>VZTN01009989.1:2705-59539 GCA_013400515.1 Erpornis zantholeuca
ATTTTTGCCCTTGATACAGCAGCTTGAGATCTGTGCTCTGTATAAATATATGCTATATATAAATATATGTATACAGATACATGTGTGTAAGGGGGTGGAAATCAGCCTCCCATTCAGATGCCTGTAGTTGAAGGCAAGGCAGCAGTGGAGCTCAGAGATGTGCAGAGATGTGTCCTGTCCCCTGCCTGCGCTGCAAAGGAGGGAGACCCTCCAGTACATCTCGTGTCATGTCTGTGTAGATCTCTCTCATTCTCTGGAGTGTCTTAAATGGTAAAAAGCTGTTTGAATCAGTCCATTTACTGTTCACATATAAGCCAGATAGCTGAGCTCCCAGTAAGGTCAGTGATGAGCAAAAGGGTTTGCTGACCAAATGCAAGTGTGTACTGTAAGCTCAGAAAACACCTTCTCTGGAGTCCTCTCACTAAACCAACCAGCAGACCAGCTCAGTATGTCACATGTAGTGGGTAAGTGAAATGTGAAGCATCTTAGAATATCTCTGAGACAGGAGTTGTGGCCTTGCAGTTATGTCACAGAACCTGTGGGCAGCTGAAATGAGCCTAGATCTTCCTGGGTGTAATAAGAGCTTAAAAACATGATTCACATATAGAGCTGTAGTTAGGTGTTTAAATCTGAAGATAAATACCGTCCTGTTGGTTCTTCTGCAACATATTCTCTTCCTGACAGTGCCCAGTGCAGAAACCCAGGAATGATTTTAGGAACAGAACCATCTACTCTTGAAAGCAGCTCAAGGCACAGCAGTTTCTGATGGACACAAAACTCCAGGCAATCCAATGGTGAAATATGTTTTCAAAGAGCCAGTGTTCTAGAGTTCTTCTTTGTCTATGAGGAGCCACTGTGCTCAAATGCAGTTACCTTGAACTTGCCCGTGGAGATACTTCTTAAATAAGTTGTAAGCAAGAGTGGAATTTGAAAGACTTTTTCAAAGTGAGCATTAGTCTTCGAGAGTCAAACATGCAATCATACATAATAATATATAAAACAAATGGCTTTCCAAACCTTCAGCCATAGGAAAACCCTAGGAAAATTTAAGAAACAGAAACACACCACTGTCAAGAAGGTTGCACATATATGGCCTTCCACACCCCACCATTATCTTGGCTCGTGTCACAGGGCATCCCTTGTCAAATTCCTCCGTGAGCAGTGAAATTTGTGAAATCTGATTTCCACATAGCCGTATGCATCATGGTTGAATTTCCTCTTTTTGAGGTTATGAACATTCATCAAAGCTTTTGAAGAGGCTGATGCACTCGTAGTATCCTGGGTTTGTATGAATTCTCTGGTGTCTAGCAACATAGCTGTGCTCACACTCCAGAATTTTCTTCAGATCTCAAACATCCATCTCTTTTGGGAAACTTGAAGGAATTTAGTATTTCCAATATTCCTTCATGTTAACATCCAGCTGGAGCAATCCAACAAATTCAAAAGTCACAGTGGACTGACTGACAAAGCCCATTAATGTGATAACAGGGGCTTACTTGTCTTGGGAGACTACCAATTTAGCTTGTCAATTTACCAACTGTTTTCTGGATAGAGGATATGTATGTCACATACTGTGCTGACAGAAGTGTTTTAATTGTACTTTGTGCCCATGCCAGGATCCATATCTTCCATATCTTCACCCCAGATTGGCAGGAGGCAAAATTAGTTCCCCTTTCAACTCAGCTACTAAAACACGACTGAGGGTTGGTAATAAAATATTATCTAATTTTGCAGGCTTGTCACAGTGTGTGAGGTCTTTTGGCATGAAAAAAAAAAAAAAAAGAAACCTGAAATATCTACCCTCAAAGTGTAACATTTTGTATTATGTACTGCTGAGATACAGTTGAATATTTGAAGAAAATGCAAAAAAGTCTGCCACCATTTTATTTGCTACCAACTTGTTTTATGACATTTACTGTAAGTACAAGCAATCTGGCTGATGAGACTAAATTTCTCTTCCCTGTTTCATCCCCATTTTGACCTTTGCTTATTGAGTCTCTGCTTACTACCACGCCTTGAATTTAGTAAAAATATACTTATATACGCTCAAAGAAAAAAAACATTCCCATATCTGAAAGCACACTAGGAATACCTCTTTTCACATGGGTGCAACATGTGTGTAAGATCTGTGCAGATCAAGATCTAATCAATTGGTAAAATCAAGAGGGATACAATACTAAGATAAGTCTAACTTGAAACAAGGAGTACTAAGGGGGCTGAATCAGTCTATTCCCCTTGGCATCAAAGGCTCCTTTCTGGCAATGGACCCTTAAATACCTCCAGCTAACTATTCTGCCCCCGGTCTCTCACTGCGTAGTGAAGGTTATAATAATGCATGTATCTCCCATTTATCCTTTGATCTCTTTGCAGTGGGAATTTGAAGGGAATATTTTTATTCCTAGCAATCTTCTCTTGTTTACCTGCATGTTTCCAAAATCTTATAAGCAGGAGGATTGTTCAGTTGATTCTTGTATGCAAAGAGGATCTTAAAAGTGTCTATTGTTAAGGAATTGAACCCAGTGAGAATATCATCAACCTGTAAAAAAAAATATCAGTATTCAATCCTTTGCTTCTCAGATACACATTTTGGTCTCAGTATATCCTAGCATAGTTGTGTGAGCCTTGGTCTTCTCCGTATACTTCAGAAAAAAAAATGTCTGTGAAATATGGGAAACTTAGGGTTTGGTTCAAAATGTAGAACCACTGCTAAATAACAAACCACTGGATCACATACTGGGAATAATGTACTTCTGAAACAGCTTAATCTGAAATTCCTCTGCATCCTCTGAAGATACATGTTTCTTTGTCCCTGCCATACTCTTTTTTATTCCTTTCTCTTCATGTTTTTAAAATAGAGAAAACATTTTTTGGTGAGTGTTTTGCAAATTTGCCTGTTTCCCATTTTATTCTTTGTGAGTGTAACCCTTTGAATTTCCTCAAACATGACATTTACTCATTGAATTTTCTCAAACATGAAGATATCACAAATTACTTTGCAATGTGAAATAAATGCAATCAGCTGCAAAGAAGTTTAGCTAATTCCCACCCTCTGAGACACTTGTTTGCTGATACCTAGACAGTTTGTTGGTACCAAGGGAGGCCACCAATCTGTTATTGTCTTTTCTGCAAAAGCTCCTTTTCAATAACCATCTTTATAATTCCGTAGCCAGTGGGGCACCTTTTCTTGTTTCTAGATCTAGGAAGCTCAGGGATAAACAAAGGATCCTGCTTAGATTCTAAGAACTCCTTTTTTCTGACATTTCTTGGAAGACCTCATTGTCAAAGCAAGCCAATTTCTTTCCCCCTCTCTAGCTGACTATTGGAGCCGTTTTGGGACAAGGAAATCAAACAGGGGAGAGGAAGAGCTTTTCCACATTTTACTAATCAGACCAGAGACACAGTTTCTCAGGAGATGGAATATCAGACCTAAGCTTCATTAAAATGATTTTTTCTTTATGAAACATTCTGTGTTTAAAGAAATTATCTATGCATCCATTTAAAAATCCAGCTGGGAAGGACTCTACTAGATCTACTTTGAACATTTGGGACATTTCAGTATTGAATTTACTCATCACACAAACTCCGAGAGCGGTATAAATGGAAATTATGATGGAAATAACTAATTCAAGTTAGTTAATAAAATCTTTCTTCTTTCTCAGCTCTTATGTTTTTCCAAACCATTTTACTTTTCTTCTTTCACTGTCCCTTGAGTGAAAACAACATTTGCTTGTCACTCCTCATTATGATCAGTCAAGCAAAGCCTGGAACTTTTACTAGAAACACTCCTTTACCTGTTTAAAAATGATATGTGGTGAGAGAGCAAGTGTAAGTTCCATAGCTGAAAACAAATTCTAAATATCCTGTTAGTCTTCTATTGAGTGTCTACTTTTAAGCAATTTCCCAGCCTTGCTCAAGCTACTGGTATTGACTGATGAAAGACCACATCCATTCAGTCATAATGCTCACAGGAAAACATTAATTGGAAATAGGCAGTTTTGTGTACAGGCAGTATTTTGGATCAGAGTTCTTTCAGAGATACAGGGAAGGGAAATTAAAAAAAAAAAAAAAAGAGAAGATAAATAAAGCACTGAAATCATTTGACATCAGTCCCACTCAACAAATTAATGTCCTAAATCTATCAAATCCAATATATTTCCCTCTGGAAACTCTTATCAATTAATTTTACAGTATTTCCTTTCCATTCTCTATTCTCTTTTTTCAACTAAAAGAAATCTATAGTTTTTTTACAGCAGGGACGATCCTGAAGAAAATAGTCAAACATTCTTACTCGTAAGCACCCAGAAGAAAATATAGACAAGAATAACAGTCTACCAAAGTTTGTCAGGAACAAATCTTGTCATAACAATATAATTATCAGTCATCACCAGATAGCAAGCTCTGTATGTTGGGGAAAAGTAGTACATATAATATAGCTCGAGATTTTTAAGATTTCATAAACTGTCACTCAACATACAGTCTAAGAAAACCACACTCACAGTAGTTGCCAACTGACCTTGGGGAAACAGGATGTATGAATTCAATAGAGGGATTAAATGAGCAGTCCTGCAGAGGTCTGTCCCTATCAGTGCAATTATTCATGACATTTTAGATGAAATAGAGGGTGTGTTAATTCTGTAGACAGCAAACAATGCAGGGGGGGGGGAGGTGTCTCAAGGCTGTTGCAGGACACAATTAGAATTCAGGTTTTGTCAAGAAAGGAATTATTTCTGTAAAAAATAAAACAGTTCAGTAAGAAAAAATGTAAGGTTCTAAGTAGAGCAGAAATAATCAACCAAGTATGTATTGGAATTGAAAACAATTAAGATAACAGTTCTGCAGGGAATATTAAACAAGACTGGACAATACCAGATTATAAAAAGACTGGACAATACCAGATTACTGTTCAAAAGTCAGTATCACATCTGATCACATGACAATGAGCAGAAATCATAGAATTGTAGAATCACAGAATGGCTTGGTCTGGAAGACTTAAAGACTATCTTGTTCCAGCTCCCATAAGGAAATGAGAGATTAGAAAACAAAAACTAAACTAAGAAATCAAGTATTCTCTGTATTCACATTTCATAGAACAAGAATTTATGGGCTTAAAGTGCTCAAAGGTAAAGCATATGAAGTATCAGAAACATTGTGAGGAAATGGTGTGACATATCCACCCACCACTGCAGAGCTTTAGGAACAGATTGGTCAAATTCTTTTCCTTAGTGTTACATTAGTGCTTTTTGTGCAATGTGGCTGTCATGGAGACTGGAAGTGATCAGTTCATGCTGTGACTTTTGTGACACACAAATTTGTTCAGTGGTAATAAGATGAACAGGAACAAACATTAGAAAGCTCACATGTTGGGGTAAATTAAGTGTAGCTGAAAAAAAAAAAACCATAAAAACAAAAAACCAAAAAACATGTCCAGAGTTTTAAAAACTCAGCTTGTGCTTGGAAAAAAAAATGGATGAAAATAACTCAAACTTGTAAATTTAACTTTTCAAAATTCACAGATTCGTAAAAAGCACTGAAGCTTTTTGTATTTTGTATTACTGCAAACATTCCTGCTCCAGTCATGTCCCAGCAAAGCTGAAAGTAAATTTTCAACAAAATAAATGGACATGATAGTACATAAAACACTATTCCAAGGTGGGGGGAAGAGATCCTTTGCTAACAGTAATTCATATTAGCACTGAATGAGGACATTTAGGCCTGAGCCTTGGAAATACATTATGACGTGATACAAATGGAGAAGGTTTTACACAGAGGCAAAAATGTCACCTTTTCCCCCTTACCAGGAGATAGACTAAAAGCAAGTTCCTAAGGTAACATACTCAGCATTAACTATTCATAATCTCTTTTCACAAATCCTGGAGAACTAGCCAAAATGATGAATGCAGTACTTCTGAAAAATACCTGTCTTGTATCCCAGCAGTGCAGATTAGGAAACATGAGCCATGATAGCACAGTAATCAAGTTTTGAGCTAGTTAGCACATGGCTTGCGTCTGTAGAATAAATTTTCTTGATCTCTGTGCTAAGGGGAGTGTTTACCTTTCTCAGTTTCAGCTATATAAAATTTGATATATATCTTAGGTTGCTTATCAGAGCTCTTCTTCTAGACATCTTTCTTGGATGACATGAAATATAATAGTTTCATAAGAAAATATTAGGGACATTTCATAAGATTAATAGTTAGAATTGTCATAATCGTGTCATATAATCACAATAATTTAATCTGGAAAAAATATGAGTTTGGCCCCTCTTATTGTTAGATTATAAGAAAATGTTGGAATAAAGGAACATTTCAAGATACATAAAAATGATCTGTAATGTTTTGTTAAAAAATGTCCACGGAAAAAATCTGATTTTTAATTATTATTTTTGCCATACCTACCTGGCTTTAATTCATAACTGGAATTACATTAGACTCCAGAGAAAATAAATCTGGAAGACAAGCATTAAACACCTTGCCAGCACTGAGGTAAAATGTGCGAATGAAAATGTTAAAGGAGACAATTCGTAATTAAATCTTGCATATGCATTCTTAAGAAGATACAATATTACTAAAATATTTACATTTAGTCCTCAGACTGTTAGTCAATTTACAGTGCTTAAGACCCCCGGATGCATCTTTTTGCTACATCTGCTACATGTCTGTTTCCTACATTGATTTTGTGCATACATCTGTTTCTTACAAAAAGGAGAAAAAAAATAGGCATGGAAGTAGAATATTATCAAATGAAATATAGCATTTCAGTAGCAGATTAAGAGTGTGGTACTTGCCTTTAGGAAATATTATGAGTTCAAGGACAACAAATGAATAGAACCCTTCCCAGGGAGGCCAGGGAAGTTGCCTCTGGAAAGCAGACGATGGCGGTGTACCAGATGGGTGTTGCATGGCTGGTATCACACACACCTCTTGGAAATGATGCTGTCCCTGAGCTCAGCTTGGCCACTTCCATCCACTTGCCAGCCTTACGTGCTTGCTGGCCACGCAGCACACCAGCTGTGCGAAGCACAGTGAGCACCCTGGGATGGGGAAAAGCACTTTCGGACAATCAGGAGCCACCACTGCAGTCCTGCTTGTTTGTGTGGTCTTGTGAGGATAGTTTCAGCATGACTCTCAGGACCCCTCCTGTGCTGTGATAACTGATTTCAGGTTATCTTGACATGATATCTCTAACTTATTTAATATATCTGGATGTTTATCAGTGACTTAGTCCATGTTAAGGGAGTCACGGCAGGAGGAATGTTTGAACCCTTCCCAAAGGAACTACTTCCATTGTCTTAATCAGGATGTATTTCAGGTGATCCAATAATGATAAGAGCAAACCAAAGAGAAGAACTCAACAAGCCAGAATGTAAAGCATGGAACTGTGTGTCCCTTATGTAGGGATAACTCATGTGCGGTGGGCTGTACAGAAATGTAGAATTAAGTGTTTTCAAAGGTGTCTGAAACAGTGCTATAGAGAAACAGTGCTAAAGTAGCTGAGACTTTGATGACACACTTTTATAATATTAATTTCCTTCTATAACATGCTATGCATTACATATGCATTCATCTTATTTATCATATATTCTCTTTTTCTTTGCTTTTTTTTTTCCTCCAATCATGCTATCACGATGGACATGACTCAGAAATTTATTCCCCATACTACCTGAAACCATGAGGGATTTGCTTTCCTTTACGAACAAAAGATAAAATAATTGCAAATAAATAAACAAAGACAAGAGCCAGGGAAGCTGTCTATTTGCCCAAGGAAATAGATTTCCATAGATTCTGAGCTCTTGCACTTACACAGTAGGTAAATGGATACTGCAGTTTTCAGTCTCTCTTTTGAGGTATTGAAGTAATGAGAGGTATTATGAGAAATCTAGATGGAGAAAAGGACACACATGGGGTTTACATTCTTCCTTTTCCAAATGGACTGTTATATTTTTCTGTTTCCTGGAAGTCTAAGAGATCATCAGCAATTGGTCTCTCCTTTGATGTCCCAGGGACAGGGAAATGTCTCAGACATAACTGGCATCAGTTTAACCTAGATTTCTCTTCCTGTCATAGCAAAGGAGCTTCTGTTCACACAGACCATAGACACATTGTGGAGGACCATTCTACCTGGTATCTATAAGAATTGTTAGATATCCAAGCCAGACTGACTCATTCCCACTTACAGTAAGTGCAGGGAAAAGAAATGCGGCAAAAAAATCTCGTGCTCTTGAGCACCGAAGTGTTCAGACTTTGCGATATCCTTTATTTTCCGTTTTGTTTTCCTTTGTCTACTAATCACATAGACATTCATAACAAATATGCACAGTCACCAAACCTCTTCGTTCTGCCCTGTAAATAGTGTTGAAGTAGAAAGTCTTCCACAAAATGTAAGAAGGCAAAAGTTGCTCCACCTTGCCAAGTTTAAGCAGCCTCAAACTTAGCACACTAACTCCAAAATGTATAATATAGCTATACCACTGCTGAGCCTTGTGAATCTCATTTACTTTCCATACTACGTAAGACCCAGTAGCTTTCTCTCCTCCAGGATTTAAGGAAGACTTGTATGTTTCCTGAGAGTGTTCTGTCAAAGCTTCAGAATATGTGACTAATCTCAGTGCGTGCTGGTTATTTGGTTTGGTTCTCTTTAAGAAAATTATTCTTCTGTACTTTGAAAGTAAAATTCATTGTAAATCTGATGATTTAAGAGCATGTACTCTGGGTCAACCGTTAAATGTTGAAATTTTCTGAATGCCATGAGAGTGCTCAGTACTTCAAAGATAAGTACTTCATTTTGCTTCAGATGAGGGAATAATTTGACCTTACTACTTTGATATTCTCTCTTTGGTTTAAATTAGTACAAAATCTTAAAATAGGAGGTAAAGGGTCAGGGGTTAAACTCATGATGTAATTAAAGTTGAAGTCTTAGGGTTTGCCCTTTAAGTTTAAATGTTTCTGTAAGTTAAGGCTGAAAAGATTTAATAAACACTTCTATATTTGGGTAAATTCTGATCCTATGAATTCCAAAATGTGTGCATTAGCCTTGTATCTGAGTTAGCTTAAGATGAACAGCTTTGATAAGCTATGAGGAAAAGCAAGCAGCTTTGAAGGAAATGGACCCCATGTACAGGTCAGTCACTGTAATACCATGTTGTTTGAAGCTGTGTCTCTTAATTTTTCAGAGCTTGCAGCTGATGATGTGTTTAAGATAGCCTCCAGTTCTGGCAGGGCTTGAAGCAAATGTTACTTTAATACTGTCAGAAAGTTAGCAACACAAAGCTAGCGACATGTGAAGTGACAGAATTATACTCTGAGCAGTCAGTGAGTTTGAAGTTAAAGCTTTTTGCCCTTGAGTTTTCTGCCCTTGAAGCTCTCTCCTTCGCTCCTTGGCACCCTGAACCTGAGGCTGAGGGGGAGTCTCACTGCTTGTAGCAGACGCTGTCAGAACACAACACATGCCTCTCTGTAAATGTTTTTCAATTCTACAGTAGCCCAAAATCTCATTTCTGCTAATGCAAAGTTCGAATCTCTACTGTCATTTTTATCTCTTTCTAGTCTCAAAAGCACTGGACACAATTGCAATTTACAGAGCAGTAAAATGGGCGAGCAAGCACTGTTCTCTTTTTTTCCTATATAATATCTAAGTAAAAGAGAAGATAAATCTAAGACTGCAATAACCTGTGAGAATTGGGGTTGGAAACAGGTCTCACTTTCCCTACTTACACCAAAGACAGGAGAGAAAACATACATGGATTTCAAGCCCCAGTTCACACTGGACAGGAATAATGATGTGTTCTGGGCACCTGGGCATCCCCAGGTGGGCTCCATGCAATGTCTAGCCGGGAGGTGAAAGATGACCCAGAGGTACTCTGGAAGTGAGCTGGCAGAGCAGTGTGGGCAGAACCACAGACTCCTCTGGGAAGACCTATGTCCAAGTTGTGCTTCTTGGCTTGAGACCAGGCACAGCACACAGACCTCCTGTTCTTGTACACAAGTGTTCCCTCCATCCATACATGCCTGTAGTATATTCTCAGCTGGGTTCTTTACCTCATGGGTAATATTTAACCTGTGTTTCTCTGTATGTCTGCACACACTACACCATTTTGTTTGTAGCTCAAAATAACGAAAGCAGAAGTGAAGTTGCACAGGAGCTGCTTGGCTCGGAGCCACTGGTTGTGAACATCTACCTGTGAGGAGAGCTGCTCCCTCTGCATGGGACGTGAGGGTGGGTGTGCCAGCTCAGTCATCCCACAGCCCTGTGCTAAAACAAACTCAGTGCCAGCCTGACTCAGTGCCAAGCCAAGCATGCAGGTCTGAATGTGTGAGAGAGAAGAAGAAGGATTTCTGCCTGTTGACTCCACATCCCTTCTCAGAATCTGGCACAGCTACTCAAGGCCAGCAGTGCACTATGGCCAGGCAGGTTTTGCTTCCCTAGGGATGTCTGATTACAGTCCTGAATGTCAAGTCTCCAGTCTTGACTTTCCACCTCATTTTACCACTACTACTCCACTTGTGTTTTTTCCACCTGGCAATGACGCCATGGTGATGTCATGAAACATCATTTCCTCCCCTCAGTAGCCATCTATTTCCCTAGCCTTCAGATAACTTTGAGTCAAGTATTTTTCTTTTTTCTTCCTTCTGAAAGAGCATCTCTGAGAACACCTCTCTGTGGTGCTCTGTGGATTGAGCTTTGTGCTTGGTTATTGAGCTGTGGACCAAAGGCAGTCTGTAAGTGATGATACCAATACCATTTTTTGATTGGCATTGGCTAATTGCACTTATATGCTTAATCATACCAATTGAATGAATTGACCTTGACCTTAGAGCCCAGTAGTGTAAAAAAAAAGAAACAAGCTTAAAATGAAAAACCTTACAGTCTTCTGATAATGAAGACTGAGAATACAAAAATGCACATCAGAAGGGTCTTTAAAAATGATCTCCGGGGACCTTTTTTCTACCAACTCCCCTGTTTTCCTATAAACAGAATGTATTTCTTTGTGCAGGTGAATATAGAACTGAACCTTAAGACATTAAGCTCTTTGCAGCAAGTATCTTTGTTTCTCTACATAGTCTTGCTTTCAACATTTTCTTAAAGAAAACACTTTTTTTTTTCTCATTTACTTTCCCATTTTATTTTATAAATCTAACTTGCTTGTGTCTTTGGTCATTGCTTCCTTCAAAGATTCACAGTTATGCCCCCATGATTCCCTATAAAACTGACATAAACCAGTGGGAGAGAGAGAAAACATTTCCCTCTTGCTCACTTCAAGGGACTGGGGAGGAGCATTTGTGTCTAACTCGTCCTTGTTTATCTAATAATTTGCTCTAATGAATCATTGCCCATGGGTTTTTTACATATAAATATGTTCTATGAAAAATCACAGCCTGTTTATAGCAATTTATTACCTGGAAAGACTCTATCTTTGCTAAATGAGTTGTAATGTTTAAAGTGTTTCCTTCAACTCTGGCCAGAAATAAAGATCCATCAGTAAGTGTATTACCTGGTAAATGGTTTGTAGCTGAATTTTCTGTAAGTGCTGTTCAATGAGGAGACCTGTAAGGGTTTTTTGCCTTCTTTCACAGGTGCCACCAGTGCTTCTGGACAAGCAGTTTTCCGAATTTACGCCGGATATCACACCAATTATTCTGGCAGCCCACACCAACAATTACGAAATCATAAAGCTCCTTGTGCAGAAAGGAGTGTCTGTGCCCAGGCCACACGAGGTGCGCTGTAACTGTGTCGAATGTGTCTCAAGCTCTGATGTGGACAGCCTCCGCCACTCTCGGTCCAGACTCAACATCTACAAGGCTCTGGCGAGCCCATCACTGATTGCTTTGTCCAGTGAGGATCCTTTCCTTACTGCTTTTCAACTGAGCTGGGAGCTGCAGGAACTGAGTAAAGTTGAAAATGAGTTTAAGTCGGAGTACGAGGAACTGTCACGGCAATGCAAGCAATTTGCAAAAGATCTCCTGGATCAGACACGGAGTTCCAGGGAATTGGAAATTATTCTTAATTACAGAGATGATAATAGCTTGATAGAAGAACAAAGTGGTAATGATCTTGCAAGACTGAAACTGGCAATTAAGTACCGTCAAAAAGAGGTGAGTGTGCTGGAGAATATTTAAGCGTATTCAGTAGTAGTAATGTGATAGATAAGAGCCTGAAATACAACCTTTTAACTGAGACAAATTTCTGCTTATCTTTTTTTGTTCTACTGGGTTTCTGCTCTTTTTATAGTTGCAATTAGATGAATGTGAATAGTTGTTACAGTTTGATAGTACCAGAATTTAAAATGTTCTCTTCTAGCACACATTGTGTGAAACTTTTTTTTCTTTTACACCTGAATAGACGTAGTCTTCCGTAGTTGTGCTCTGAGGTGCTCTTCAGTAATAAGATGAGAAATATATAAATCATACTTTAAATTAACTAGAACTGTGTCTGACAGAAAAAGGCAGCTATGTGTTTAAACATACTACAAGTACCTCTATAGAGAGGTTTCTTCATAAAACAGCTATTACACTGAAAGTAAAATTCATTGTAAATCTGGTGACTTAAGAGCAAGTACTCTGGGTCAACAGTTACTATTACTTCTGAAACAGAAGTTTAATATCAGTGCATGACTCTGATGTTGAGTCATATGAATGTTGACATTCAGATTCTCTTTCATAAAGAATTCAGAATGGAAATACCTGGGTACTGGTGTCCATGACAGTTAAAAATTTATACATTTGCTTCACCAATATGTACATCTGATTGGAATCAGAGGATGTCTGCACATCTTTTAAAAAGTACTCCAGTTCTCTAGTGCATGCAAAAGCAAAAGAAGCAAGACACAAAAATGAGTAAGGAAGACAGTTCCCATGAAATTTCCAAACCTTCACTTAATCCCTGCACATCATCATGCCAGAATATGTCATATCATTTTGTTAGGAACCTGCATGTACCAATTCAGTTGGACTATGGAAGTCTATAGGCAAGACAAATGTAACTGTTTAGTACTTGTTCATATTAATTTCATCAAATGCTTAAGAAACTTCTGTGTTAAATTGAGTTACTCTGTCTATCACCACTAAATCTTTGTTTTGCAAAATATAATAGTAAATGTGTTAAGTTACTAAGTATTTTAGAAAGGTTTGAAAAAATAATAACCAAACATGTAATGATGCTTTTGTTTATTTGAAATACAATTTAGTAATCCTAAGAAGCTGTCGTGGAGGTAGGGAAATACTGAAGTACTGTGGAAAAATATCTCAATTAGTCTCTGATTTCATAAGTCTAATAATAAGCATTTTTTTCCTTAGTAAATGTGTTGTGTAATTTTATATTTTATAGTATAATATTTCAGGCAATATATTCACTGCCTTCATAAATTATTTTCAGATCATACTTTGCCAGACTTAACAACCACTATTTATATTTCTTGAATTGCCAATCCTGTCCTACAGTCATTTAGGAAACTGAAGCTTGGACTTCTGTTTTTGCAAGGATTCATGCATTGAAATAAAATCTGACCTCTTCTGATTTGTATTTTTTTTTAAACCTTAACATAAAGCTTGAATTTTCTTAATTTGAGATAATAGTGATAGGCATATGTAGGGTGGAATGTTTTTTATAGTTGCATCTGATTGCTGTGGCTAATTAAGTTGCAGTAATACAGCTGATTACATCATTAATTCTTCATAATAGAAAACATTAGGCCATACTGATTTAGTGAAACAATACCAAATCAGGGGATCTTTTATATTTTATACACATTTTTCATTTCTATAAATATTTCCTACTATCCCTACCACTTGATTCTCACTGAATTAAAATCAAGTTTTACTAGATTTTTTTAGCTGTGTTCCAAAATGTATTCCATACAGGTTGCTGAAGCAAACAGTAGCCTCTGTAACTGTTGAATCATTTTATTTCTGATTATTACTACAGTATTCTGGTTACTGCAGCTCTAAGACCAAGAAACTTACCTCAGGCATAACAATTGCTTGGATTCTGGCTGTCCTAGTCCGTATAAATCACTACAAAAATACATCAGCAGATTCTTTCTGTTTCTTGGGTTAAGGATGTTACAGAAGACAATGAATGCAGAAGCATCCAGGGTCAGGGGGTTCTTTCAGCTCGGGCACTGGAACCCAGCCAGGAGCTCTTGATAGTATAGTATTTTAGGCAATATATTCACTGGTTTTGTGAATTATTTTCAGCTGGTGCTGCTACAGACTTAAGAACTACTATTTCTGTTCCTCTAAATGCCCCCACTTCCCACTAACAAAACAGATTGTCTTCCCCTCTTGTCTTACCACCCATCCCTGACCTCTCATCCTTTATTCATGCTATTACCAAGGACATTGTAACAACCACATTGGTGCTGAGGTCAGAGCTCCACAAGTAAGCAATCAGGTCTGGTTGTCCCAATTGTCAAGTCTAAGTCCAAAAGTTGCAGCTAAAAGTGACAAAGTAATGATGAATGAGGACAAGTAAAATTAGAACGTGTCCTTTTACATTGTTTTTTATGATTAAATGCTTAGGAGTTAAGTATTACTTCTTTCCTTTCAAGTTGAAAATAATACCAAAAATTATTAGCAAATTTCTTTTGGCATTTTAAGCAAGCAAACATGAAACATTAGAACTAAGCCTTGAAAAGGGGTGGAGTAGGCTTTGGATAATGTAACTTGGTTTAATCTCAAGACACAGTATGGAGTAGAACAGCAGATTGAGAGTACTTGTAGAGGCAAACAAGTGGATGGTGAAGAATTTTCATCGTGTAAAGAAATGAAAACTGACAAATGTGTAAAGAAAATTACCAAGCTTGGAGTTTCTTATGACCTTCCAAAATGACATGATGTTTGAAATGTAGCTCTAGAAATGCCTTTTAATGAACAGCCTCTTGAAATTCAAATGATTAAGCAGTGCTTTGTGTAGTGGTCTGCGAGCCCCTGGTATCACCCTCTCTTTATGGAAATTGAGAAAGTACATTTATTCTTAGAGCTGTCCATGTTCATCACTTTGCCACTGAAGTGGGCTTTCCAAAAACCAAAAACTTTATGCCAATTGGATTTGAAGTTCTCTGCAGTAAAAGTTGCTCATCTCTACATTTCCATTCCTTTCACACTTGCCAAAATGCTGTGATTCTCATTAATTTGCTGTCAAAAGGCATCTCAGTGGTATCGATTCTCAGTTCATGGATTCAGGTCAGAGGTGTGTTATCAACAAAGAAACTTTCCCGATAAAATCATCTATCTTTATTAATAACTAATGAGGTTGATAGATTTATACTCTCAAGTTTACCCTGCAGGACTGGGTAAGACTGTGGATAATATCTGTTCAGAGTTACGGGGCAGAACCAAAGAGTATCTGCCAGAATGTATGTTTTCTATGCTTACCCACATTTTTAGCATAGCACATGGGACAGAACATCCAAGATGCCATTTTTTTCCTACACCTTTGGTGTAGGAAAACCACTGGTGCTGTTTGACTGTAAGCAAAGACGTTTCTGAAGCTTTTGGTGCCTCTTTCTGACACCTACTGTTGCCTGGGCTACAACCAGTAGCAAACAAGAGAGGTTTCCTGAAGTCACACAGCCACCCTGCAACGGGCACAGACATTTGTTATTACACATTACTTACTGTGTAATATTATATCAAGTAAGGGAGAGTTTGGTTTTATGAAGGCTGCCACAATTTCATTGTGGTAGATTTTAAGCACACAGTGAGCAGTGAGAAATAAGTTTTCCTTGTTTCTGAACCAAATTAAAATGCTATCTGATTTAACAGCAGCTCCCTGTAAGGATGTAGAAGGGGAATCCAAAATGTGATTCACAAGCAAATCTGAGTTCAAGTTAATTGCAAACCTCTGGTGCAGCAATGCAATTAAGTAGAAGAGAATAGAAGAGTAGCTGTCTTTATTATTAGTAGATAGTCGTCTTTTCCACTCACTGCAAAGCGCATGTTTTGTCTGTCATTTATATTGAGAGTTTTTAATAGAGATATCACAGCAAAAACCCAGTCTTTATCACTGCTCAGTTAGCTTTGTTTCAGCTTTGGTTCTATTTAGGTATTAAGCATATAACTACAAAAAGGTGAGAAAGTGCTTACTATAAGGCTCACTAATTTTCCCTTATGTGTGAAATAGAGAAGGGGGAGATTAATAGGCTGAATCAATATCATCTGGTTTCACAGTAAGTTTAGTTAGTGCAATTTAATTACTTATACTAGTAAATTATATCTCTGTTTCATTTTGCCTCATGCTAAATATCCCATTTCATTTAAGCTATAGCTGTATAAACTCAATTATAGTAACAGAATGAGGTTATATTTATTTGTAGTACTGTCTCATTTAGCTTTGTAATTAGAAATTCTCATATCAACACACAAGAAATAGGACTTTTAAAGTACGTAACTGATGACCTTTTCTCTATCACTTTTCAAATGAATAAACACTGGCCAGGTTTGGTTTGGGTTGAGTTTACGTTTTTCTTTTTTTTAGTGCTTTCCATTCTTAGCTTATGCTGATCATTTTTATCTTCCTTGACAAATACACAGTCACTGGTAAATATAGAATACCTTATATTGTAAATAGGATGTAAATAGATTAAATTCTGCACATTGCAAATTAGCAGTCTGGAAAGATTTTAATAAGCTTTTTCCTGCTTTTATCTTTAAAAACATAAAGTAAATGTGTGGTTTACATAGCCTCCATTCAGTGTTATGGAGTTATGGATGTTGAGACCTATCCTAAAAAGCCAGAATTAAGTTTTCTAAAGTTTTCCCGATCCTGAATTAACCTTTTTAAAGGCTTGATTAAAAAATTTCTAAATTTTAATTTCTTTCCATGTTTACAAGACATGCAGCTGCTTAACTACTAAAACTCTCTCAAATACCTCTGGTTGGTCTTCTAGATGCTCCCTCTTCCCAGGGGCAGGACCTGTTTTTCTGAGTTGTGAGCAGCAGCAGAACCTGCACTAGTTAAGGGGCAAAGTGAAAAAGGAAGTGGGTTTAAAAATCTGACATATTTAAGGACATATAGAATTAACAAGAATACAGGCTTTATTAGATAGAATTTCAGGGGAAATATTTCAGGGAAGTCAGCTTCTGACTAAATGAAATATTAAATACGTTAATATGATATTCAGATTTCATAGATCATATCATGTTTTCTAGGAAAGTGATGCTGCAAGATAAACAAAATGTTTGCTTTTGATAATAAAAACCATCTGTTTGCTTCTGCTCAAAAGAGGACTTTTTTAAAAGGAGTCATCAGTTCTTCCTAGTTTTCTAGGCAAAATACAGCCTCAGTGAAATGGAAATGTTTCACAATACTGTCAAAATTTCAAGGAAATTTTCAGTGAAAACATGCCAAATCATTTCAAATGTGTCATTTCGTGTCAGTGTCTAAACACTTCATCTCAACAAAGTAAAGGATTACTACTACTTTTTAATCCACTTGGACTTTAACATTTTTGCCAATGAAATTCTTATAGCTAATATCCTCCTATATCATGTTATGACAGAAACCAGTATAGACATGATAGACAGCAAGAATTACTGATTTTCAAAACTATCTTAGCAATTCTTAGAGAAAATAATTTTAAACTACTGAAATGAAAAGTTGCTGTGTTCTTAGTAATGTTATTAATGTTTAATTATTTATTTATTATTTTATCATTAAAAGTCTTTTGGATGCAAAACCCTGAATTACCGACTCTGTAATCAGGAATTACTTTGGAAAAATAGCATCTTAAGAATTGTTCTGTGTTTAAAATTAACCCACACCTGAAACATAAGCAGAAACACAGCAGCCATGTGTAGCCAGTCACTGTGTATATGAATATTTGTCAAAAGACTGCAAAGGTGCACTCAGAAGTCTCCATGTAAAAAATAACAAAACTTCACAAAAACCAGACTCTGATAATATTTGGACATTTTTGACACCAAAGGAAGTTATGTTTAGTCTATGAATTGCATAACTGAGAGGAGTCACATATACACGTTTGGGTCCATGTCTCCATTTCTGCAGACTCTCAGCTACAGTACTCAAAAAGTTTGATAAACACTTTTCCATGCAAGAGGCAGGTACTCTAGACCAGGTCATATGTTTGCTTTGTAAATCATGTAAAAGTCTCAGTGTTTATAGATTAGAAGCCCACAGATTGTTAAATAGTATGAAATAGGTGAGTAGATTATCTGCTACACATACAAAGTCATCTTCTAATTGGTAATAGAATCCTTTAACTTGGAGAAAAACTTTCATTCCAATGATTAACCTGGCACTTCTGAGTTCACCACTAAACCATGTGGCACTAAACCAGTGCCACATCTACATGTCTTTTAAATACTTCCAGGGGTGGTGACTCAACCATTTCCCTGGCCATCCTTTTCCAGTTCTTGACTACCCTCTGGTGAAGAGATTTTTCCCAACATCCAATCTAAACCTCCCTAATGCAACTTGAGGTCATTTCCTCTCATTCTATCACTCATTACTTGGAAGAAGAGACCAACTTCCATCTCACCACAACCTCCTACTCTCCAGGCAAAAAACCCCAGTTCTCTCAGCCACCCCTCATCAGACTTGTGCTCCAGATCCTTCCCCAGCTCCACTGCCCTTCTCTGGACACTCCAGCACCTCAGTGTCCTTGTAGTGAGGGGCCCAGAAGTGAACACAGGATTTGAGGCCCCATCAGTGCTGAGTACAGAGGGATGATCACTGCCCTGGTCCTGCTGGCCACTCTATTGCTGGTCCAGGATGCCATTGGCCTTGTTGGCCAGCTGGGCACACGCTGACTCATGTTCAGCTGCTGTTGAACTGTACCCTCAGCTCCTTTTCCACTGGGCAGCTTCCCAGCCACTCTGTCCCCAGGCTGTAGTGCTGTACAGTAGCCTGTAGTGCTGCCTGGGGTGGTTGTGACCAAGTGCAGCACCTGGAACTTGGCCTTGTTGAACCTCATGCAGTTGGCTTCAACCCATTGATCCAGCCTTTACAGATCCCTCTGCAGAACTTTCGTATTCTCTAGCAGACCAGCACTCTTACCCAACCTGTTGACCTCTGCAAACTGACTGATGGTGCAGATAATACCATCATCCAGATAATTGCTAAACATGTTAAACAGGACTGGCCCCAGCACTGAGCCCTGGGGTCACCACTAGTGACCAGCCACCAACTGGATGTAACTCCATTCACCACCATTCTCTAGGCCCGGTCATCTGAACAGTTTTTTAAGGCATGAAGGGTACTCCCATCCAGGCCATAACCTTCCAGTTTCTCCAGGACAATGCTGTGAGAAGTGGTGTCAAAGGCTTTACTAAAATCCAGGTGGCCAATATCCACAGCCTTTCCTCATCCAGGTCACCTTGTTATAGAAGGAAATCAGTTAGTCAAACAGAACTAAACGAGGTGTAGGTGTCCCTGTGGAAGCTGTACTTATTGCTTCTAGGAAAAAAATGTTCTTAAATGACAGGGCACATCTGCTTAGTACAGCATTTTGTTGTGGTGAAGCAATTTTCCTAGAATATGTGAGCAAATCCTTATACAGTCAAAAGACAGAGGTATGCACAGAGGGAGATCCTGTCTGTTCAAGATAAGACATCTAAGTTAATTCCAGAGACATCTCTCCCTGCTCCTGTGGCTGGGTAAGGAAACAGTGTACTTCAATTAGAAGAATTACTTCACTAGGCATTGAAAATGTAGAAGCAAGTTAGACAATTTACTGCATCAAGAGCAATTTCTGCCCTGTGGTAACAGAGACTTCAAATTCTTGAGGCTCAGAGCCCACGTAAGGGGAAATGAATTTCAGCAGTAAGTAATTAATGATGTCTCAGAAGGCATCAATAACCTTTAAATGCTATATGCTACACACAAGTTGCAACCCTGTCATCACAGTTCTAGCTAAACTATTCATGAACCAACATCAGTGTCTTTTTATTTTGAACACATGATAGAAGTAATTAACTCAAAGAGGACACTTGCTGTTAATGAAGTATAGTGGAAATCTCTCATTCCAGTTCCTTTTCTGCATCTTCCTTATGAGAAACATTACTGGGATATCTGCCTCAAACAGGAAAAAGCTGTAGTGCACACCCCTAAGCAGCAGTGCACAACCCTTCGCTTAAGACGAGAATGGCAACAGCAGAAGTTGGTTTGAAGGAGTCCCTACTAATGCACCTACAAGCTTCCCTACAAACCAGGAGTATATTTAGCACCATGTCACAAAGTGTTCTGTCCTTCTGTCCAAAAACTAGCCAATCCATGCCTGTGCTAGGTGTAACTGGCCTAAAATAAGAGCAACTGAGGCATATTTGAGCATTCCGACTGAAACTTCTGCGTGCTGCTGCAGTCCAAATCTTTCCACTGCCTGACCCTCTCCATTGAGTGTTTATTAACCAGTGAAACAAGACAGCAAACTTGTTTTAGGCCTGTCTTCTCGTTCTTTTTATCTATATTCTCTTTCTTCCGCCAGAGGTCCACAGAGAATTCTTCACTTCCTTCCTTACCCCTTCCTTGATTAATGTAAGCCTTAGCTATAAAGATCAAAGGAGCAAAGGGTGTCTTTATCCATTGCCTCCATCAATATGTGCACCCATTGTCAAACAAAAGATTCATGAGAAAAAAAATCCTTGTTAGATGAACTCACTCGTGGGCCTCCACAGAGATCAGATCTATATTCAGTTGAGCAGAGAATATTACTTTCTAAACTTTCCAGCTCCAGGAATTAAAGTAGAAAAATTAGGAGAGATGTTGAATATAGCAGTGGTTTGACAAAGAGGAACTTGCATTTTGCAGGTCATATAGGGTTCAATTTTGAGTGCTGGCATTTGAACTTCTAGGGTATTTTTCAAAGAGAAAGGAAAATGTTTACACAAAACTATCAACAAGTCCTCCTTGCAGAGACACTTGTCTTTCTTCTGTAAATAATAGGATGGTATTCTTCAGTGTTCAAATATGTTGGTTCTTGAGATATTTTACAAAAATAAGACATTTTGAGAAAAGATTTCAAGAAATTGAAAACATTTTTGTTTTGGAGAGAGTAGTCTCACTTGTCGATGAGTATTTGCAAATTAGCAAGGACTTGATAAGGAAAGATTTTGCTGAATGTTTTGGAGAACAGGGAAAAGCCAAAGGTGAATACATATGAATAGAGAAGAAAGAAATCCAGAGTTGAACATCCTTTAGCATGTTCTTTTTTACATCAAATCATAGGTTTTATTTTTTGAACGTGTTTCACCCCTGAGTAATATTCAATAAATGTTAGAGTCTTTAACATTTGTGGGAGAGAAAGACCAATGCAGATCTTCAGAAAGTAGAAATTGGTGAAGGTCTACGAAGTGCAGCTTGCCTATGCTGTGTTGGTCAAGTACAAGGTCTGGCTCATTAGGTTTTTTGGGTGGATGGAGAGGAAAAGGAAATGTTTTACTCTGCCTGATGTGCGTAAAAGATAATAATGTTTAATTATCAGGGTAATGCAGTGGTTCAAATTAGAGGTTGTTCTAAATAGCTGACCTTAAGGGTTTTATTAGCAACTCTGTTACGGGACACAAAAAGACATGACTCTGTTACACGGCATTTGACATTAAGACAAGCTGAAAGTGTAATATCATGTTAAAAAAAAGGTTTGACACATTATTAATAAAATTAGTTCAAGTATTTGTTTCTGCCTTCTAAATAGTACACAGAAAGAAACCAAAATAGCCATTCCTGTACTGTGCTTGTGCTGTGAGTCCCTGACTCATTCCACATAACCTCAGGTATTTAACTAAGGTACCTGGGTCAGCAGCCCAGCCTTGGGTTCTTTCATCAGTGATGGGAAGAGACAGACATTTCCAGACAACTCAGGCCATCCAAGAATAAAATAACTTTTGTCACTACCTGTGTTGCTTACAATTATTGCAAAGATGACAAGGGACAGCTAGATGTGTTATATAGGCTAAAAAGAATAACATATAATATCTGGAAAGTAACAAACAGTAGGCAAAAGCTATTTTTTTTTTAAGTCTTGATATTCTGTTTCTATGAGACCCAGAAAAGTCCCCTAAGCTGAAATGATGAACCTGTTTACAGGAATCCCTTCTAATGCATTGTGTGATCTAAGGGTCTGCCTGGAGTTTTTGAGTTTTCAAAACATTTCAGAGTTTTGGTCTGAAGGGAAAATCTTCGATTTTGCATAAAGATTCTGAAGATCAGATGGAAAGTTTTGCAAGAGAGAACAGCTATGACATCCTGCAATATTCCACTTGTATTGAGACATTTCTTCATCAGTATTTCCAAAGCTGAAACCTCTAGTGAATTTGTCCAAAACCAGTAAAAATCCTGATATAAAGGATAAAGCTTTTATATGCACTGAAAAAATACTTTCTTTCACTGCACGTGGCCCTATTCTCTACTAAAAATGTGTTAGTCAAGCCACATTAGAGGTAAGTAGCATAATAACACTTAAATGAGGAGAAATAATCATTTTCATAGTAAATTAAGGTTATGTTTTCCTAACCTGGCTATGAAAAAAACCTTTGTTCTGTACTAAACCTTCACAAAAGTAGCCTGGAAAGAGGAGCGCTTTTGCTGTTCTTTTTAGACTGATCTTTCCAGGTATGATCTGAAAATTGCAGTCCATGAGTGATGGTTAAACAAAATCTTACCAATACTTAAGGCTATATCGGTTTGAGGTTGTCTTGCTTTTTGTGTTGCAGTTGTCAGTGGGAGTAAACATACCTGTTGTGGTTTCACCCCAGCTGACCACTAAGCACCACACAACTGCTTGCCCACTCTCCCCCACCGGCATGGGGGAGAGAATCAGAAGAGTAAAGTTGAGAAAGCTAATGGGTTAAGATAAAGGCAGTTTAATAAATAAAGCAGAAGCCACTTGTGCAAGCAAAGAAAATGAAGGAGCTCACTCCTCACTGAGGCCCCTTCTAGGTTCCTCTAGGTTTTCTGTGATCTGGTAGCAGAAACTGAGGAGACATAAGCACTGTCGCCAGTGTCTCTGTCATCAAGGGTACAGAGGATGACACATCCTTGCCTCTCATCTCCTGTGGTATTAAGGTATCTGGCCACCTTACTCTTTCTCATACGAGTTTGCCAGTATATAACCTGGCATCTCTGCTGAAAACATAAAGACCCTAAACAGATTTTAAGGGTACAGAAAGAGTATTTCTGTTTTTATTAATACTGCAGCAGTACTCCAGGGATATTTAACTTCCCAAATTGCTCAATGAGTTTGAAATTACCAAGCAATATGAATTTTCAAGTGAGGGAGGAAGAAAAAAGGTGGATCGCTATAAAATTATTTATTACATCAGAAGATAGAGTGTCAAACTGTTGATTTTACAGATATTCTTTTCACAGGAACAAAATACAAATACTTACGTTAGGAAAAAAAGGTAGTAAAACCAACAACATACTTAAACAATGACCTATTTAGCAAATTACAGTATTCTTCCAATACCAACTTTTCAAGAGATATGATGATTCGCTTCAAAACATTTAAGTGAAAATTATTTTCCTATAATTTTCAAAAAGAAAATGTAGGAAAAGAAGTTCCCTTCCTTACTGCTTTCCTTCCTTCACAAATGCAATTAATGTAAATTGATCCATCATAACATTGCCAATATAAATACTCTGCCAATACAAACATAAATATTATTCTCTCAGCCTTGGGTCCTTTGGCTTCTATCCTCCAATTTCCATGGAAAAGCTGGAGTTTTTTAACAAGTTTAGCAAGTTCAGTACTCCAGAGGAAAAAAAATAAAGCAAAACATTTTCACAAGGCAGTCATGATAATACATTTGCCAACATGTTTTCTTTTCCAAAGAGGAGTGGAATTTTTACCTTTGTGAGCTGTCAAGTTTAGAGAATTAAGGGGTTTGTATATCAGATCCCTTGTCAGTGTTTCTAAAATTCCCCCAAAAAAGCCAATGATGTTGGATTATCTTTGAAGTTCTAGTATCAAGCACTAAAGGAGCTCGCAGTTGAAACTTAAAAGAGTACTGCTGCCGTTTCCCTGCTCAATTACAATGTAATTTAGTTGACTCTAGTTGTGAAGTTTTTTGTCTGCCATTCCTCTCAACCTCTCACTGAAGCATTTGGATGCTGAAGAAATCACCATTTTGTTGTGTTGGTAGAGGCTGGATTTGGGAGAGCTATGGATTCTGTCAGGGTTGCTACTGACTGGCACAGAGTGGGCAGCAGTAAGTAATAAAGAGAAACTGGGGTCTCACCACCAAAACCTCAGCAAGTAGGTATTTTGGGTGTAAATTTAAAGGGGTTGTGGGTAAAGAAGAGTTCTTGCTTCCTGACTACAGTATTTGATGGTATTACAGATACTTACATACTTACAGATGCAGGCTGGATTTTGTGGTGAATAAGATGACTGAAGATTACTTTAGCTCAGGAAGCATCACCAGGATGGGGTCTGTGGTCCATGGCAGAAATCTTTGACCCAGCTGATTTTGTTAAAGCCTGTACATTATATATAGGTGCATGGAATGGTAAAAGTACACGTGATCTAAATTTAAGTTACATGTCACATAGGAGGTTCAGGGGGTTTTGTATGTTTACTTGGGATTTTTTTCTCTCTGTACTCACTTATATCTTACTATAAAATAAGTTTCTTTGTTCTTAATTGTAATGTATCACTGATTCTCAAATAAATTTCAGTTTAAAGAATCATGATTTCATGCGTGTGATCAGGAAACATCACAGAAGAGGGAAAAAAAAAAAGCAAAAGAAAAGATTTCTTCAGAGTACTAGTATCTTTCACAAAGATTAAAGAACATCTCTTTCTTAGAAATGTACCCTTTCTGACTTGCTGGAGCAGAGGCCAGGACATGGATGTCATACAGGCAGTGACAACAGCCTATGAAGTATATTTCTCTGACAGTGAACAAATTGCCTTTGATTTGTCGAGGAAGTATGTAACCTCAAACCTTCAGGGACTGAAACAATCTTTGTTTATATCCTTCCATATATGCTTCTTCCACCTTTAGCTTTTGACAAATGGTCATTTTCTTCCAAATTTTAAAATAAAATATATTCCTTTACCTGGTAGTACAAGCCAGTGTATTACGCTCTATCTCCATAAGAGAATGCTAAGGAATTTGGCCAAGCTAAAACATCTCCTGAGTTATCCAGTTACTAGAAGCATGCAAGAAATTTTAGAAACACCAGTCTAACACAGAAATGTATAATGTATATGAATAACATATTGAGCAAGGAACTGGTCTTTGAAAGGTTGTCTGTGCTGCTAAATGAAAGCAGACCATAGCCTGACCAGATGACTGAGGGATGCTAAGGGATTTGCATGCAGACTACAGAAAGCTGCAGATTTGCCTTGCACAGACCTGTCTGGAGAAATAATAAATGGAACCAGGCAAGAAACATTAGGTAGTAGGGATGACTGGAGTCAAATCCCCAGACTCAGTCACTGATTTCTTCAGTGTAGATGAGACCTGAACATCCCTAAAAGTAATGCTTATGTAATTCTCAAGTAAAATGGGCTCTTTATTGATGCCTTTGTAACTCTGGTTCTTCATCATCTAAGAAAGAAGCAGTGCTCAGACATCTTTACAGCAACAGTGAGAGTAACTCCAGGAGGTTTTTGCGATACAAAACTCTAATGTTTTTCCACAAATTGCAGAGTTTCATAAGGAGAGAGAACTATCCAAGGACTGTAACTATTCATCCAGGCTGGCAGATGCCAGGTACACAGAATTTCATTAACATCTGTCGTGGGTATCTTCCCATTACATGAAAGCACAGTATTTCTTAGGTCTGTTACACAAGAGAAGGTAATTTTCTTCAACCACGACCTATTCTTAGGTGTAAAAGAGCTTTTGGAGAGCAAGGGTTTGTAGCAAGCAATTATACTCCCTTGAAATACTTTCCAAGATTAATATTTTGTGTTTAAACTGCAGAAGTTGCACATGGCTGCGCTTGACTGATAAAACTGATTCATCTGTTAGAGGCTCACATGCGTTTCTCCTGCAAATGGTCTCAGAATAATGCTCACTGTGCATCCTTGCCAAAGACTTATCATTTCAGTTTAGTCTTTGTGCAGGAACTGGGTGATTAATCTGATTTTTCGGCCCTTGACATTCTTAGATAAAAACACAGCCAATTTAAACAAGAGGAACCTAAAGATAAAAAGCATTAAAGTATTTGAAGAGAAAGAAAAGCAGATTAAGTGACTTTATACATTCTGTTCCTAAGTATTTATGAAACAGCAAAGCCAGATCTACACAATAGAGAACTTTCAACAGAAAAATATGCTGTTTATTGCCTTATTTAGTTTGAATGCCTTTGACATCAGTCTGTGTTTTTATTTTTCCCTTATCCCTCTAATTTTCAGTCAGCCTTCAAATGAGTGTTATGCTTTCCAGGAACTGGATTCCCACTGATTTTGGGGAATTTTGGCCTCTTCAGTTCCACACAAGCTTCATATCATAAACAGTTGCTTCTAAGGAAACTGGGAAGCCTTGGAGGTCAACTCTTTTATCTCTTGGCGAGAACAGTATAAGCATGGAGTCAAGAACAGTTATGTTTAATATCCATTTTTCACATAAGGATGCCGGATGACACCTCATAAAGCTAAGCTAATAGAGTGAAATCTAAATTTGCCTGGTGCTAATGGGAGGTGATTATCATTGTTTTTAGAGAAAAGATTAAATACTGCAACAAAATATCACTGGTTCAAGGTTTCTCTTTACAGAAACAGTCAAAGAGCCTGAAAATGAAGAAAAGAAGGAATTAAAATTTTTGTGGACAGGTTACTTCCAAATACCTCATGCTCAAATCTGAAAGAACAGTCAAAAAAGGAAAATAAAACTAAGAATGTCTCTCTACCTTGTTTTGGTCTCTGCAGCAAGCTGAACAAATGAGGAACAGGGTGGTATCCAGTGATGCCAATAGAAATTCACATGAGCAGGCAATGCCCAGAGGAAGAATCTATCTGTTCTTGTTGCTTTTCCTACCCATCCTTTACTCAAAGCTTTTCTTAGATAATTTTTCTCCAATTAAACTCACTGTGTTCTGTGCTTTAGTTGCTTTCAACATATTTGCAGCTCCCTCATGAATTTTGAAAGGCTGGTTTATTAATGCCTAACTTTTCCTTCTGGCGACATGGCAGCAACAGAAGTAGAAGAAGGGGTAGAATGTTCTGGATGTGAGGGAACACATTGGTTCTGTCATGCACTGGAACTGGAACTAACTCAGATCCTAACTCCTTCTGCCTGACCAGGGCAATGCTTAGAGGCCTTACCAATACAACACAAAAAACCAACTTCAGTGTAAGAGAAGTAGAGTTGTAGAATGATTTGGGCTGGAAAGGAGCTTTAATTGCCAATTGTTCACTCATCCAGAGGTATTGTTTTTAATTTTTACACTTCCCTGTGTTGATATGTAAAGTAGTTTAGAATGCATATTGATTTTGGTCTCCTAAAATGAACTTGAACTTCTGAGATTATAGACAAAACATGTTTATAGTCTCAATTTGTTCAGTGTTAGGATGAACAGTAAGAGGATGATCAGCCACTATTTCTATTCTCTTGTGAGCTAGTGTATTTTGTAGAAACTGTTGGTACAGGCAGGAAACTTGCTGTCAGTGGTATTTGAAGAGTGCCTTGGGCATAATAGGATTGAATGACAGAGATTTAAGTAAATATGTGCCCAGTCATGTTTATCTTCCTGCTTATTGATGTTCCCAGGTGTTTTCTGTGAAGTTACTCCCGAGACTGTGAATTCCAGCCTGTTCTTTTGCACAGGGTTATCCTGTCCTAAACGCAGGACTTTACATAGACATATCGGTTCTAGTTTTTGTTTGCTATGCATGGAAATACACCAGCTAGGAGTGCAAAAACAGGGATCCAGTATAACAGAAGTAAGTTCATATTTTATTTTCTCTGCAGATACTTACAGGGATTCTGTAATTTTTTTTTTCCCTACAAAAACATTTTGAATTATTGTGGTTCTAACACTTGCCCAGAATGGGAGCTAGAAGTATTATACCAACATCACAATTCTGAAGTTTTGAACTATTTTACACAATCATCCCAAAGCCCAATTACTGATTAATTTTCCTTTACCACTGGGAAGTCTAACAAAGCTATTCATGCACAGCTGGTTCCTAACAACTACATTCTAGTTTCGGTTGCCATTACCTTTTCTAAGCCATTAATCAGAATCACTGCAATTATGGATAAGTCTTGAGTTATTTAATAGATATTTAATAGTTTTTTTCTGTGCTGATTCATTTTACTGGGAAGGAGTAATGAATCAAAGTAAGAGCTTCTGCTTGTGTTGATGTAGCAAATGAGAAATTTAAAATGCTGAAAGCTGCAATGTCATTAATCCTTTTAACAAAGCATTTCAGTTTTTACTTTTCTATTTTCCTTTTCTTTTGTTTCCTTCCTCCTCATATTTGAAGTTACACAATAGAATAATTAAAATAAAAACTCCTGAATTGTATTCTGTTCTCAGTAAGGGAGTGCATATTCTGGATTTTATGATGAAGGCATCTGTGCTGTGAATTTGTTCTGCTGTAGGGATCTGACATGACTCAGGTTGCCCTGATTGTATACAAGGTGGTGTGGTCTCCTGCTCTGATCCCAAGTGTCCTGTTTTAAGCTGGGATAGAGTTAATGCTCTTCTTAGTAGCTGGTGCAGTGCTGAGTTTTGGGTTTGGTATGAGAATAATGTTGGTAACATGCTGATGTTTTGGTTGTTGCTGAGCAGTGCTCACCCTAAGCCAAGGACATCTCAGTGTCTCAGGCTCTGCCATGGGCAGTGCACGAGAGGCTGGGAGGGAGCATGGCCAGGACAGGTGACCCAAACTGGCCAAAGGGATCTCCATACCTTAGAATATCATGCCCAGTATATAAACTAGGGAAAGCTGGTTTGGCTGGGCCAATCTCTGCTTGGGGATGGGCTGGGCATCACTCAGCTGTGGGTGGGCAACTGCATTGTGCATGCCTCTTGGCTTCTATTCCTCTCTCTCTTTATCATTATTGTTGTTGTTGTTTTATATTACTTTAATTCAGTTGTTCAACTGTTCTTATTTCAACCAATGTTTTTTTACCTTTTTCCAGTTCTCCTCACATCCCACTGAGAGGGATGGGGTGGTGAGTGAGTAGCTCTGTAGTATTTTGTTGCCACCTGAGGGTTAAACCGTGACACCGAGGGAGCTCACTGGTCCCCTTAAGGACACAGCTGCTGATTGAGCTAAAAGTTGAATAAAAGTTGACCAGTGCTTTCATCCAGCAAGAATCACAATTATTGTGATGGTCTGCTCCACGTTTTTTTTTTATCTCTAAGATTTAGACTGGATGGACCCGAGAAGATTCATAGTATTTGGTGCAGGAATCAGGGTTTCTGGCCTGCGGCAGAAAACAGGCAGTATCACTGTACCCAAAGGAATCCAGAACACAGTCCCTAGCTTTTGGAAAGGAAAATGTAGAGCTGATCTACTCAATCACATTAAAGCATTTAAATTGCAACTAAATGGTATTTGTCTTAATGAAGCAGTCCTCAGAGAGTAAGTGCTGAAATTCTCAAATACAGCCTTTGGGGGAAGATGTAGCAAAGAACATGCAGTGACATCTCTAAAGGGAGAAACAATCTACCAAATTTAGGAGTCTTCTTAGTGAAATGGGGACTTGAATCTGTCATTAGTGCCAATGCTTTTCACAACCAATAGATAGAAAATACTGACATGCGAATTTGAGGTTAAACTAGATAGTTTAATAGTTTTCATTAAATATCTGTGAAAATTTGTAAAATATTAAAAGTAAAGTATTCTAGAGAAAGAAAAAGGAATTAAGCTTAATTCTTGTCAAATGAGAGCACAGATATAGGAAGTGTGTGTGGCAAAGCAGCAGACCTCAGGGCAAACCTTTCCTACCAGTGTGGCTGTAATGGCAGTACAGAACAGCACTACAGAGAATCTGGTCATGGCTTCAAAAAAGCATTGATAAGAAAGTTTATGATAAATGTTTTGATCTGTTTCCTCCTCAAAAAAAGTCATTAACATTCGTCTGTTAGAAAATGCTATCAGAGATGGTTCTTTGTGCTACAGCATAGCTCACTTGCATATAACTCAGAAAGGAAGTAAATTTTCTTTGACAGCTTTCATTTCTAGATGAGAAATTACATTCTTTTTTCATATAACATACTCAACCCCCTATTGATGTCAGGATGAGAATTTAATTTGGACCTCAGATTTTGTTAGACTGCTTTTATAAATGTAAAAATGAGCACATTGTTACAAGTGGAGGTTTTTTATATCTTTGTGTATTTCATAATACAGTGAAATAAATACTTGAAGGTGACATTGTGGTATGGTAAAGAGCTGACAACTTATTCTGATGATAGATTATTTATAAAAGTATTATTTCTATAAAGAACATATATAGTTGATAGTATCAGTTGTGTTATTTCTTCATCATTTCATTGACTGAGAGAGATGTATTATAGCAAAACCAAAGATCAGATTTAATCAGAAGTGAAAATTAAATTCTGTGTTATGTGTATGCTTGGATAGCACTAGAATCAGGCTCTGTTATTATTTATACCAGATTATTTTTTCTGGCACTGTGAATAATTTCTGCTTTTCAGCTGTCTCAGGGAGGAGCCAATTCCCAGCATGACAACTAAGAGAATGAATACCAGAATATTTTCCGATGCTTAGACTCTATGAAGGAGCTAAAGATGTGAAATCAGGAAAAATCATATAGAAAAATCCCTTGTGTAATTACAAACTGCTGGAAGCTATTGCAGGCATCATAATGTGAAAATATGAACATGCTAATTGTTAATTATGTGGACACAATGTCAAAGTCAAATAATATAATACTGACAGTACAACAGATACTCAAGAATAGTAAAAGAATACCTCCAATCTCTCCAATTAAGGAAGAAAAATTATACTACAATGAAAATATTTTTGGCATAGGCAATGATGAAATGACAAATTAGTGTCACAGAGTATTTCTATTTCTGCTAGTCACAAATAATTGTATAAAATAGTTTTTAATTTTTTTTTCCATCTCCAAGTTCATCAGGGGACTTACATGTCTACTTAGCTTTAATTTTAATTAATTATTTAATTAAATTTATAAACTTACAAAGAATTTAATTTAATTAATCGTCTAACGCCATCCATTTATACAGGAATTGTGCTATGCTGGAGCATGCTTGTCTTCCATCCAGTTTAACTCTTCCTTTCTAATAGAAAGGTTTCTAATAGCTATAGTATAAATGTGAATTGACCAGAGAATTTTGCCATGTTTTTTTTTTCCTTATTTTTTCTGTCGAGAAGGGCTTTTCAGTGGATAAATTAAAAGTTCAAGTGTAATAAGAATTTGGAATCAGTAATAAAGTATATCAATCACAGATCAACTTACTTGATCTACTTAACTGTTTCTTACCTGTGAGTAATGTCTCTGAGACAGGCTACATGGGCAGCATTTACACTGTGAGTCCCAGGAAGGTTTCCCTGCCCCCAGTTCCTGTATGCTCTGAAATATTTACTTAGGAAGCATGAAAAAAACATCTTGCCTTCATTTGCTCTGGAGGAAACAGGTCCAGAAGGACCAGAAGGGACAAGCTCATGTTTTCTGTGCAGCGGAAGATCAAGACTGTACCGTTCACCAGTGTGCACACTTTTCCTCCATCAGGGTATAACTGTTCCCTGTTCAAAACCTTCCTTCACTAGTCAGCTGATGTAATAAATGTGGCTATATCTACTGACCACATTTCACAGCATATAATGACAATCTTTTGACCACAAAAATGAAGGAAATACTCATATCTGTAAGAATTAGCTTGGACATTTTTAAAAATGTAATACAGTTCATTAATAAATTAAACTTTAAAAGAAGTGTCAGCAAGAGATTTAGGAGAATTTTCCAGTTGTCCAAAGAATACTTTGTATTGGTTCATAATTAATGTAATATGGCAAATTAATATCAGAACCATAAAGAAAAGTCATCAGTGAAGATACAGATATTTTTGTTATTTAAAGACATTACTAACCAACGTTACCAAGGTATTGTTACATAAAAAAACAACAGCATGAACCTGGCTATTTGGACCTCTCAAAAATGCGTTATATCATGTCTAGATTAAACACACTGTGTTGTGTTTTCTGTTACAGACCTTTGCCTGCAGCAGTAGAGCTGCTTCCCTATACATACAGTTCTTAAAATGTGGATGTAGTATTTTATATGCTTGCTCCATACCATGCCATTAGTTGTTTCTTATGTATTTTATGTCATGCAGGTGATTTAAGGCACATTACCAAGGTTTCTCCCTCTGTCTCCAGCCATATTGAATGTATAGTCTATATAAGTTTTCTCCTGTAATCAGGATCCAACCAGTGCCAGAACTCTCTTGTCACAATTGTTTTTTGAAGAAAAGTGAAAGTTAACTTATTATGAAATTATTACTTTAAAAATTGGCTCTTCAGTGTCTGGGATTTGAAAGTTTTCTGCACTTACTGGAAAACTTCCTGTGCCCCAGGACACCATCCTTAACACATTGTACCTTAGCCACACAGTCACAACACCATAAAATCTAATATGGCTATTAGGAGACAAGAAACAATTTTTTAAGCCTGTTCTGAAATGCTTTCTCTATTAACATTGACAATTTTGCATATTAATCTGTTTAAAGATTAGAACTAAGCAATGCAGTGCCCACCCCATCATGGAGCATCCTCCAGATAGTGCATTCAGCAAGGATCTCCTCACGGCATCTCCTCTGAGTCAGTTCTGGTCTGCCCAGTCCCAGAGCACCCCGGTATTAGGACATAGGAAAAACCCCTATTTTTCCTTAATTTGCTCTGCATTAAAGACAGGGAAATTAATTCCCTTTTAGGGATGCTTGGCAAGAAGTAGATCCCCTACATCTGTTACCAGCCTTTGCTGGCCACTGAAGCTTTTCCTTCACATAGGTCCCCAGCACTGTGAGGATGGCCAAGGGTGGTTAGAAAGGGGGCACAGGCAAGACTTAGGAACTTAATTACTTTAGGTGAGGAGTAATGGGAATGGTAATGGGAAGATATTATAAAGAGGAGGAAGCAAACATAGACCGGGTACTCTCTGGGGCAAAAAGAGAAAAATATTTTAGTGAGGATTTATTCCACAAGTCACACTTTTTCACCAGTGAAACAAAGCACTAATCTGTACCTACTCAAGCTAATAAAGTTGAAAACATTTTTAGAGAAAATAAACTTGGCAAAAACATAATTTTGAAACCATCTCCTCTGACCCTGTACACTATTATTCCAGACATTTGTACCTTGAAAGAAACAACCTGAAACCTCGAGAATGCATTTTTCCTAATGGAGGACTACACTCCATTGCTCTTCTTGAAGGCTGTTTTCAAGATCCTTACAGTACGAGTAAATTTCCTTATCTTTCACAACAGTCTGAGGCAGCTTCACTGCTGGTGTCTGGTAGGCAAATTGGTCTCTACTAGACTCTGGCATTTCATTAACTTACACCAGGTTTGAATTTGGCTCAGCTAATCAATTCTGACAAGATACAAACATATATAGAAAGATGCAGGCTGACTCTCATTTCATTCCAGTCTAAAGAGCATTTTTAACCAGTGATTTTAGAAACAGTTTGAGACGTTACCTATTATTCATCCCCCAAAGAAACTTGGCTCCTGTGGTTTTAAATATTTTCAAAATAATGTAAGATCCCAAACTAGGTGCATTTGATTAGAGTTTAAATCTGAAATTATTTAGTGAAAATAAACAATTTTGTAATAAGAGAAAAAAGTTTCTGCATGGCTTTACTGAGCATTCAGCTAATGATTTAATCCAATGTATTTATGTAATACACTTACATATGTGGGTGTGCATTGGGTTTGCCTGGCAAGATTTTGGTAGCAGGGTGGTTTCAGTGAGAAGCTTCCTGAAGATTCCCCCTTGCTCCCATGTTCAATGCGAGATGAATCCAAGATGGACATGCTTCTGGCCAAAGTTGAGCCCATCCCTGGTCATGGTAGTGCCTCTGGGATAGCAGATTTAAGGAGGGGAAAGAAGTTATTGCACAGGAACAATTTCGGACAGGATACAGCGGAGTGAAAATATGTGAGCAACACAACTCTTCCCCCAGGTCAGTGGAGAAGGAGGGGAAGGAGGTGTTCCAGGAGTCAGAGCAGAGACTCCTCTGCAGCCGATGAGGAAGACCATGGTATGGCTGGCTGTCCCCCTGCAGCCCATGAAGGTCCATGGTGGAGCAGATATCCACCTCCACCCCTCGGTAGCTCCACACTAGAACAGGTGGATGCATGAAGGAGGCTGTGACCCACTGGGAATCCTGCACTGGACCAGGCTTGCAGCAAGCCCTGTGGTCCTTTGAACAGAGGAGTCCAAGCTGGAGCACGTTTGCTGGCAGGACTTATGACTCCATGGAGGACCCATGCTGGAGCAGTCTGCTCCTGAGGAACTGCACCCTGTTGAAGGGACCCACACTGGAGCAGCTCATGAAGAACTGCTTGACTCTGGTGGGGAGGAGTCATGTTGTAGACATGTTGTGGAGAGTTGTCTCTCATGAGGGGAACTCCACGGTGGAACAGGGAAAGTGTGTGAGGAGTCCTTTCCCTGAGGAGAAAGTAGTGGCAGAGACAATGTGTGAGGAATTGATCGCAGCCCCCATTCCCCTGTGCCATGTGGGGGTCGAGACAGAGAATTTGGGAGTGAAGTTGAGCCTGAGAAAAAGGGAGGGGTGGGAGGAAGCTGTTTTTAAGATTTGATTTTATTTCTGATTATTCTGCTCTGGTTTGATGGGTAATCCACTAATTGCTCCAAGTCAAGTCTGTTTTGCCCATGATGGTAACTGATGAGTGATCTCTCCCTGTCCTTATCTTGACCCACAAGACTTTCCTTATATCTTCTTTCTCTCCCCTCTGCAGCTGAGGAGTGTAGTGGTAGAGCAGCTTTGTTGGGCATCTGGCATCCAGCCAGGATTAGCCCACCTAAGTACCAGAAGGAAAATGTTTATTTTCTTTCCTTTTCTTTACTTTTTTTTCAATGCAACTCTGGCCCTCTTTGATACATATGCTTCTTCTATTTTCTATGCCTTTTGTGTCAACTCTTGTGTGCTGCTACTCTATGTCACCTTATAAAAGAAAACAATGGGGAAATAAGAACAAGTAATCAAATAAAAGTATGACATAAAACCTTGATATATACTTATTTGAAAAGCTATCTGAAAAATATTAAATATTTACTTGGTGTGGCGGGGTTTGGTGAAATTCAGTTTTAAGGATCATATTCTAATAAATGAAATCCCATCATGGAAACCGATAGACCACAGAGTATCACACAGGATAGGTGTGTATCCTGACAAGGGTTAGTGAAATGCTGGGGAATACTAGTGTTTAGTTCACATCGTGTAAGCATTTTGTAATGCATCTGTAAGAGTTTTGTCAGTATCAAAGCATGTAAACCTGCTTTTTAGAGAATTAGCAGGGAACATACTGAGAACAGTTTGTTTATGGCTGTGGAATTCAGTTTCATTGTTTGCAGATCTCAGTTGTGCTCTTTGGTTTCCTATCAACTTTTACCTCATGTTCTGTGAATTCTTCACAAACATTGCTGATTAAATAATAGAAGTATTCGTGAGCTTGCTTTTCAGTGTCAATTCAGTTTTTGAGGTCCATGTGTTTCACAGTGTGTTGACTCCTTGTGTAGTCAACCAATGGGGAATGAAGCTTTATTGTGAAAAGTAAATGTTTCTGTCTCTGCACTATACTTTTGGCATTGAAGGAAAGGCAGGCTGACCCAGCCCTGTCGTATTGATATTATCAGTATGAGTGGGCTTGCACAGGCTGCGGACTTTTAAAATATTTTTAATCTCTATCTACTAAACATACACAGAATGAAAAAGTTTACTAAGGTAACAAGAAACTAACTCTCTTCCTTTCTTCTCTCTGTAGTTTGTTGCTCAGCCCAACTGCCAGCAGCTGCTCGCGTCCCGATGGTACGACGAGTTCCCCGGATGGCGGAGGCGACACTGGGCAGTGAAGATGTTGACATGTGTTGTGATAGGACTCCTTTTCCCAGTCTTCTCTGTGTGCTACCTGATAGCTCCCAAAAGCCCATTGGGGCTGTTCATCAGAAAGCCATTTATCAAATTTATCTGCCATACTGCATCGTACTTGACTTTTCTGTTCCTGCTGTTGCTTGCCTCTCAGCACATCGACAGGTCAGACCTCAGCATGCAGGGACCCCCACCAACCATCGTCGAGTGGATGATATTACCGTGGGTCCTGGGTAAATGTATTACTAAAGAAAATATAGTGAAAAGTATTTTGACCCCTGTGGTTTTGCCAAGCATTCCTGAGGCAGGATACAGCAGAGTTATGTCATAAATTATTGACCTACCAAAGCAGGCAAATGGACCATCTCCTCCAGTGCTTAGCAAGAGTAGATGACAACACAAAAAAAAGTAGAGTTTGAAAATCCAGAGTGTCATCATCTGATAGATTACAGTCAGGAAAAACAAAAGATATCAAAGGCTCCTTTCTATGATTACGCAGTGCCCTGAATCATATATATCATTTTTCTTTTTAATACCTATTTTCTCCAGAACAGAAACCATTCTGCATCTTTTAAGTGTCCATTTACTACATTTGCTAGTCTACTTTAAAAAAGGATCCCTTTGCCACAATAATTATTTTTCATGTATGGAAAAGAGGCATAATTTAATTTCTGTAGTGTTATTGCCAACCATAGTTACCTTCAATATGCTTCTTTCTAAATGACAGTCCCATCTATTGCAAATAGTGATGATCAGCATTTTTAAGTGAATATTTTCATTAAAATATACACACAGAGTATTCTTGCAGTGTGAGACCAGTGATGAGAACTTGTCACTCAATTCAAACCAAATATCCTATATCAGAAAGAATAAGAAAATTCCCTAGATTTTTTAAAATGGAAAAAAAATTACCACTCTCTCCTCATAGTTTAAAATAAAAAATTCAGTCTGGGGTTATTGAAAGCCTACTTTGTGTGGGCCATGTCATCCTTAAACATGATTCTTCCTTCCTGTGGTCCTAGGATTGTCCTAGGTGCTCCTTAAATCTGCCTGTCTACCCTACCAGGTGGTAATTTCTCTCAGTGTGCTGTGGTCCCTCCCCTTTTTCTTATTTTAAGAATCAACACAAGTTGGATCAGGTTGGGAGAAATATTTTAGTCTAAAATAAAATTAGAGAAGGGGGAAGTTAGTGGTCTTGACTGCAAGAATTTTTAGATTTCATATATTCATTAAAATTGTCATCACATAGACAGGTCCTTGCACAAAATTTCTAAAATTTTGGTGGGATTTTGATACCATTACTTCTCTCAGACCTTCCCATTAAGATGCTGTGTATCTTCCCTTTTTCCCAAACTTGTGGGTTTCTTTAGAGCAATGAAACTGTCAAAGCTTTTGGCCCCATTGATCCCATATAATTTACAACAGAGTGTTCAATTTATGATACATTAGTTGGCTGTGCCTGATATTGTGGAGGACAATAATTCAGTGGCTTTTCCTCTATATGTACCTTGGTTGAGCGCTGTGGGAAGCAGGAGGCAGGTGTACATCTGTTTTTGGCTTAGAAAAACAAGCATGCATGACTGAAAACCATGTGCACACTTACTTGTCAGGCACCAGTCAGAAGGACCTGCCTTCCACAGGTGAACTGTGTTTTGGGATTTCCTCCATGGTAGCACAGCAGTCCTCACCACTAGCCTTCACTGTGAGATGTGTCATACTTGGCTGGGTAAATATTTCTACTACATTAAAAAAGACAATATCCAAGATGATTGCAAAGAAATTATTCTGTCTGGGAGGTTGTCTAGCCTGATATTTCTTAGAGACAAGTAAGTAACTTCAGTAAGCAAGTTTCACATTTAAATATTAAAAGAAAAATTTCCTCCAGTTAATTTTCCCTGTTTTATACCATCAGGAAATGAGAAACCAATATAAAAATTACTAGCTTAATATATTACCTCCTTAGAAATAAATGCTTTAATATTGAAGAGGAGTAGGAGGCTCTTCTGTGCTATGCTGTGCCCAGAGGAGATGTTACTATCTTTTCTGTCTGGCCTTCCAAAATAGCAGATGGTCAGTATCTCTTCAGCTTTCACAGTATCCTGAGGCTAAAGGATAATAAGAACAGATTCATAGTTGACACATAGACCTTGACATGCCAAAGTGGATTTTACTATAAACCTGTCTTTTAACAGAGCTGAGAAAGAGGCACAATTTGAGAAGGGAAAGAGCTAGTTTCTGGTAAAGGCAATTCAAAAATTTTAGTGACTAGGTCCTCTGCAGAAAACACTCAGTGGGAAGAGAAAGAACCCCTATTGCCCTCAACCTCTGACATAGTTGTTTACTTAGGAAGATGTTTAAGTAACTCAGCATCCCAAAGCACTTGTTTGAAGAAGCCGCTAACCCTGAGATTTATGGCGATCAAGATGACTATCATTTCTAAAAGCAACATTAATATTTTCAGTGTAGACTCATATGGCCAGATTATGCCTGTGCTGAACAAACCCTTCATCTGCAAGCAGTACAGGTCAAGTCAAGGGAGGCACTTCCATAAACAAAAATTCATGAGCATGGGTGAAGATCAGTGTTCTCATACCATGTGGTTATATAGGTTGTAATTAACCTAGACTGTACTATTCAGAAAAACCGTGCCTTCCAAAATCTCTTGCACCCAAAACGATGCACTTTACACACTGATCTCTAGTGTTTCCAAACTAGCAGTTTCCTGCTTCAGTTTCACATTTTCTGTGTTCAGCCTTCAGGTTTTGGTTGCTGTAGTGCCTTAGCCCACCCAAATAGTGAGGCCTGAGATTCACCCATCATAATCTCAGGCAATTCATTATGTACCTAATTTCCCTCTACCACTGAAGGAGGCACATATCTCCACAGGACATTTCAGCTCACAGCATGTGATGAACGTGTCTGTTTCAGCTATTTTGTTTGTATATTTAGGCCTTTTTCATGTTGTGTTTTTTTGTTTGGTTGGTTTTTGTTGAGGGGCTTGTTTTTGTTCATTTTGTTTTGATGGATTTTTGGTTGGTTGGTTTTTTCTGTATTTTTTGGTGGTCATGCTTGTTTTTCTAAATGAATGAATCTCAGCCAAGCCCTGCTCTTTTCCTATTCACATACATACAAACTGTAGTCTAGTCATCTTTTAATAAATGCAATATTTTTCTTAAGTCCTTATCAATAAGCTAAGGTTTGTTTCCAGGCTGCAGTTTTGTTTGTTCTCTCATCTCTTCAAACCATAAAATTACGCAGTATTCTTAATAAGAGGAAATGAAGCATTTTTCAAGGAAGTTACACAGAGATATTTTTGCATTTTCTGGATATAAACAAAAAAATTTATCATTTGAATCAAAACTAGTGTGGCTCTAGGATTATAGTTCTTCTCTGAAACTTGAAACAGACCAAGTAAATACTTAATTGGGAAAGGATATCCTAGAGCAGCAACTACATGTCAAAACTACTAATATTTTAAACAATAGAATTTTTTTGTTTTCTCTTAATTCAAATAGCTATGGATGTAGTCTCCATTTTAATACAATCTCTCTTAAAATTAAGAAAGGACGAGAAGCTCACTGTTTCAGGTTTCTCATCAACATAAACTTCAGGACACAAATATTTCATGCAACTTAAGAAGTCTGAAGGCTGTCCATAATGACCTAAGCTCTCCAGTGAGCAAATAGTAATCAGCTTTTGTCAACTACTATGTAATAGAAGTTTGAATGTGCATAATTAGCACATATTAAAAGTGTCACTAGAGTAGGAGGCTCGGAGGAAAAACTTGTATTGGGCTACATTTCCATGGAGACTGTCAACTTTACATTTTAAAAGTCTCTTGAGGAAACTTCTGCATTAATTTTGTCTTTTACATGGTTAGATGATTACACAAGTGGTGCTCAGGATGTGGTGATTATCCGTGGAACAGTAAGTCAGTGTTATAAGGCTCTCATAACCTTAAGAAGCAGTTGTTGAAAAGTTTCTCAGTAAGAAGAGTCAGAATGTCCTCTCCTTGTGCTTAAACAAGTCAGAAACAAGCTTTGGCTCATAAGGAAAATTGTCTTCTTATTTTTAGCTGTTGCTTCACACTACAGAAACAAAGGCCTGTTTACTATACTTGAGAATCCATCACCATTGAAAAATGAACAGGAAAATCAAGAATATCATCTTGAAAAAAAACAAGGGAAAAAAAACAAGGAAGAAAAACTTTTTCCATCATCATATTCCCCATCTGGTTGCTGAGTGTTCTCTGAGCATGATAGCAGTGATTCAGAGGGGAAATCAGATAAGACCCAACTTCACCCCCTGTGTGCCTTGATGGCAGCTCATGTAAGGATCATGTTGATCCCTGTAAACTTGTCCTAGCTGTTCTTCTGCCCTAAACCATGGTCTCAAACCTAGCAGTGACGGTACTAAGTGTCCTCACAGTGGGCATTTGCTTCACCTGCAAATGCTATAAAATTCAGAGGAGATAGGCAGGAACCAGACAAACTTAGTGTTCAGTAACAGGTTAAAAAGCTCCCTGCCTGTTGTTCAGGCTGGCTGCAGCAAAGGACATTTTTTAGGCAATTTCTTTTGATGAGTTTTTTGCTCATTTATGGTCATATTTAATTGTTCATTTCAATTGCATTTTTCAGAAGACTGCCTGGAGCAGGAATGCAGCCTTACTGGATCTCTGGAACAATGTGTTCCCCATACTTTCTGTCAGAATGGTTTTTGCTATTGGAGTACATGAATCTATTGAGAATGTGGATGTTTGGCCCTTGTGCAAGCTTGCAAACATTTGTGGTTAGCAAACTGCTGGTGGGATGTATGGGAATGTACAGTCTTGTCAGTCCTTAGCACAATGCACATCCAAACCAATGGCTCAGCAAGACTTCAGGATAGCTGATCACAGAAGTGGCAAGTACAGTGTGCATCATCTTCTAAATTAGGTCAAGAAAGTGTTGTGTAAAAAATTAAAGAGTTAGTATGAACTGACATGTCTCAGGGGGCAGATGCAGAGCGTAATACGGCCAGCAATATGAAACAGTACATAAGCAGTAGTGACATATATAGCACAGAAGAGGAAAACAACCCCAGACAAAGCAGGAACACAACTTTGTTTAAGTTGTGCAGATAGATAATGCACATAATGACCACCACACAAGGCCATTTAGTCCAAACTACTGCTCAGCACAGGCTACCTGCAAGGACAGGTCACAGTGTTCAGGTTCTTGTGAGGTCAGATCTTTAATTTCCCCAGGAATGAATATTTCACAGCCTCTCTCTCACAGTGACTGTGTCTAGCAACTGGTAAGCTTTTTTCCTGATACTAGTGCCACACTAGTGCCAAAATCCCATGCCACAACATGCAACCATTATCTCTTGTCCTTCCAATGTGCACCTCTAGAGCAAGTCTGGCTCCAGCTTTTCAGAACTAGCAATTTCATTAGTGGATAACAACAGCAATACAGAATCACAGGATATTCTGAGTTGGAAGAGACCCACAAGGACCATCTCTTAAGTGAATGGCCCATACAGGGATCAAACTTACAATCTTGGCCATATTAGTATTAATACCATACCCTAACCAACTGAGCTTCAAGACTATTAACCTCCCATTAGTGTTCTCTTCTCTAGCCTGAACAAAATCAGCTCCCTCAAATTCTTGTACGTCATATCGTCCAGCCCCCATTCAGCTTGATGGCTTTCCACTAGGTTCACTTCAGCCAGTTAATATCTCTTTTTGTCTTGGTATTCCAAAACTGGACTCAGTAATGGAATTATTTATTTAAACATCAGGAGAACAACTTCTTCTCCAGACTGCCTGTATCTTGCCATAACAGAACCTTTTACTCAATTACTTTTACTCAAGTTGTAAGTATTTAAGATAAATATTTTCTATATGCATTTTGGTTTTTTATTCTTTGGCCATTGGTGATGTTGGCTGATATATGGCTTTTTTTTACTTTAGGATTTTATCTAGAATAGTCTTGTTATTTCCAAAATGGAAGCCAAAGAAAAATGTTTTGTTTTGATTATAATTTTAAAAAAGCCAGGTGACTTTTTTCTTCGCAAGTACTTTTAATGACCTGACACAGGACCCAGGCACTGTGCTCAGTTATTTCCCTCACAAACAATCATTTACCCACAGAAAGCCAGAGGTGTGTGTGTTTGATTTTGTGCATGTTCTCTTGAAATAGTTGTACTCTGTTAAAAAAATATGCCCCAGAGAGTGGAAGCCTCTGAATTATGCCAGGATGCCTCTTGTTACCTTCATATACCTTCAGCAGAGATGAGTTCATCAGCCTGGGTGCAAAGCAGAAGAGCTTTTTTAAGCCTCATCAATACTCATTGAATTTGCTGCAATGACTTTCCTTTGCTTCACTGAGCTTTAGATCATTAGCAGCTTGTTTCACTTCTTGTATCTGTGAAAAACTCCACATTACATAGCAGAGCAAAGTTGAGTTTGTCAGTTAAATGGTTTTGCAGCACAGAAAAAATATGTTCTCCAGGAAACATACTAAAAGGTTGTTGATCTTGGCATGCAGAGATTGACCCCAAGGAACCTCTTGCTTCCCATCACTTAATGGTAAGGAACAAAAATAGCACAGAGCAACCAACCTTTTGTGGGAAAGGTAAGGCCAAAATTAGCCACGGATCCACAAAACTTTTTGAGGCCAAACATAATTCAGGATATTGCATTTCATATCTCTCAGACAAATTTTGGTGTTATTGTTCACAGTGAGACTTTAACCATAATTGTAATTATAAACAGCAAAAGGCAGCATTCCAGATATGGCATAAATTTTTGTGAATTTCCACAGTTGCTGGAAAATTGTTTTTGCAGTTGCTTAGGTTTCAGTACAATACAGGAATTTAGATAGGCTGTGTCTAAGTTTTTTTCTCAGGCAAAAGAAACAAACAACAAAGAAGTAACTTCCCTCTGAAACCCATTCAAAGGTTTTTAGGTTCTAGGAGATGTGTTCCTTAAGAGTAAAATTACAGCTCTAGGTAAGCTATAAAGGATCAAACAGGACAGATCCAAAATGTTTTCTAACCAAACATGCCCATAGTCTGCCAGCACTAAAAGATACAGTGTTTAACCCAAGCAGAGAACGTTTGTAAGAGTTGAACTGCTTCCCTCCTCAAAGTTGCAAGATTTGCCATCAGCTTCTTAATTTATGAAAAGAAAAGCAGGCCCACATTTTTTAAAAGACATTTCAGTATCTAATATCCAAAAATTTCAAGACTGAGCATACAGCTTCAAAATTAAAATCTGTAGAAAAATATCTAAAATAAAAGCTAAACTTATCAGTGTACATTTATTGATGCACCTAAACATTGGTCATATGCAGTATGTGATATCTATTACTAATTTTTAATCATTTTTTAAAGTGTTATCAGAATTTTAATGAAAGATGTTATTTTTCTAAGAGCATTCTTATTTCAGTGTTTTTTGTTCTTCAGTAAGATGTATTTTCATTTTGTTGCTTTGAATAAATTTAAGATATGTAGGGTTTATTTTAGAAGAAACAACTTTTTTCATTAATGTTCAGAAAACTTTGCTGCAAAAAAATATTCAGCTCCCAAATTCTTTTTTTTCCCCCCGAATTCATTTTATCTGATCAATTTTAGTTCCTTTCTTGCTTCAGGCTGGACTTCAGTCAAATGCTTGCAATTGATCATCTTGTATAGCTCGTAGAGCTTATTATACATAGCTTGATCAGCTATGTATAATAATTCACAATGCTTTACAAAACCTCTCCATGGTGTCTGTCATTCCTAGGGCCTCATGTGGTCTGTGGGATTCCTGCCGTGAATTTGTCTCTATTTCATCACTTTAAAACCATGGGCATTAATGAAATTTGTAATCTCGGTCTGTTTCAAAATATCCATGCTGTTACTTCTCTTTTAGTGCTCTAATATCTGGGTATAAACAATGCAGCAAGTATTTGAAAGTCTCATCCTCAAATTTTCAATTTAAGTCCTTGATTAATGAGCTGGAAGAGCATTATAATGTTGATAATTTCCTTGTAAGTGGCAATAAATGATAACAGCATGGAATGGTTTGGTGAGGGTCTAAGAGGCAGGTGCTAAATCTGGCTGCTGTGAAGAGATAGGAAAGACACGGATGGAGCAAAGAGATAGTAAAAAATATCCAGCTAAAGTAGTGAAATCTGCTCTGAGTGGAATTATTTCAGCTAAATACAGGCATCTGGAAGTTAGACATCTGTTTTAATTAAGCCTGATCTTCCATGGCTCCCTTTTCAGCCAGTGGGAAGATTGACCCACCTGCAGGTGACAGGATTATTGCCTTGGACATTTTTGTTTCCTCCCAGGGAGATAAAGAGGGCTTTGGGCAAGCAACTTGTCCCCAACCTGACCGTGTAAAAGGCTCTTGCTTTTAGATCTACTCCCTGTCTTTTGCTGGTTTCTCTTAGCAGTTTTTCCCAATACCTGTGTGCAGGCTGGCAGTGTCCCCTCTGTTTTGTTGAGATGTCACCTTTCTTGCTTCTGAATATGTAGCTCTGACATGAGCTCTGTCAGTCTGCAGTAATGTTCCTGCTTTGGCACATTAATAATCAGACAGAGCCTGGACTCTGAATCTCTTTCCTACCTGTAGCAGTGCCTCTATTAGGCAGTCTTGTCGCTGCATGTCTTCTATCATGCAGATAGTGTTTGGAAATGCCCTTATGGCCCTCCTCGCATAATCAAATCAGGAAAGTATCCAGCTATCCATAAATCTTCCAAGTAGAAAAGTGTACAAGGTCACAGAAATAATGCTGCTCTGATCTCTGGATGTATTTTTCTTTAAAACAAAACAAAACAAAACAAACCCACAAACAAACAAACAAACAAAAAAAACCAAACCAAAAAATTCTTTCCAAGTCTTTTCCTGATTTCCCAGTCAATGTAACAGAACAAAATTGGCATGTTGTGTCAGAGCCTTTGGAGATTAGTGGTATGACTTCTTCCTCCCAAACATTTCCTTCTTGTAAAAAGATACAGTTCTGATCTACAACAAGATTTCAAGGCCTCTGACTGCATGACCATAAATAAACCTAAGCAGCACAGCTGGGAATCCCTGAGGTTTGTTGTTCAGGATACCTTCATCATGTAAGCTCACCAGGCCTTAGAGACATCTTCAGCCTTGCATGAAGGCTCTGGGATTTCAGAGTACACTTTTCTAGCATAGCCCTTCAGGTGGTGCACTTGGGAGGATTTACAGATCTCCAGAGAGTCCAGTTTTCCAGCATTCATTGCTCCAGTGGAGCCCCTTTAGGGATCTCTAGCTGTGGAGAGCTGCAAAGACTCTGATCACAGCTTTCATGGTGAGATTGCCCCAGAGTTGTGAATTCAGGCAATCAACCTTAGGACTTGGTACAAAGATTTGCTTTCAAAAATACATGTATGGGAAGCTCTCCTGTGCATACGTGGACTGCGTGTCTTTCACAAACATCCATCCATCCATCCATCCATCCATCCATCCATCCATCCATCCATCCATCCATCCATCAGCATAGCTTCAAGTTCTCAGAAACTGTATTTATATATTGAGTTTGCACTTAGATGCTTTGTCTGGCAAGAAAAGTAAACTATCACATCTCCATTACAGCCAGCAAAAATATGGGATTTTCACGTTTCCATTACAATTTGTTTTAAAGGAACATGCATCAGGATGAACATAAAAGTTATTTTGAACCAAGAAAATAATTAGAACCACCACCTTTATGATGTCAAAATGTACTCAGAACTTTCAGTTGCCAAATGACTTCCAAATTGCTGGTAGCTTGGATTAATCGTGTTTCTAATTCAAAGTGATCAAATTTACAACAGCTGTATACACTCTTCCACTATTCTGTAATAGGTCAATATTTCACTGTTAATGTCAACTTAAAAATTACATTTCATTTTTTGAAGCCCAGGAAGTGCTTGGGGAAACAGTCTGGCTTTTCACTCACAAAACAGATCAAATGCAGCAGCATTAGTCAGCATTTCTTTTTCAATCTTTACATAATCCTATTATATTTCAGGCAGTGCTGTCAAAGCATATGATGCTGAGCAACAGTCTTACAGAGAACAGCCCTGTTGCAGTCTATGTCAATTCACATCTTTGGCTGGTTATGGACCATAGATCTTGGCAGAAGGCTTTAATTAGCCCAAAGCCTCTTGTTTAAGCATTCATCTTATTTTTCATCCCAGGCTATTACTGCTCTCTTTTCAAAGAGTCTTTTAAAGACCATCCTTAACTCTGACGAGTTACAAAAAAGTTTATTTAATTCTATGAATGTGTGTATTGATTTCTGCAAAGCCTTTTTATTTGGGGATCTTCCATCAAAGCAACTGTTTCCTTTCTGTGCCATAGCAGTCTTGCCAATGTCAAGATCCTGTGGCTTTTAAGTGAAAATTTATTGAATGTAAAAGAGCGAGGCACTGGTCTGTGACACTGAGACTTAGGAGCCATATCTGTATTACACAGACTGTGGCTCTGGGCCTGGGGCCAGGTCCTCTCCTGCAGCACAGTGGTGGTTTTTATGTGCTATAATGCAGGTGGAGCAGAGGTGATTCAGAGCAGTGTCTGAAATGTGAAGGGGATATAGCAGCACATGAAACAGCTGCTTTTATGACCTAATGGTGGTTAGGTCTTAACAGTTTATGCCCAAAAGGTAGTGGAGGAGCAAGTAGGGACATTTGCAAGTTCATGGACTGTGTGATGAAGGATAGAGAGGACAGAGGCGAGAAGGGGGAGGCAGATCTGCTGTCACCATGTTCATACTGTGTGTCACGAGTGACCAGGTCTTTGAAGAGTAAGAGGTTAAGTCACCTCACAGGCTGAAATGGGCAGGCATGTAGGAGCCTGCCCTCCTAGCCTTGTGAAGGTGTGTAGCCTTTGTGGTGGCACTTGGGCAGCTAACAGCAGTGTAGCAGTGTGTGGTCAGTGGGTACTGACCCCTGCCATGCAGTCGTGTCCAGCTGTTCTCTCACTGTTACTCAGCCCAATTGATTGAAACTTTAAAATAAGTGTTCACTTTGTAACAGAGCTGTATTTTCTGCGTTAATTTTACCTGATACACTACAGATAGAGTTGCAATCAGCCTGTCTAGTAGGTTGTACACTTATCCTACTTTCCTCTCTACATGTTCCCAGCACAGTCCTTCCTCAGAGTGTGTTTCCTCAGGTCTGGAGAGTGCTGAAATGGTGATGGTGGTGTGGCTGAAAATTAATCCTATGAAAATAAAAATTGCTGGATCAATCAGATGATTCAGATACTCCTGAGGCTTGTGATTATTGGTGAAGACACATGGAAACAATATGGGACCACATGTCTGAGGTTTGAGGGTCAAATTAGTGAGGAAGGAAACTTCCTTTTGAAAGCAACCAGGAAAGACCAAGCCAACGCACTGCAAAATTAAATTGTAATAACTCAAAAACCTACTTGGCACCAAAAATAGTAGACCAGAAATTACTTCTTAGGGATCACTTTGGAGAAAAATCACAAGTTTTCCATCCAGTCAACCAGAAGACCTTTGGGACAAAATGTTAAGCTTTAAGGAGAATTAATCATACTAATGAAATGCAGAACTCTATAGGCCCTTGCATGACATCTGTTTATAAATTTCTAGAAGAGCAGGTGAAGGAAAGCCATGTTGAATTAACTGTCTCAACACCAATATGTGAGAGATTATTTTTGGAATTTTGCCCCTCTAATCAGCACAAAGTAAAAAAGTCCTATAGGAAAAAAATTAACTGTGAAAAATTAAAAGCTGTAATGGTATTGTTATCAAAAAATCTCTGTAGATAATAATGTGAAATATGCATCTAAATGTTCCATGTTGTCTTATTAACATATTATACAGTAATGTGGAGTATCTTCTTCAGAGTGGTTTTAATTTTTATAGCACTAAAGAGTCTTCCCACAGTTGTCTCTGAAACTGTTAAACCAAATTCATGTCAGACAACTTGCAAGATTTCCCACTTGGATTGAATATTTCTGTTTCACTGTGTCTAGCACAATGTGTGTTCTGTACACCTAAAAACAGTTCCAATTCCTGCATGTCCCAAAGGAAGGTATCAAAAAAAAACTTTTCTGGAGACACTGCTCTTTCATGAAGGAAACGGAGATTTTAGTTCAGCATCGAAAATAACAGTAGAAATTATCTTCCTTGTTGTGTGGGTTACAATCAAAATAAATTGTGTTGGATTGACTTCAGAAGTCATAAATTTTCCAGTTTGAAATACATTGCATCAGTTACCAAGGACTGAGTTGGCACTGGCAACTTAAATTAAAATCCTTTTTATACTTTTTAGGATACAATGAGAAAGATTGAAGAAAACCAAAGAAATTTGCCTTGTACAAGCAGATTTTTTATTTTTTTTTTTAATGGGTTTTGTGAGACAAATTATTTCCGGAAACATTAGGGAAAGATGAAGTTCCACCTAACTAGATGTGTAATTTAGACCACTTATCCCCCTTCCCTTTACACTTCGTGTAAGGAAAATCAATCTATAATGAGATAAGTGTCTAGAATAATCACAGTCTTACTTAATATTCATGCCTAATGAATTATGTTCTATTTACAGGTTTTATCTGGGGTGAAATTAAACAGATGTGGGATGGTGGACTGCAGGACTACATTCACGACTGGTGGAACCTCATGGATTTCGTAATGAACTCCTTGTACTTGGCAACGATCTCTTTGAAAATTGTTGCATTTTCAAAGGTAAACTTTAAAAGAAAAAAAGATAATATAAATCAGGCTTATTCAATCTTTCTTCTGTGGAGAAGCATCTTCTTTGGAGGTCCTGATGCTTAGCAATGCAAGAGATGTATGATGTGCTCTGCAAATTTTCTGCAGCAATGACAGGAAGCTAGACAAGCATAAGAGCAAACAAAACATTGCGGTTTATGCTTTTTTCTTCTTGGCCCATGCAATCTTTTCTTATTTTGTTCTGAACTGTCATACTGCTAATTTCTTAAAAAATGAAAATTACCTGTAATATTCTATAATGTTTGCATAAAATGATGTTTTATGTTAACCTTGACTTTTTTTCAGTGAGAAGTTACTGCCAATTTTACACAACTTTCAGACAGGTCTACTGGCAGAATACTTAGTGAAAATTGGTGGGGAGAACTAAAGAGGAAGATTTTAATTTCTTCTAAAAAATTATGATAAGTGCAACATGAAAAACTAAAACTGAAGGGGATAAAATGGTCACTCGAGGATGGGCATGCTCATTTTTTCATTCTTTTTGTGGACTTGTGAATAGTCTTGTATTTCCACTGTTTTAAGTATCTTCCAGCAGAACAGCCCTTCTTTCCAAAGCCATAGAACATGCTGTGTGAACATTTTGTATGTATTCAACGTGAATACATAATATGATAGAAATTCCTCATAAAATGAGATATTTTGGGCAAAAAATGGTCTCAAGTGCAAGGAAACTGCATATGAAAGGAAATAAAAGCATATTTTGGCATTTGTTATAAAGTTCTTATCACATCCAAGTAGAGATAACCCCATTTTTACTGGCCACTTGGATCAGCATTGTACTTCAGATTTTTCAAGTTCCCTGTTGCCAGTGATAATTTATAGTTGCAATAATACTCCCCTGTATGCATGGAAGGAGAATCTCTCCTCTGCTGAGATCCTTTTGACTGGGACAAGGAGGGAGCTGTCAAGTAGCCAGTTATGGCTTCCTTTCCTCAAACAGTAGCTGTTCTCATTGCAGCCCTGCCACAGGCGAAGAGGAACTCTGGAACTCTAATTTATATCATCTTGTGTCTGTTCACAAAGGTCCATGTGTCAGCTGGTCAGGAGCAGGGATGAACAAAGACCTGGGATGTGCTGACATGCCAGCCATCTCCTTTGACAAAAGGTTTCTGACGTGCTGGGCCTCTGGCTGCAAACCTTTGGAAGTCTTCTCACTCCAAGACATTTGGAGTCTGAAAGAGGAAGGTGCTCCAAAGTGTGGTGAACTGTCATTTGAAAGCTAATGAAACACCGTTTTACACACAAAGATGCTTTATCATAAAGTGACTAGAAAATAAATAGTCATTTCACTGTCCCTTGTAACAAAGCAAACAGTTCACTGAAAATGGATGTTTCCAAATTATTGGAGATGGCCAATTACTCACTTCAGAATAATATTAACTACAAGACATTATAATCCTTTCATCTCCCAAACAGTTTCTGCTTACAGTAATCAGATTCCGGGGTGACAGTATCTGGGATAATGTGCATCCATTACTCTCCAAATTATTGCTTACATTTTAATCATAACGAACACGGTGCTTAAAAAAGCTGTGCTAGCCAACTGAAACACATGATGAGGTAATGAACAGAGGAATACAAGTGTGATTTAATACCCAGCCACATTCCTTCAAATCCCTACAACAGAGTTCCTTGCCACTATGCCAGATGAGATTGAGAGGACGCCAAATGTAACCAGTATGTTTTGATATAAAGCTTTAATTTTCTTTCCCTGAGCATTGCAAGACAGTTTTTTCTAAGTTACAGCTATTCTGTATTTATTGAAACAAATATGTAAGATCAGTTCTTAGATTTATTCTGTCTTCTATAGATCAGTTCAAGCCACCTAAGAAAACATTTTAACCAACTCCCTTGAATAAAATTATGAGTGCCCCCATGCTACTCTGCTGTGTGATAAATATTCCCTGACTAAAATATAGTGTTTATTGCCTGTTTCAGGCTCTCTGACTGATATAGTAGTTAAGTAGATGGATATTATCTAGAGTAGCTGATGGGGTAGTGTAAAATACCCCATAAGTGTATAATTTCAGGATGAGAGAACTGCTAAGATAACTCAAGGTTATTGGTTTCATTGCCAGTATTCAAATAAAATAAGGACATCTTATAATTTTCGAGGGGCTATGTTTTTTTGTCTCTGTATCAACATGTTAGGTCTTCCTAAATTATCCAATATATCCACTGAAAATGCTCTCTCCTCCATAAAAATATTGTAATAATTGTGCATTTTCACAAAATTTTTAAAGTACAAGGTGACAGATTTTAAGCAACACATTTGTGTTGATGGAAGGTTTTAGATAGAAATCATTGTGCATTAAGAAAAAGTGGTTCCTTTTATGATTTTTCAATATAATTTATATTGTACTGGTGAGTAAAGTTAAGTGCAGTGCCAACTTGTGTGCAGAATCTGCTTGCTTTGTCTTAAATACTTTTTAAACCTGAGCATTAGATCTAGTGCTGCTTGTTTACAATTCTGCTAGAAATCACATACAATTTCATATTGCCAATAATGTGCCTCAGCCACTGACATGAAGATCTAGTAGGGAAACAAATTCCTGTTCAGGGCAAGAACTCTGAAAAGCAACAAAAGTACATTATTTGTCTCGATATTCACTGGCTTAATGACCTAACTGTGTCAGGTCTACTTTGTTCAGCAGTAAATAAGATTATATATCTCTCCTGCCACAGGTTCTGCAGAAGCAAACATCTTCTTGGATGTTTGCATTGCAAAGTGATTTTGACTGATATTTTACCAGATTCATGGGCTGAATGTCCATTTACATGGGAGAATTAACACCTCTCCACCCCTGAGAAATTATGGGCTCTATTCCTCAGTGTAATTACCATTTTAAAGCTCTCTGCTAGGACATCCTTCTGCCCCCTTCCTACTGCTGCTCTGAAATTCCACATAATGAATGCATTTGTTGATACATACATTTTAAAATAGGAAGAGTTCACATTTACATATGACCTTTCAGGAAAGGAATTAAAGTACTTTTCCATAAATGGGTATTACTTAACTTGTCTCTCTGTGACCAGAAACAAGGGGGTCACCTTAGACCAAGGTCCAACAGCCCATTAAGCATTCAGTTAGCCTGGTCTACATGTCTGTTTGATCTCTCTTGGTGCTTCCAGGAGATCTAGAGTCCATGTCTTTTTCTTTTTTAATGGAAAAACAGTGATCACTCCACTTTTTTTCTCACAAATGGTTCAGATATCTAATTTGCATTTGAATTCCTTTGAGTAAGGATCAAGAATTATTATCTTGTATTTCCTGGCTGACATCTCAAAAGCATCATATACTTGCCTTGAAACTCTACTGTTTATATGCTGCTCAATTTGTGTTCTGCTCTTCTTAATTTTCCATTGATGTGCCATGTAAATTTCCTTCCATCACTGAGCCAATAATAGGTGTTATTTAATCAAATTAAGTGATGGTTGGCTTTGTTACATGTCAAAAGGTTGTGTTTGCATTTCCAGTGGGGACAGAAATTCATAAGGGTCAGCAGACAGAGGACTGCAGAGTATCAACATCATGATTTACAGCAAACTCAGTGTTGCTATGTTTTCCTCTTACCATTTTCCATTCCCTAGAACAATAATCCTTTATTTATCCTGTGTAGAACAGAAGGACTCCAACAAACATGAGTGAGAGAACAAATACTTCAATTCTCCATGGTTTGGCTTGTTTGGTTCTGCGATACAGTTTTTCTCTTTTTTTTTTTTTTCCCACTGTTCTAGGTTATTCCTAGTCTTTTTCCTACTCTTCAGTATTTTCCTTTTCACATAAAAGCTGCTTTTTTCTCTAGATTTTTCATTAATATTTCTAGATTCCTTTTCAGCATCCTCGGCTCTATTTAGTGGAATCAGTAAGAATTTGTATTTAGAGACTTCTTATACTCATTATTTTCTTTATATTATTTGCTGTTTTCTTACAGTTAGTGTATTTCACAGAAAATTTCCAAACTTATCTCTCAGGCCTTCACCTTTCTCCCTTTTATCTGCCAAGTATTTCCAGTCTCTTAAATTATGGTTCTTCAACACTACAATAATAGCCATCGCTCTCTGTTTACAGCCGTGACACCTCTTGAATTCTATCCAAACGTGCAGGAAGCGCTTGGGCCCAAAAAAGGAAGAGTCAGTTATGCTGAAATATCACAGTTGTGCCTTTGATTTCCCTTTTACAATTAAAAGGTCATTTGGTCTTTTCTGAATGTTTAAGCAAATGAGTTTTGTGTCTTGATCCAGGACATCATAGACAAAATCCTTTTTCCTCATCTTTCTGCTTAACATCATTTCTTGCAGAAAGTGTGACACTGGATACATCATTTCAGACTACCTTTCCCAACAATCAATGAGGAGAAAATGAGAAAGTTTAAGAGCAACTCACCTATGTGGGTATTTGCTTTCCCATTACTCTAGAAACTCTCATTTTTCTTTGCAGACTGTAAAAGTAGGTGACAGAGTGCAGATATGGCTTTCCACACCTGATTTGTTAAATGTGATCCTTGCTCTCTTGGTATGTCATGTGCTATAATTATTCAGTGTCCGGTAGTTCCATGTATTTCTCAGAAGGGTACTTCCTTAGATTTCCCCCATTTCCCTCACAACTGTAACTTCCCTGGAGTCTGCCACTACTTTCTCTCACCTAAAATATGTTGCAGTTTGATGCTTTCGATTCTCTACCAAAAACTCCATCTCTTCCTAGTTTCATATATTCTTTACATTCCTCCATGAGTACATTTTACTTTATTTCCCCGACACACCTTGTGTACTTTTCCCTAATCTGAGTATCTATTGCACTGTTCAGTACCTAGTCTGAGCTTGTACTGACAGTTATTCCTAGTTATTTAATAGGTGCAAGTTTTCAGCTCTGAGGGTTGTAAAGTGCCATGAGAATTTGCAGTAATGTGCCGTAAAATATTATTCAAAGAAAGAGAATATAGGAATCATGCTGAGGAATTTTCAGCTCTCTCTCTCTCCTCGAAAAACTCTGAATTTTTTTTCTTCTGCTTTTTCTTCTTCTTTTATCTCTTAGGTGTTGTCTCTGGTAACTAAATTCTGTTTTCTACTGCCTGTTTCTCATCACTGATCTTGAATCAATCAAAACTGGATTAAAGAGCAATAGTGGACAGGCCAGATGAGCATAATCATTGGGGAGAGGATAGTCTAATGAAGATAATACTGATCTATGATTCTATCAGGTCTAGATTTAATTCACCACTCTGTAGAGAACAAATATCACAGGTGAATGAAATGATAGGCTGAGTAATTTGTAATTCTTTAATGGGCCGTTCTTCAGTTTTGCAGTTCTCATCCCCAAATCTACAAACCCGTCAGCTGCTATGGCTGCTTGTATATGGGTAAATGATATTGTGCCAGGGCTGTCAGGCACTGGGACAGTTTCAGAGCACTACTAGTTGGTTGGAGAAACCCTGGTGTGGGGCCTGTGCCAGCTATGCCCAGTTCCCTTTCACAGTTGGGCTCGTAGAATCACAGAATCATAGGATGGTATGGGTTGGAAAGGATCTCTAAAGGTCATGTAGTCCAGTGCCTCTGCAATAAGTGTGGGCATCTTCAACTAGATGAGGCTGCTCAGAGCCCCATCCAGCCTGACCTTGAATGTCTCCAGGAATGGGGAATCTACCACCTCTCTGAGCAACCTGTTCCACTGTTTCACTACCCTCATCATAAAAAATTTCTTCCTTATATCTAGTCCCAATTTACCTTTTTTCAGTTTAAAACCATTAAGTTCTAACTGTGCTATTGCTACAGGCCCTAGCAAAAAGTCTATCTCCATCTTTGCTATGAGGCCCCTTGAGATACTGGAAGGCCACAAGATGTCCCCAAAGCCACCTTTTCTCTACACTGAAGTCTCTCATCCTTTCCTCAGAAGAGAGGTGCTCCAGCCTTGTGACCATTTTCATTGTGTGCTTCTGGACCCACTCCAACAGTCCATGTCTTTCCTGTACTGAGGATGCCAGAGTTGGATGCAGCGTGCCAAGTGGAGTCTCACTAGAGAGTGGAGTCTCACTCACAAGTGGAGTAGAGAGACAGAAACCCCTCTCTTGGCCTGCTGGCCACACTTCTTGTACAGCCCAGGATATGGTTAGCTATGAGCACACATCTACCAGTACCTCAACTCCATCTCCTCACAATCCCTTCATTCCCCTGACTGTCTTGGTACTGGGGGCTGCCCTGACCCAAGTGCAGTGCCTTGCCCTTGTCTCTTGTTCTACCCCATGCAGTTCCCATGGGGCTACTTCTTGAGCTTGTCCCACTCCCTCTGGATGACATCCTGTCCTTGAGGCATGTCAGCCATTCCACTCAGCTAGATGTCATCTGTAAACTCTCTAGGTCGTTAATGAAGATACTAAACAGTCCCGGTCCCAGTACAGATCCCTGAGGGGTGCTACTTGTCACTGATGTCCATTTGGACAAGTTGCTGATCATCTCTCTATGGATGCACACATCCAGCCAGTTCTTTATCCACTNCCTTGTCTCTTGTTCAACCCCATGCAGTTCCCATGGGGCTACTTCTTGAGCTTGTCCCACTCCCTCTGGATGACATCCTGTCCTTGAGGCATGTCAGCCATTCCACTCAGCTAGATGTCATCTGTAAACTCTCTAGGTCGTTAATGAAGATACTAAACAGTCCCGGTCCCAGTACAGATCCCTGAGGGGTGCTACTTGTCACTGATGTCCATTTGGACAAGTTGCTGATCATCTCTCTATGGATGCACACATCCAGCCAGTTCTTTATCCACTGAACAGTCCACCCATCAAATCCATCTCTCACCAGTACAGAGAGAAGGATGTTGCAAGGGACTGTGTAAAAAGCCTTGCACAGGTCCAGACAGATGACACCTGCAGCCCTTCCCTTGTCCACTGATGGAGTCACTCCTGGGTTGGTCAGGAAACCTTGGTGAAATCATGCTGGTGCTTCAAATCACCTCCCCGTCCTCCATGTGCCTTAGCATGGCTTCTAGGAGGTTATTTTCCATGGCCTTCCCAGGCACAGAGGGAAGGCTGACAGGTTGGTTGTTCCCAAGGTTTTTATTTCTCCCCTTTTTAAAAATGGGCGCAATGTTTCCCTCTTTCCAGTCATCACGGACTTCATCTGACTGACAGGACTTTTCAAATACGGTGGAGAGTGACTTGGGAACTACATCAGCCAGTTTCTTTAAGATTCTGGGATGCATCTCATCAGGTCCCACAGACTTATGTATGTTCAAGTTCCTCAGGTGTTCCGGAACCACTCTGAGAGTGATCGCCTTCTTTGGAGGGCGAGTGTGGTGAAATGCTGTGATGCCTGTTNGAGTGATTGCCTTCTTTGGAGGGCGAGTGTGGTGAAATGCTGTGATGCCTGTTTATGTTGTGTCATCTGGCCCCAGTGACACATGGAGTCCCTTTCCGTGCTGCTGAGGGCATGCCCAGCGGCTCTGAAGGTTCATCTGTGTGGCCTAGAGTAGGTAAATACAAATAACACCATAGTCCCTCTTTGAAATCTGCTTTATATTATGTTATCCCCTTTTTAGAGAGCTTCCTGTCATAGATTCTCTCCTCTGACATGTTCTGTAAAACAGATTAATGAGACCAAATAAACAATAATGAGTCTGCCATGTTAGTTGAGCCTCAGTTCAAATATCTTTCATCTCCAAGAATTTTTTTTTTTTTTTGATAGAACTGGAACAAAAGTCACAGTTTCAGGAGTCAGACTCCTTGGTAATGAGACATATAAGCAGTTTGCCATGGTTCATTAATACACATCTTTCTCATCATTGGTCCAGTATTAGTGATTAAGTGATATATTTACTCAGTGATTGAATGTTTTCTTCCTGCTTGCCAGAGTTCTTGTGGGCCTTCTATCCATCACTGTCAGGCCTGCACTGTTCTCCAAAGAAATAATTTGCCTGCTTGTACAGCTGGACATTTCTATAAATCTAAAAAACAAGGTACTCGTAACTGTTCCTTTTGCAGTGTCAGAATTCTTAAACCTACTTTTGCTACTGTGAGAATTTATTGTGATATCTGCAAATTAATTGAGCAGTTTATAAAGAAACTG
>VZTN01009994.1:8984-22176 GCA_013400515.1 Erpornis zantholeuca
AAGCTGAAGGAGCAATTTTCTGTGGTGTGCTTGCTACATGAAAGTTATCAAATATCCAGAAGGTCGTGATTTCTATGATACATAATTATAACTACATGTATAATATATAAATATTTTACAGAACAAAGCACAGAATCTTCTATAAACCCCAAAAAATCAGAACTTTAATTTCTCAGGTGTTTCTTCATCTCAAATCTACCAGGCTCAGAAGTACTACCACATGTATTCACGTGCCCAAGAGACCAAGTCCAAAAACATAATGTTGATTGAATCGTGCCAGATATGAAGTGTAATTATGAGACAGGGAAAAGAAAAGTGGAGAACTGGTGTTCAGATTGATATCTGTTACTGCAAAGAGAGCAAGCATTTTGAAATTAAGTAGGCCTGAAAAATATATGAGGATGTGTATGTCAGAAGCTGGTCACTAGGAAATCCATGAGCATGAATATACAAGGAAGATATCACAGATACCAGCACTTCTACCGCCTGGACATAGGTGTTTCTAGAAATGAGATATGTGGAAAATATCATTGTTCCTGTACACTGAGAAGCGAGAACTGTGATGAGATACAGAAGGCATCATGTGAAAAACATGCTGGGAAAAAAAAGAGTTTTAGCATAAAAAGCTTTCATAAAAGCTCATTAACATCATCAGATCATGCATTCACATATCCCATCCCTGTCCCCTAAAGCTGAGCTATAAAAGGTCATTATCTTATACCTTTCTGAGCACATCTCAGCCAAACAGGATGATTTCAGGAGGCCACTACCAGCCAATTATTGATCTAATTAAGAAAAAAAAAGGAAGCAACAACGTCATTTTTTATTGATGAATATTGGACAGACAAAATCTTGCCTGCTGCCATAATAAGAATAAAATTCCTCTATGCCTTAATTTTCACAAGATATTGTAAGAGAAAAAAAAAGCAGTACACAAGATTGATCACTTTGTTGGGCTGAAGTGTAATTTGTCATTGCCAATGACAGGAAGAGACCAGCAAATTCAGCAACAGAAATGTCTGTGGACTTAAAAGCTTCGGTGTAATAAGTGCTTATAAAATTGTAGCATCTCGGCCCCTGTCCTGTTTCCCTGTTGGGTTTATCACTTTACTCATGGAGGAATAGCAGCACAGAGCCATCATGGAACTAAGGCTCATGGTAGCCTGCTCTAAACTTTCTTCTAGATATTATGCATGTATGTGGAGAATAGGTTTAAAGAAGTCTTTTCCAATAAGTCATCATTTTCCTGATGATCTGCACGAAGGAAGAAGAGCTAACTCCAGCGCGGGTTGTGCAGACAATTTGACAGATAACTGCTTTTTGAAAAGTAAGCATGACATATATGTTTGATGGCTTCAAAGTGCTGTAAATTGCTTATAGTTTCAGACTTTTTGTCCTTTTCCATTAATTTTGACTAAGATGAAAAAAAAAATGTTTGAGGTCTTAAAATAGAAAATAACAATGTTTTACCTGTCTCTAAAGCCCTTGAAACTGAAATGCTCCTAAACTGTGCTGAACTTAGATAATTCAAGAGTCACTTATACACAACTCTTTCAATATTAAGCCTTCAGAACACAGAAATAGTCTCTGCAGTGACAATTAAATTCCTGACCCTGAGGAATCAGAGTATATTTTCCAAAACCATCTACTAGATGAGGGAAATATAAAATTTCTAAATTTGGAGATTCTAAGCCATGCAGTGACAAAGGTATAAACGAACTTTACCTCTTGAACAGACTGTAGTTACAGACAAACAGTGAGCAAAAACAGGTGCCACAGAGGTGTCAGTTGTTTAGCAGGATAGTAGGACATGGAATAGAAAAACTCCTGAGATGTTTTGACACAGTTCCTCGCTTCTTCTCACTTGTACATTGTTGCTCTAACCAAGCACAATAAACAGTTCTGACTGAAGGACTGTCACACAAGTTTGTCATTCTACTGGCATGTAGGTAACAGAGATTTGAGTCTGAACATGTTCTTGATGATATTGATGCCTTAGATGGCTACCTAGAAACAGAGACTGGACAAGAATAAAGGAATAAAGGAGGTATTTATCTGAAAGGCCTTCAGAGGTACACTTGGGGCTCCAGAGGGCCCTGCCTCAGTGGATCCTAAAATGGATGACAGGTCACAAGTTCTTCACACTTTTATATCAGTATAAATTTCACCAAGCAGAACCCAGCCAATGATGTAATTTCCCCAAGCTTTCCCCCCTCTCCCCAAGATGATGTTTACAGTTCTTGGGCCTAGGAAGGTCTGGGTGTCCTTGGAGAGCAAGCTGGAGAGGCTTTGTTATGTCTGTCTTATCATAAGAGAACAGCACTTAACAAGTTACAGGAAACCTCAGAGTTACACTAGCAGTACAGGATTTGAAAAATATAAAGTTAAAACCTAAGGCATCAACAATAGCAAGCAAAATAAATAATAACAAACAAATAAAAATAAAATCCATTAAATCTCTTTTCATAAAATGACAGATTTTAATCATATTGATGATTTTATAGATTTTCTGAAACACAGTAACATCTACACCTCTTAAAATCTTTATAAATCTAAAACCCTTTGCTGTTGTTGTTGTAGGAAATACATTTAGGCAGAAAATATTTGTTAACAATATGTTTTAGGCAAAGTTATTGAGATTTAAATACTTTCACCTCAGTGTAACACACCCCTTATGTGCACAAAGGGCAATTATTTCTTAAATGATCCTCCTTAGACATCTGAAGCTAGAAGGAGAGAAATTAAGAGGTACAATAGAAATTATGTTCAAAGTTTGAAGAGAAAAAAGAAAAGATTTTTCCTGCTCTGGAAGCGAGGGTGACTGTGACTTCAACTACTTTGTTTTTTTCACAGAAAGAATGTAGAAATATTTCTCCAAAACCAAAGTAAATAGATATGAAATATGTTAGTTTCTGATGATACATTTTTCCCATATTCAATATGTAGAAACATTCACTGTAGTTGTTGATATCCTAGAGATTGAAGCTAAGATACTGAAACAAGGAGGAAGAATTTTTTTGTTAGTTTAAATTTTATAAACTGTGGTATATGCTATCTTTTTAATTTTTTATTTTATTTTTTTAATGGAAATATGTTCTTCAAGTACAAAAACTCATTTATTAATAAATTTAACTGCAGAACTGACACCAAGGACTTCCATATCTAGAAGCAAAATTTGTCACAAAACATCCAATACTGAAATGTTTTCAAAAGATCCTTGCTTTCCAAAGTACACCATCAAATTATCTAGGAGATTGCAAATTCTTTTACCATAAAAGCAGTATAAGCCAATTTTCAAAGCAGATTTAAAAAAAGTCGAGAAACACCCTCCAGAGACTTGTCATTACAGAGGTAAAGAAATAAAATGCACTTCTGAGCAGTGGCAGAATTTGTGATGCTGCATAAGCCTTTTTTACTCATTTTTGTAGCCTGATGTACATCCAGAGTAAAGGTGATAATTTTTAGTGCTATGATCACATTCATCAGCTGCCACTGAGCAAGTAAATATTCTACATCCATGCAAGTCAGTAGCAAAGCCTGGGGTATTCTGTATGTGCCCAACTTTTGATGTAGTAAATTAGTGATTTCTTCTGTGACTGTATTTATCTGGATAGCCCTCATTAAAGTCACAGCTGACTCTTGTCATTGCTGTCTTTCCAAAAGTGATAGCTATTCCTTTGTTCAGTGGGAAGAAATTATTTTCTGACATCCCTCAGAGATGTGGTACAAAACGAGAACCTTTTTTTCCCCAGAAGTTCTTGCATCTCTGCAAAGTCATCCCATATATCCATATATAGGAACCACTTTCTCCTTAGTTTTTCTTCACCCACTCTTATTAATGTTTATAATAGGAAGTCCAGCTTTGAGCCACTGGCTTTGAAGTTTGCATCCAATACTGAGATCTAAAAATTCTTCTTGTACAATGTCTGGACTTTCTGTTTGTGAGTGCTAACAAGAGTCAGCAATGAGGTTTTCCTCCTTACTTTCTTAAATCCAGCTTAACATGTTCTTGAAGAAATGTCAGAGAAAAGAATTTCTAGGACCAAACTGTAAAATAATAGTGCTTTTCATGTTTTTTTATGTCTTGTTGACAGATTGAAGCTAGCTGGGCATCAGTGTAACTCTTCAGTCATTATCTTTGAAATCATACTTATGTGACACAATTACATCCATTTTGCCATTCCTTCATGTGTTAACAGGGTTGCAGAGAAAATTGTGATTATGATGATTGCTCATTTCATGAGAAATTTTGACAGGAATTTTTAAGGTTTTGGATAACACCAGTTTCCCTTGAAATGGGTTTTGTTATGGACATAATTTTAATACATCATTACTCACAGACTTTCAGCAGTACTTTTTAGTTCAGACACAGTTCTGCACTGGTATGGTTATTTAAATCAGGGCTACATCCATCCTACATCATATACAGACAGAAATCACCTATTCTGGAGGCTGCATTGCTCATTTTCAGGTGCCTTGGAATGGAATTCTGAGCAGAATAGGATTAGAGTTCTCATTCAGTTACCACGGCAAATTTAGATTGTAGGTTATGTATATAAAAAAGTCTGTACAGTGACATGGAAAATACAGCAGCGACAGAAATCTCTTAAAAATGTATGCCTAAATCTCCATCTCTGGGTACTTGAAAGATTTGCCACTTCTTTTATCATCACTGTCATTTGTTAGTACCTTAATCAAACAAAGCCAGAGTGACTTGCTGTTACTTATTGTTTTAAGCCACAATACAAAAAAATTAGTCTCATCTTTTTGTTCACCTTGGGAAGGTCACTTAAATTTTCCAACTGATTCTGTAGGCAGCTATTCTGCATATGTGGGGAATTATTATCTAATTGAGAATTACATTTTCTCTTTTACCAAGAGGATAATTGAGAAAAAATCTACAGTGGTGAATTTCCTCATCTATCTGAATGCTTCATCATTAGCATTTTTAAAAGCCCTTCAGATATGAAAGGAAAATTGAGTGTGCTCTGTTTGATTTTTAACTTCCTTTGCCTGTGAAGGAAACACGTGGTAAAAAACATGAAGTACTGCTTAGTCAGCTTTCAGTCTAATTGCAAGAATGCCTTGTGAGGAGTAGAAATTCAGCAGTGATGTTTCTATAGTGTACTTAATACTTCTGTGCTCATTTGATTAGGATGCTCTCTCCATCCCTTGTCTTCACTCCAGTTTTACTTAGGAACCAAGGCCATCCATTGGAATGAAATCTTTATATATAATAATAAAGCTGTTTTCCATTGAGACCATTGAAGCTGATACTTAGATGTCAGAGATGTTCAGACCCCGTGCTTTTAACAATGTAATTTCAGCCTAGGAGGGGAGATTTTCTCAAACCTTTGTGTTTGATGAGTCTGTCAATGAAAAAGCCAAAAGCCTGGTGCCCATTCAGGCTGCCAGCATCCCACTGTGGGGACCCTGCACTGAACAGTCCTGCTGCATCGGTTCAGCAGATTTCTTCAAGGTCATACAGAAAGAAAAAAATCCTTCTCCTGGGTGTCTACAGCTGTAACCAGTCTGTTGGCACCCCAGGAAAGACACAGGGCACACACCAATAGCAGGAGACACCCTCTCCCAGGCCTCCACAGGCGAGTGTGTTCCCTGCTGCCAGCAGCTGTGAGTGCCCTTGGAGGACTCACACTTTACAGCTTATGGAGTAACACTCAATATAAAATAAAATCGTGACAGGTTAAGGTTCAGGGATTGCCTGTGATGGTATCAGGCTGCAAAAATGTATTCAAAGGAATATATGGACAAGCTGTAATTCCTAAAAGCTGGCTCCTAAAAATCAATCAGGGCACATGGACTACAGTTCTTAGGCTTCCCTGTGGGGGAGAGAAGACAGATTCAGCTCACTGACAGGTCCCAGAAGCTAAGACTGAGTCTTCCCTCACTTGTCCCCATTTTTAACTTACTTTCATACTGTTTTTGCATTTAGGTGGAGCTTGAGTGGCTCTAACCCTGTGTTATATTCAGTGGGGGTGGCCATACCCTGAAGGTGGCTACGGTCACTGTTACATCTGACTCGTGTGTGATCTCACCACAGCTGCTCATTCAACAGCAAGAAACCTTTTCCCTCCCTTGCTTGGCAGGTGCTATGTGGTTTATCAGCTGCGAGGTACCACTGAGTTCCCTCTCTTTGGGGATTTTGACAGACCTGGCCACGAGGTTTCCACTCCGCTCCATGCTCCTACTCTTCCGAAGCATGTGTTGAGTGGGAACTCAGGCATGCTGACCCCATTTCGGGGAGTAGCAACTGCATTCCATCCTATAATTTCCATACTGTTATAACTTCTGTTAGAGTGGGAATAGAACCTCCCAGTTTTCTCTAATTTAACTTCCAAGGCATTTTCCCACAGATGTGCAATAAAATGCATCCTAAACCAAAGCAAACTTGCTGTTCGCTACGGAGATAGATTTGGATTAAGCAAAACCTGAAAAGCACTGGAAAGCTTTTTAAAGGAGTGCTAAATGAGAACTGAAGTGTTGGTTACAGCTATTCAGTAATAGTTATTCAGTGCCTAGACTGTGTCTTAGATCAAAAAGTGTTAAGAAGATAAGTAAAATACCTTTATAAAATAAAGTGTGTGTTTTTCACTATATTCAAATTGTTTATGATAGAAATATAGAACCACAGAACACCTTGAGCTGGAAGGGACAAACAAGGATCCTTAAAGTCTAGCTCCTAGCCCTGCACATGACCGCTCAAGAGTCACACCACAAGCCTGAGAGCATTGTCCAAATGCTTCTTGAGTATTTCCCTGGGGAGCCTGTTCCAGTGCCCAACCACCCTCTGGGTGAAGAGTCTTTTCCTAATATGCAACCTAAACCTCCCCTGACAAAACTTCTGCCCATTTCCTTTGGTCTTGCCACTGGTCACCAGAGAAAGAAGGAGATCAGTGCCTGTCTCTCCTCTTCTTCTCTAATATATTTAGAATGTTTGGTATGAGTATTAGTTCAGTCTAAAATACTTAGCCATTTGCAGTCTATGGCTTGAATAGAATAACATAGGTAGGTTTGGAAATATGACTTAACTGGTTAATGGCATTTTCTCAAGTGGGATCCTGCATTTATTTCCAACAGAGCTAACTTGCCGGTGTGAAGTTTCATATATGACTTGGAAGAAAACAGAAGCACATTTTTTTCTTTAAAATGCATAAGATGATCACTGTCTTAACACCGAGGAAAAAATGTTACCTTAAGATCAAGCACTAGAATAGCAAATATTAGTTATTGATATTTATTATGCAAAATAAACTGCTTCACTTGGGAAATTGTGTATAGCCAAACATTCAATTTTTAAGAACATACTTCCATGGGGGAAAAACAGTCTTTATATTACTGATATGGAGAAGCTCTATTACACATTTATCTGCAAACTTCACAACAGGGATTAAGTTCCTGTCCCTTCCAGTACAGTGTCAAAGGAGTAGCATTAAATGTTCTCTCTCTAGATGTATTTACAAGCATGTTTTACCTACTTAGTAGAAAGTGAAATGAGGTATGTGGCTATGATATGCATATGTGCAATTTTTTTTTTTAACAGGGAAGAAAGAAAAACTGGAATATCCAGACCATAAAATGATGTAAGATTTAGAAAACTCTCTTCATAAAGTGAGACTTCAAGGGCTGAATGTTTCAACTGCTTTAAAATAAAACTGTGCTTGATCATAGTCTAAAAGTGCCTGCAGCAGTAGAAAGATATGTGATACTATAGAGCCGTTAAATGTTTGAGACAAAAGCATAAAAATGCTGGAAGCTGGGGCTTTTATAAGTCCTAACTATTAAAAGTGGTTTTACTGTTAACCATTTCTTCTGGTTTCAGCTGGGGTAGAGTTAATTTTCTGCACAGGGGCTGGTATGGGGCTGTGTTTTGGGTTCATGTAATGTTTTCAGTAATTTTGAACAATTTCAGGGGCAACCATTAAAAATACTTACCAAGGGCTGTGTGATTTACCTGAGACCATTTGGCAGCTGCAGCCAAGCGCTCCCCCACATTTGCATGCCCACATGAGTCACTCTCACAGTGGTCCATGCATTTAGTCTGGAAGAATCCTGTGATTTCCAGACATCCCAGAAAAGTCTTTCAGTGGAGGAACCCAAAACCCCACATCCAAAGATTTGGTCAAAGGCTGTAGACACTACTGACAGAAAAGGAAAATATATAATAAAGTGAGTCTCTTACAAAACTCCTTCACAGATTCATCTTGCAGGAGGTAAGTGATTCTTACCCCACATGGTAGGAGACTTGGCATGGTTTTTCCATGTCTCAGGTGTCTGGGTTGCAATTAAAGGAAATGCATCCTTTAGGGCATGTTAGGATAACACCTGCACTCTGTTAGGATAACTCCTTTCTGCTGTTCCCAGTAAGTTTTAATTTTTCTCTCCTACACTACCCCACACTCCCAGAGTAATTCAGGAATTGCTGTGGTTTATTAACTTGCTCAGGAAACGTTTTCAAAAATCTTGCCCTGTATTATTGACTTGTGTTACATTTTTGAAGATGCTACTCCTCCAGAATGTAACATCATCTTTCTTACTTTGACTAAAACACTTAGCAAAATATTAACCTACTGGAGAAAAATGTTCTCCTCCCTTTCACAGGCAGCAAGGGTACACATCTAAGTGTAGGACTTTGATACTGAGCTTGTATGTTATATCACATAGGCATTATATAAATTAGCAGCTTGGTTTAGAGGTTATTAAAAATCTCTCCTAATCAGGTTATATTATCAGGTATTAACTGACACGAGGTTTGATGGTAATGAACCAAGGGTTGTTTGAGAGTTTCTCCTTTACTATCTGACAGTTTTAAGTCTAGGGCCTTAATTTACCTTAAAATCCCTTTAAATTTTATCTATTTTAAATTTGATTGGGTAATTTAATTGTTTCTCTCTGGTTCCCAGTACAAATAACTCGAGAAAACAACCAGTTAACCTGGAAAAATATCCCTGTGCAGCTAAATTGAGTCCTTCCTTTGGCATTGCTGAGAGGATTGGCTTAATATTTCTGTGTTCTACTTCCCTTCGTTGTAGAACAAAACCAGCTAATTATTATATATATATTTGATTGACATAAAAGACACATTTGCTAATAATTGATTTTGTTATTGCTTAAAGGGGAAGTTAAGAAAGATTTTTTAAATCAATCATTGATTTTTTACCAGTCATTGCTTTTTTTTTCCAATGTATTTCATAAGTAGAATAATAAGTTCCCTCAGAGGAAAGAGAAGAAAGAAAATTACTCAGACCTACATTTTAATATAGCTGAAACAGGAAGACAAGAACATGACAAATACATCCTTAAAATAAAGCACACAGAGGTAATTTTCAGAATAAATTTTCATTACTTATGTGTCTTAAACAAATACAGTATAAATCCAGCAATCACTAAGCAATTAGAATAGTGGGTTGTTTTATTGGTGTATATAATAATATAAATTAATAGCCTGTCAAAGCTCTTGAAAGAGCTTAGTGACTTACAACATGAAATGGTAATAAAAATAGATTTTATGTTTTAAATTAAAACAAAGCAAAACAAACTCATAAATGCAAAAGGTATAATAAACCAGAACATAACAATGTATCTATCAATATACTATGAGATAACAAATGTCCTGACAACCTCAACTCAGATATTTAATAGACACAATGTCTAATTAGGAATTCTGAGTAAATAACTACTTTTCAGGAAAAAAAAAAGAAGTGGAAAATTTCATTAAAACTGACTTTTATTTTATTATGAGTATATAGCTTTCTACTTGTATTTGAGTAGATTTACATAGAGTTGTAAACTGTAAGCCTACAGAGTGATTAGGAATCATACAGGACAGGGTTTTTTGATGGTGAGAAGCAGAAAATGGGGAAGGTGAGAGAGAGAATTGATTTTTTTTTTTATTACTTAATAAATTTTAGTGGGCAAAAATGTATTCCTGAATGGTTATTTTTCCAATAAGAAAATTTCAAAGACTGTGTCAAGCAATAAAAAAAATTATATAGAGTAACAAGCTGATTTTCTTCTGTAGATTCAGCTTATTATTTTAATTTTAATAATGCAGTTATTCAGTAATCACTCAGACTCTGGGAGTTGACAGAGGTCTATTACACTCATTTTATGTTTGCTTCTGTCACACATAACTATGCAAAAAAGCAGGCCATTTCTGGTTATTCTTATGAGATGATGAGGATAAAAATGTAGCTTCTCCAACAAAATATAGCACAAAAAATACTTAAGCAACTAATTTCAATGTACTAAAGTGTAATCCCATCAGTTCTGATTGCAACAAAAGCTTCAGTTCAGACTTGGCCTGCTGTGATTTTTGCCTCACTGTGAGCTTTGCTGGCAAAAGGCTCTAGTGGTGCCTTTTTAAACTCTCTTTCTCCTGGGTTTTAAAGAAAATGCCATGACTCCCTTCAGGATATGCATTTAGTTGAGCTGAAAAAAATGTCATGATTCCAAATTAGCCAAATCAGTGATGACAGAACTCAGTATGATCATTATCTCCCATTAAGAGACAGAATGATATTTTCTGTTTGCTGATGATATCCAATACTCAAGATTATGAAGGTTTTCTGATGTTTCTTACAAATTACAATAACTAGTGTGAGTAAATTCAACACAATTACAGCTACAATGTTGTTTAATAAGATGTTAAAGATGACAAGATAGAGATTGTAGGTATTGTTCTTACACTTAAAAGCAGTAGTTGTAGCAGAATAAATTCTGATATCAGTGTCCTATTTTCAGGACATAATAATTTCCTATAATCACAGAATGCCAGAATGGTTTGGGTTGAAAAGAACCTTAGAGATCATGCAGTTCCAGTCGCCCTGCCATGGGCAGGGACATTTGTCTATCACCAATTTATTGCTTAGCAGAGTGTTGAGAGTAAAAATAGGAGAAGGGATTCAGTTTGTTTAGTATCAGATATTGCTATTTGACATTGCACCCTGGACTCAAATCACAGTTAAGGAAGCAAATAGGTTCTAGGGAACAAGTAATCAGACACTTTAGGTAACACAGGATATTTTATTACATAAGGAACTTATGTAGATTTCTATTTCTTTCCACTGACAATGTCTAATTTTGTAGATCTAACTCCCCGTTTTTATCTTCCTTCCTTCTGGGCCACTGAGGAAGACTCAGGCATTTTTCCACCTGGCTTCAGGCAAGCAGTATGGATATATATCAGGTATGGATGTCTCCATCCAATATCATTCTTCAACAGTCTATAGGGGTGTCACCAGGTGTCAAATGCCCACAGCTTCATGCAGCCTCACAGTAAAAGGTCATAAAGCTAATTTTTCAAGGTCTTTCAGCTGAAAACAACATTATAAATAGTATTTGTTTCTCATGCTAACAAGGATAACTCTTGGATACAGCAGAAAACTGCTGTGCTACAAAGCAATAACTGTGGAAAAGGTTACTCTGCTCCTGAGGGTAGTTTTGCACAAATTACCTCAGTATCCAGAATTCTGCCCTAGGCGTAATTCAGGGAAAAAAGGTATAGCTGAAGTGTGCAGTGAATTGTTCAGATGAAAATAAGTCCTATGTAGAGCATTCCATTTGGCAAGATGAATCCCAAAATGTATTTCTGAATTGTACAGAAATTATTTTACAATGCCACCTACTCAGTTGTGGCCCATTACCATCCTGAATGTAACATGGAGCAAAAATTGAGTTGCTCTGCATAAATCAGAATGTTTTTCCACTGTACTTTTTGGGACTATTTCAGAAGCTTTCATTCTCCTCAGAGATGTCTCTAGAATATTTAATTTTTTTCTGACCTTTAGAAAACCCAAGCCTTTACAATTAATGGTGTTACCATCAAAAAACCCCGAAACCTATGTCTACAGGACTTGTTTAGTTTTTGGCTGTTGATTTTGGCTGCTAGATCAGACTATGATTATGTGAAAATTATGGGTTTCAACTCTATTGTATTGTACATGTATAGTTCTTTCCATGGTTTCCAAAACCTTTTAATGGCATTCTTCTACTATTTTTCACTGGTTTAAAATGTTATCTCTATTATGTACAGAACTTCTGGGAAGAAAAATAGAATGAGAACTAAAGTATATAAAATCAGGCTTTATCTCTGTTTGAATGCTAAGTGCAGCTTTGCTTCTCCCATCACAAAGGGCTAAGCCTGGAAATTACCCATGAGAGACTGAGAGAATTGATAGAGGATAGGAAAGGTTTCTTTATGTGACTAAATAGGCTTCTAAACTAAGATTGAAAAAGAAATAACTAAAGTATCATTAGTGATCTCAAAACTTATCACTGGCAATTAGAAAGAGAATGAGGATCAATTAATAGAATTCTCTTCTAGAAGAAGTATGAGCTGGTAGGCAAAAAATGCAAAACACCAAAACAAACAAACAAAAATACAAAAAATCCCCTACCAAATCCAGTCCTTCTTGTATAATAAAATATAAAAAGATGTGAAGTTCTCTAGGATGCTGCAGACATTAAATTTATAATGAATTCAAAAGATAAGTTGGAGCAGGAAATACACAGAGGGTCAGCATAAAATAGGCACTCCTGACTCAAAAAGTGTCAAGCTGTTGAAGTTTGGGAGAGGACTCTGTGTGATCATCACCAAAACGTTTCTCTGTTCCTATCCTATACTCTTACATAGGCAGCCACTCTTGCTCACTACTGGAAAGAGTATCCTGAGAAAAATTGACTTTTTAGCCTAATTTGTTAACTCTTGCTGTTTAAAAAGGCAATAGCTTGTCAATACCTAAACTTCTTAGACGCCTTTGCCAGATTTATATTTTGTTGAGGATTTTATTTTTTATCCTGTTGTGGGCTTTTCCCCCACTAAACTAAGGTCTAATTACATAAGTCAGAGATTTCTGCTGCTCTGGAATTTGAATGGCACAATTTTTAGCCTTCATTCAATCACTTCCTTATGTTTCACTTCTTTCCATTCTTTCTTGTTTAAAAGTATACAGGTTCTATGCTTTGTATTTACATGGCATGCAGTGCTCTTCAATACAGCTGCATTTTGAGATTCCTTCAGTTAAAATAATTGAAATCTATCAGAGCAGGTTTATTGTCAAAATAAGGATTAAGTCCTTGTACGAAATGCAATATTTTTATTTTTCCTATGGGAGCTTTAATTGCTTTTATGGGTATTGGAACTGTTCTAATTTCCCATTCATGATTTTTTTTT
>VZTN01009994.1:24903-36063 GCA_013400515.1 Erpornis zantholeuca
AAAAAAGTTATTTTCCAATAAATTGCTTAAAAATATATTAAAGACATTCCAATTACACTTTTTTCTACAAATATATTGCCTTTAAGAAAACCCTCTCCAATGGACTGAAAGCTTTATAGTCCCTGCACAGGAAAACCCCAAAAGTCATAAAAGCATTATGTACCTGAAAGTACTTTAAGTACCTGAAACCATTAATATAACAAAACCTCCTATTATGCTCTTTGGTAGGGTTTGTTTATTTGTTTGTTTGTCTGGGGTTTTGTTTGGTTGGTTGCTTTTTTTCCCCCCAATTCAAGGAGTTGAGAGAAATGAGTAATTTCTACTCTTACATAACTGCAGGAAAAAAAGCTTTTATTTTCTGAAAGTTCTTCCTCTGCGTGAGAAAAGCTTGAATGCAGACACCATTAAGGCCATTTTGTTAGGTATAATCTTGCTATTTTATCCCCAAGATTTAAACTTACGAGATATTTTCCCACAGAGCAGAGTATCATCAGTTGGTGGAATCTGCTGATTTGGGAAGTTGTATTACATGCTATAATATGTCTAATGCCTTTCTATTAAACCACTGAGACATGTCATTGCCTCTGGATGCCCTTCAGTTCTCTTAGTTTTCCTTTGAAAAAACAAAACACCTTATTTGAAACTGTAAAAGTTCTAACAGAGTGACTTGATAAGAGTTCACGAGAAAGCATGGGTACAACATGGGGTTGCTGTCAAATGCTTGATTTTAAAACAGAGGATAAGCAGCTGGGATCACACTTGCATATAATCTTGCCTTATTTTATGACTTGTTCTGTTATAACTGTTTTCAAAATATTAACACTTTTTTTTACTTGGGTGTTCAGTCTGAGAATTTTTTTCTGCCTTAGGTGTTTTGTTGTCCAGCCTGGAACTTACCCTGGAAATGTATCTGTAGCTTCACTAACCTCTAATTGACCCAGTCTTCCTTTTATATCATCCTCCCTCTCACAGATTAAAATTCCTCTTCCCTAGATCAATTCACTCTAAAAGGTTATCTCTTCACATAAGGTCTGACATATGTGTCATTTTTGCAGGAGTTTTTTTCTTTTTAGTGTAGTATCAATCACCTTTTTGTTCAGGAAGTTTGGAGTAAAAACAGAGACAAACACACATTTCTCTTTAAATTTCTAATTTATTGAAATCAGCTATAAGGTAAAAGCAATGTACTTTACATATTGTCATGTGTTCAATAAAGGAAGTGAAAAATTGGCTTGGCTATTGGGTTTAGTAGTAACAAACCTGTCAGGAATGTCACCTATGGCTGGAATAAAAATGTGTGTTCTTGTTATATTTTTTTACATGCATGGGATATTTTACTCATCCCATCCCAAAAATCAGAGTTGGGAGTACATGAGGACAGATGTGTAGAGAAAATTTGTGTTGGTGCCTTGATTTTTTGCAGTTTTAGTAATTTTGAGATTATATCATGAAGCAGTAGAAGGAAAAAAAGGAAAAATTTTCCTTTTTTTTTTTTTTTAAATTTATTATTTTCCTTTCCCTTAAACACTATTTGCTGTGGTGGTTAATACTCTGTAAGTCAGCCTGGCTCCCTTCAACTGCTGGATCTGAATAGTTCCCCAAAGTACTGAAATGTTTCTGGTAGCTCACTAAGGACTAAGAGCAAATAGTTGAAGTGACAACTAAACAAAAGAATACAATGTTAAAAAAAAAAAAGAAAAAAAAAGTTAGACTGGTATGATCATTCTGTAGTTTCCAAATAAGATAGTTTTGGTTTTGGAGTGTGTTTTTTTGTAAATTTGGGATTTTGCTGTTCTTGTTTTGTTTGGTTGGGGTTTTTTTGATACAATTATGCATCTTGTATTCAAAATGTGGAGACATTCTTGGGAAGTTATTCCTAGAAACATAATACTAATACGTCTAGAATACATTCTGCACAGCTTGCCCCTTCTCAATGCTAGAAAATAAATACATGTGTAGATGTGGTTTTCAGACCTTGTAGTGTAGCTCATTATGACAGTGGCCCAGTGTGGTTAATTTTTAAGTTAATGAACATACATATTGCTATAGAAAAAGCACTGGAGCTTTAAAATTCCACCTGCCTGAAAGCAAATGTTACTTTGCTTTGAGAAAACAGTGTTATTCAATAGGACTCAGTCTCTCCATCAGGAAATTTTAACACTTCATTATTACATATAATGAAATCAGTGGTGTACTTACATATCAACATAGACAGTGTAACTAAATATTACTAGCAAATGTTCAATATTCAAAACACTTGTTTACTTTGCATTTGACTCTCATTCCTAAATTTCTAGTGTTTGTGGTGTCATTAAAATTAACAAGGTTTTCTTTATATTTTGGTATGGACCTAAAACTCGCAGCTTGGAAAGATCCTTAAACTGAATCCCAAAACATGAAATGAACACTCTGAATTATTAGAACAAAACAACAATTTTAGGAAGCAGCTTGTTTATAAATAGAAGGTGACAGGAGTTTCTTATTAAAGTGTATATCCAAAATGATGGACCTTAACTGGGGTTTTGGAAACAACTGCAAGAGAAAATTATAGGATATAATTCAGCGGAGTAGTGAAGATTTTATCGTATGGCTTGGAACCAGCAAAGGGGTAATATTAGTCACTGCTCCCAAATGTGGCCTTGAAGTAAGCAGTGGAAAGCACCATAAACCTTGAATCAGAGTTTCTCCTTGAGGAATTTAAGCCCAAAATGTGAGAAATATGCCAGAGTTATTGCTGAAGAACAGGGTGAAAGAGAATTGCTTTTTCACTAACTTCTTTTTTCGGTCATAAAATAGATAAAAACTTCATCAGCCACAGTAAGCCCAGTAAGCATATATGAAAAGTAATGGGAATCTCCTTATATAAACTTGTATTTACAATTACCTAACCTGCATACTTATGGAAAATTAATAGATCTCTACAGAAAAATATGTAGTTAAGGCTGGTAATTGATTTAGTCTGTGTTTTAATTTTTCCTCTTCATGACCTCATAACATTCTGCCAAAGCAATTGCATTGAGCCTGAAACCTGTGGCCCTTGCAGCTGAATATTGCTCAGATATCCAGGGGTCTGTGGAGCACCCATGAAGGTGCTGCACTTGTTCCCTGCATGCTCATTGTCTAGAGCAAACTGGAATTGCTCCAGTAAAGTAGGAGACACTAAGCACAAATTCTCACAGGTTCAGCCTGAGAGGAGGAGGTTACCAGCAGCCATGATTCAGAGTATTGACTGTATTTAAGAAAAGTGGAGTCCATGCACTTGTGAAAGTCAGGGAATTATAAAAGCCAGCTGGCCCCTCAGGGATGGGGAACCAGAAACCAGAACTGGGGCTCTCCATGCAGGGCAGCAGAGTTGGGTCTGACATCCAGGGCTCCTCCACCACTACAGCCAGGAGCAGAGGCACAAGGTCAGTCCCAACCCTTGGTGGTGGACACCTCTCTGGGGACAAGAGAAGGCTGAATGGAGATGAAGACCCATCCCAGCCAGGTCCACAGCCAGACAGGGCAGTGGGAAGCCAGAGCCTGGCCTTGCTGCAGCATCACTGCAGGGACTGATGGTTCCAGGGGGCTGATACCAGGTCCTCGGCCATGGAAGAGTTTGGAGAGGGCAGAAATTAGACCCTTAGCCATGGTCAGGTGGGGGAAGCCATGGGGGAGTGGACAGGGACAGTCAGAGCTAATGATGTCCTCAAGGACAACAAGCCTGCAAGTACTGCTGCATTTGATCCATTGCAATCAAATCTCTCTTCAAAGATAATGGCACCAATTTTCATAAATTTGGGCAATTGGGAACTTGAAGATTAACATTTAAGTGCTGCTGTATTTTCAAATACAATGTTAGGTACTGAGGAAATTGTGTGTGTTTTTTTCCTACCAAGTCACTCTTCAACAAGCAATCTGGAACTGCTCAAGTTTCCCATTGGTGAATCCTGCCATAAAGCAGCAGCAGTGATGCATGCCAGATCCAAGTAATTTTGCTACTTCTCTGAAGAGCTGTTTATAAAACAGTTTGCCTCTCCAACATATCTGCTTGTATACATGATGTTTTTATACATGCTGCTATCAATCACTTAATAAAGAACAATGTTTGTACTTGACAGAATTTACCAAAGACTTTTTTTTTTTTTGTGGGGTGAGAAGTAATATACATGAATTACTTCTTCTTACGGTACTCCAAGAAGAAAGAGCACACCAAACTATAGAAGAAAGCAAGAGTTCTGGGCCAGGGCTTTGGATGGAACAAACTGGCAGAGGGTAATTCTACATCCAGTTGTCTCTAGCCCTCATGGGCCACCTTGGCAGCAGGGCACTGGTGAAGCACTGAGATTCTCCTCTTGTTCAGAAGATGAGGAAAGAAATGCTTGGATTGTGGAAGCAACAGATATAGGTGGCTTTTTGGATAGTGATTTTTTTTTAATTTTGTTGGTCGTTGGGGTTTTTTTATGGGTTTGTTTGTTTGTGGGGGTTTTTTTGTTTAGGGTTTTTTTTTGTGTGTGTGTCTGTGTGTCTGTGTGTATCTTATTAAATCTAGCAGAAAATCTAAAATATGCCTTGAGACAAAAACAACTAGGGTGGAATTGAGTTTTTTTTCAGTAAAAGCTGAACTTCAGAAGAGGACAAGATCAGGGCAAAGGGAGTGACTAACTGAGAATCAGATGTTACTACTACAAATTTGATTTTAGAACAGGCTGGACAACATCAGTTATAAAAATAAAGCTGGTACTGGGAGGAAGAGCAATTTAAAAGCTGGAGAAGAGTAACCAAATAGGATTATACACTGCAACTACTGAAATTCACTCCAAATGAACTGATTTGCTCTACATCGTCTTTCAGGGTGACTTTGGCTAGATGGGGAAAATGTGTTTGGGGACTGGAGAGCACTAATATCCTGCTTTGGGTTTTGTTATTGTACAAAATTAAATATGCGCTCTAACCCAAATTTATTCTCTGAGGGTTCCTTTCCAAAATGTTTTCATAATCACTGTTGTGGGATTTTTTTAATCTTCGCTATAGTTTATTCCCTGTATAATACTTCTCAAGCAGTGACTCCTTCATTAGCCCTATTTAACAAATCCCAAAGTATCAAACCCTTCGTACCATATCAGCAACATAATTCTTTAATAGGTGCTGCTCCTAGGATTCTAATAGAATAAAATCCATTAGATATTCTGTCATCCTGGAAGTTTCTTTAATTATTTATGTGGAGCTATTTGTTGGTACTTGTGTTGCTGTCAGTAAAATTCTGAAGTCAGTGAAGTTTTAGTTAATCAGAGCAAGTTAATAATTTAATTTATAATCCTAATGAGAAAAGGTAAAAAATCTGTGAGGTCACTTGTGAAAGATTTCTAAACAGCTGTTTTTCAAAAAGTATTCTATTTTAATTTATATATTATCTTGCTGTGAGGTGAAAATGTTTGCATTGACTTGGTCTTCTTATCTTATTTTCCATTTTATTAAATTTATTTATTTTCTATTTTTTTTCAAAGTTTGCATTTTATTTTTGACATAATTTCGACTAGATTAGCAGAATGGCATTTTCCATGTTGTGTGGTTTTTTTCTTTTCTGTCACCCTAGATGATTATGGTTTTTTGGTCACATGTATTTCTTTCAGAGAAAGCCTCAATTTTTACACTGGCACATTACATGTGAGTTGTCCATGATAATTACCTGTACACTAACATAAACTCGTGGCATTAAAATTTTAAAAATACATTCTGAGGCTGAAAAAAAAATGTGGAATGAAAGACCAAAACCTATTATTGTACATATAACCTGGATTTCCCTCCCTCCTTATACAGAAGGTCTAAGCTATTGACAGGGTTGTCAGAGACTGATTGTCTCATTCACTTCAGTAGCTGTGATGGAACAAACTAAAAGACCTTTTTTATATCTATAAATAGGGATATGATAGCAAAAAGAATGCTTGTCTTCCACCCAAGAAAAAAAAAGCAAGAGAAGTCTAAATTTAATAAAAACAAATCTATTTTGAAGTACTTCTATGTGTCTTCCCTTCTGCTTATTTATCTTCATGGAAACTCTTCAAGGCAGAGAAGTGTTATTTCCCCACCTCTGCACATGTAGAGCAGAAGACTTACATTCTCAAAGGAAATACAGTAGTAAATGTAGTCCTTACAAAATGTAGTCCTCTGTAAAAGACACTGCCTTGGCTCCTCAGAGGTTCAGTGTGTTATTCAAAACTGAGGTAGTGCAAGGCTTTGTGTCCTCTTGGCTAATTTTCAGCCCCAGAATCCTGTTTTTCTGTTTTTTCCTTTCAGTCAGGACTCCAGGGTTACATCTCTGAGTATGGAGTGGAAACACTGCTGACTTTCCTAATGAGGGATAAGGACTAAATTCCCCCTTGGAAATTCTTCAGTACATATTCAATTCAATTATACTGGTTTTGCTCTATTGGTTGCATTAATGTACTTCATCTACACTGAAATATCAAGGGTCAAGAGATAGAAGGGACTAAAGATATCTAAGCAGTGAGACACAATGAGGTGTTTTGTGGGATTGTCAGATATGTCTTATCAACTAACTTATTATCAATCAACAGTGATTCAGAAAACTTGATGGTGTTTGTTACTGAGGGATCCTGGCTAAGCTGTGCAATTTTTGTTTAAGAAAATGCCGGAATTGTCTTCCACCAAGGAATTGCATTTCTTCCAATAGCAGGAGATGTGGAGAACACAAAGAGGATACTGTTTACTCAATTAGTCATCCCTTGAACCATTCCTTCATTCAACTTTAAAAGGTTCTTTTCACTACTGTTAAAAATGTGCTGACAACAGGGCAAATCTCAAAACAAGAAAAATAAGAAAAAGGTTCTGTTCCCATAACTGTCAGGTTATATTACTTTTCTCCTGATATGTTAGTAGTGGCAAATTACAGTAAAAAAAATTAAAACCAATAAGACTTTTATTATATCACAGATGTTGAAAAATGCAGTTTCTCAGAGGAAAAAAATATTTTGAAGGGTCCTGAACATGAGCCAAACTTCTGAAAGGCAGATAATCAAAATGATTTCTCTTTAATGTCACTTTTACTACTTTGCTGCCAGAATGTCCAAATTTAAAAACAGCAGGAAAATTTTCTCTCTTTTCTTTGACTTCAGAATAGTCAACATTTCAAAAAGTTCTGAATCTCTCCTTGTCAGATCACTCTAACTGTGGGAAATGCAATTTTTATTTTTTCCAATGAAGAAATAATAAAAATAAAAATCCAAACCTGATTTCCAGCGGGGCCTTTCAAAAAAAAAATACTGTTCTTCCTAATTAAAAAAAGCTAAAAAAATGCCATTAGCATTGGCAGTATTATTCAGACGTCAGTGCTCCACTGAGGTTTTGACAGACTGAAATTTCTTTATAGTAGTATTCCAAGATATTTCTCACTTGGAAAAAGGTCATCTGAGATTTTCAGAAGTTTTCATTGGACTTGAAAGGTATAATATATAGGAAGGCTATTTAAACCATATAAATAATTTGGTCACATGAAACATTTTATCATATGACTCATGAACATATGAACAATTTGGCAAGATGGTGTGGTTTCACTGTGTGAAAAATCGTGACTACTGTGGAAAGACCTACGTGAGCACAAACCTCTATCTCAAGCCTTCTGACAGAAACCAAAATTAAAACTAATAAGTACAAATCTGATACCTCCAGAAAATCTGTTTAAATTATATTGGAAGATGATTCCAATGTGATAAGGCAAAATATAGCATCTGATAAGAAGCAAGGGGATTTTGATACTTTCTGGATATGCCATAAACTATATAAGCAGTACACGCTTCATGACCAATTGGTTGGAGATTTTGTTTTGCAAAAGATTCATTTGTGCACTTTCAGGTCAAAAACTTGTGTGAGAACTGTGTATGTGATACCAGTTTTCAATGAAACAAAAATATTGGAGGAAGGGTATTGGTATCTGAGGATTTTTGGGCCGAGCAGATGGCACTTAGGATATTTTTTTTAAGATTTGTTTCATCTTAATTGAAAACTATTTCTTTATATTTCTGGTAGTCCATAATACTTTTCTCTCAGAACTTTGCAGCATCCTGAGCAGCAGCGACAGGAGAAATAGGACAATTCCTCTGACAGCATGTTATTTGTACTTTCTAAGGGAATTTAGGCTATATTCTTGCCATCTATCTATATATTTTAAATGTCTATATTTGTCTTTTTTTTTTTTTTTAATTTTGTATATGGTCTCTTCCTCTACTTATACCCAAATACAAAGATGCTAAATTTGAAACTTCCATTTAAAGTGAATTAAGTGAACCAAATATGAGTGGATATATGTAAGCCCACTTTAAATAGCTCATAAATCTAAGGGTAGTGGTGTCCATGTTCACAACTTTATCCTGAAAGAAGTGAACTTCTTCTTTTTTCCAGGAGTAATGATTAAAAATAGTCAAGCCCCAGAAAAATACATATGAGATCAACAAAAACAAAGCCAAGAAAATAGCCAAACTTGCCTGATTGAACCTCTTTGGCTGAAGCAGGAACAGTAGCTGGGTTTACACAGCATTATGTGGACTTTTTTAAATAAAATACTTCCATTTATCATAAACCAGTTTGGTTCTAACACTGGATCTTCTTTATATTTAAGGTGAAGTTCTGTTTAGTTCAGATTGGTTTACTCATATTTAATAAAATTTTAATTGGTCTCTTTCAGAATCCCAAGCCTTCTTTAAACAGCAGCCTCACATGTATAAGTATGTTTTGTTGTAGTTGAAATTACAATTTTCCAAGAGGTGAAAACGTGTTCTGCAAGGTAAATAGGTTGTAAAGATCTCATTTGTAATTTAGATATTGTCTCTAAGGTTACTAGACCTGCATTGGGCAAGTAACTTTGCAGTTGAAAAGAGCTCTAGGGAAGGTTAAAACTGAAAGAGGTTTAGAAAAGCATTTAGCATTCCCTTGGAATTTTTTAGTATCTCAAATTTTCTTGTTCTTCAGAGTGAAATGATGAAAATACTCCCCCCAAAATTATGTCTGAATAAAGACTGAGAAAAACTCCTTGACAATGTCTCCTTGGAGAAGCCAGACATTCAGGCAGCAGGGATGAGAAAGGGATTTGAACTCTGCTGCTGAGCACCTTGGTTTGTCCTTTTTGCAATTGTAAACATGACTGTGAGAGTTCCCCAGTTAGATCTCTCTTCCTGGCTGAAAAGAAACTCACCTATTCCAAACTAGGCAGTTTTTTGCATCAAATTGTGTCAAAAAGTTCTTTCTTACCAAATGTTACCATGTATGTTTATGAAATTTTTCCCGGTTAGAAGTTTAATTGAAACATGTATCTCTCCAGTCAAAAAGGAAAGTAAATCCGCAGCTCTGAGGGCAAGAAATAAAAGACTAAACCAAGTTCCAACCAGTAACTATCATTAGACTCAAATTCCTAAACTTCTGTTAACAAATACCCCTTTATAAAGGCTCATTCCAATTAATGCTTTCAATAACTATTTGCTTTTCCGTGTTTTGCNTTTTCTTCATGCTTTCTGTGTGTCTCCAGAATGCTTTAAAAGACAAAGTTCCCTTTGAAGGCATGGATCAGACATGGCCTTCAAGAATAATATTAATAAATTATTATAATTTTCAAATTCCTGAAATATATTTCTTTTTAAAACTTGTCTTAATCAAATTTCCAATGCTCAAAGTGAGACCAATGTGAGAATGTGAGAATGAGACCAAGCGCTCACCAATGCTCATTGATGGCCCATTCATATACAATTATTAACATGTTGTTCTTACATCTGGTAGTATAAATAGTGGCAAAATAAAATAGAAATGCTACTTCTGATGACTTCGCATTACCCTTCTTTCATTTTCGGAAGTTTTTGTTCCATGAATTAAGTTCCACGAATGCTTAGGGCACTCTTCAAATTAAGCTTTGCATTTAGAGCTCTGGGTTAGCAGAAACAAGCAGTTTCTTGTGTGATTTTCAGGCTTTCTCTTATAAAAAGCCTGAAAAAGGCATTTCAAAAGAGATCAGTGACTTGTGCTGAGTAAGTGCATGTTCTGCTGGTTTCATAGAACCACAGGGTGGTTTGGGCTGGAAGCGACCCTACAGACCACCTCCTTCCAACCCCTGCTTCTAGCTCCCCCTGGAATGAAGTGGAGACATTTAAAAAGATGGAGCCTTCTGTCTTCAGCTTAAATCTGTTTTAATTCCATAGATAGGGAGGTATGTTCTGCATGCATCAAACTTGTATCGATGCAGCGTTCTGGTGCAAGAATGTGAAATTGCAGAATTAAAATAAAGAAGCCTTGCTGCCATGATATGAATGAATACTACACATGCTTCTCCACGAGGAGGTGCATAATGCTGTCCTAGATCAACCTATTAAAACCAAATAAATTGGTTAAGGTGGACTTCCTGCATTTTTTCTGCACTTCTCTAAATGAGTATTTGATGAAAATTCGTTGAAACTTAGAATCCTTCAAAGAAAGCTTTTTCTGGAGAAAAGAAACAAACAAAACATCAGAAAAATTAAGAAAATTTTTAGTATTTCATACCTTCTAAGTATGACTTTTGTTTTTCCTCAAGAGACTTGTAGTCAGGAACTTGCCAATTTTCAGTGATAAAACTGAATGCTTAGAAGGGAAGCAGTTTGTCAAGGGAGGGAAACAGGATGCTTACAAATTCAAAGCTGTTAAATTATTACTCAAAAAATGTGCATCTAACCTTCTGTCTCTTCTTGACATCATTTCCCCCTTGCCCTGTGCTATTGTACATGCATTATAAGCCAAATATGCTCATTTATCTTGGATCTTGTTGTTGGTATTATTCCTGTGAGGTTTGATGTCTTTAAACCAATCAGATGATTGCTCCATTTAGGTGGAATTTCAGTCCAATTCCTAATTTTCACCTCAGACGTACATGCACTCTAACAACTACAAGTAATTTTTTGAACCAGTATTCCCTTAATCTCTGTCTCTGTCTCTTAACAGTGTTAGCATATTTCTGTTTTACTTAAGGATTATTGAATATCCTTATTAGATAAGGGTAATTCTATCAAGATCTTTGTCTGCCACTCCTTTATGCCATATTTTCTTGTTGCTTTTTTTTAACATGTTTGTGGCAATCTACTTATGAAATACCTCTACTCTTTTCTGCACAAGATCTCGCAAAATTATTTGATACAATCCTTTTGC
>VZTN01009996.1:501-51115 GCA_013400515.1 Erpornis zantholeuca
GCTGTGGTTTCTGGTCATCTTCTCTCTTGTCCTCAGTCTCTGTTCTTCATTTCTCATCTTGTTCTTGCAGACTGGACATGACTGACGTACTTATATTTTAAAACCTGGAATTTAACATTTTAACAGACATTTGGGGATATGAAAGGGGGCTCTGGTTACAGCAGGGAGAAACACAAAAGCAGAGGTTTCCGTCCCCCTCTTTGCCTGTCAAGTTTATGATGTTTAAGTTCAACAGGAAGGATCTGAATCTTCTTCATCCCATTGGGCACTAAGATAAAAAAAATCCCTTAGGCTGAGTTGCACTGAGTTATTCCCCTAACTGTCAGTGTTTCCTAAGTGAAGAAGTACAGCTCCACATGCCAGGCTCTGAGGAGGTTCAGCTGGATTTCCTCTCTTGAAGTTCAATGACTTCTCTTATTTGAGTACCCTCCAACAGGATTCAAAAGATCTCTGCTTTCCACTTAGGGCCCCTCAATGTGTAATGTGTAGGGCTTATTTTTTCTCAGCAGTGTAATTTCATGAAAACTGAAGTTATTTTCAGACTTTCCTGAGTTTTTCTTACTATAGTAACCTTTCTAAAATGTAAGTAATTAGTGTTTTGTTGTTGTTATTTTGGTTTATCAATTCGTAGAGTATAAAATGCCAATCTGAAACATTTGTGGCTTGGCCAAAATGCAAGTTAGCCCATAAAACTCATGGAACTTTAGCTGGTAAGAATAAAAGGAGTGGTTTATAGTTTGAAGGAAAAGTACTATTATGGGGAGGTTGCTTGTTCGCATTCACATTGCTACTTGATAGTAAAAGTGTTTTAATATATTTAGAAACATTTCATTGATATTATCTTCATGTACAGTAGACAGCGACGCACAAGAGAACTGCGTTTCACTTAAGAAGTAGTTTTGACAAAACTTTGTCAGGGATCTGTTTGCTTACACTCATGGTTTACTTGGAGGTCTTGAGCAGTCCCATTGTTTCAAATGCTGTGCTCACCAAAGGCAGAGAAGCTTTGCATGGTCAGACGTTCAGCACGTGTGCCTCACATGTGCCTCGTGCTGCTCGATTCCTTAGCTTAAGAGATTCACTAGCTCTTCATTGGCTTGGTAGTATTTTTGTTTGCTTGTTGATGCCTGTGTCTCCTTCATACTAGTTTAGACTACAGGATTGTCAATAATCTGCAGAATTATTTGGGTTTTAATAGCCTTTCATTGCTTTCTTTTTTCTTTTTTTTCCACGGGAATAAAAGCAAAACTAAGCAAATCTCATAAGCTCTGGTACCTTAGCATGCTATCTCTTAGTTATTCCTATTGTCTTTTATTTTGGGAATTTTAATATCATTTTTCATTGAGATTTACTTGTTTTCTAATGAAATCTGTAACCTTGTATTGATGCATCCTAGAAAGCCAGTCCTCACTACACTGAATTCATACTGCTTATAGACAACTTCCTGGTTACAATTTTCTCATCTCTTTTAATAAGTTAATCATCTCTCTCTTCTTCAGCATGAGTGCCCAAAGCTTAAGTGAAGAAAAAGCAGCTTTTCTAGACAACTCTGTAGCCCTGTGAGCATGTTCCTCTGTTCTGTAGTTGATACTCAACAGATATCTGAGGCAGTTGAAATTGATTTGGAGTACCCTGAGAGCTGGTCTTGAAACTGTCTTATTTTCTTTTTCTCTTTGTAGTTCATTCTGCTTTCTCTTTTATTTTTCATCCATCCTGCTGAAGTAATGGAATTGTTAGACTGACTATTACATTTCTAATGGATCAGCTGAGTACTGGAAAAGACAGAGGATTTTAGCCTTTTTACATTCAAATGTACCATATACAATATATGTGGTTCTATGAATAATTAATTTGAGTGAAAGGCCTGTCTGAGTATGATTTCACTGAGTTAGAAATAGCTTTTCATTTCTGGATTTCCTGGCTATCCAGTTTGCTCCTTGTTTTTAAAATGTTCATTGAGCATTTTTAGCCCAATGGAAACCTTTGGCAAATCCTGATTCCAGTAGCAAAATTCATATTAGGTTTTCATTTTAATTTAAAAAGATGATTTTGTCTGCTCTATTTATCTGTCCTTTGCTTCATCCTTCTGCCTTCCCTTTGTTGGATCTTTGGGGCTATGTTGTCTGCAATGTCCCTCAAGTGATCAAATGTGTTGGTGCTTAACCAAGATAATGAGAGTTCAGGCGTGATATTGAAAAGTGAGCTATAATTTTCCCTATATTACTTAATTCCATAAGAAATGGTTGTGAGCTTCAGATTGTTGTGCTGGAAATTATAACTCCGTGGTCAGAGAAAGCAAGCTGTTTTATTGTCGAGGGAGCAGGAGCCTGTTCACCAATCAGCAGTAAAACAATTTATGGGAGGAGTATTTGTTTCTCCAGCAGAAAATAAAAACTGTTTGCAGGGTATTGTAGATAATGACAGGACGGATAAATCATGCACCTGCAGAACTCCTGGTATACAATAGATATAACATTGCAGGAAAGAAATCATAGCTTTGATAAATGTCCTAATCCCACGGTGAGGTTTACAAAAGCATGCAAGCCCATCCACAAGAGTTAGCTGGAGAGTGGTACCTTAGTTTTGTAGAATTGATAAAATTCTTCCCAGTGGCCAAATGCATTTCGTAACTGCTCTGCATTCAGTAAAGTAAGCATTGTATGTACATGAAGGCTTAGAATCAACACTTGCCCTACTGCAGCCAAGGAAAGAAATTTGACTTTTTTATCATTTGGTGATATTGTGCCACGGATATTTTTTAGTTGTTCTAGCATCCCTCTTCCCTGGTATCTGGATTCTGGATTGCATTCACTGGTTAATGTTTCAGATTGGCTTAAATTGTCAGCCAGCTGTTACTCTTGGGATTGTCTAAAAAAAGTTGTATATTGCAGATCTAGTGTGAGGAAAATAATTTTGTATCCAAGACAGTGGTTGATGTATTGTTCAGGGAGTAATTCAATATACATGTAGTAAACAGATACATCAGAAAAAATGTTAAGATCCTGCAGCAGAACATAGTGAAAAATACCTTTGGGTACTGTAAAAGGGGAAGGAATTCTAGTGTTAATGAAATAATTATTTTTCTCCCCAAACGATCAAAAAATAATGAGTTTCACAAAATATGTTAGCTGTCTGTAAAAAGTCCCAGCTTGGCACATAGGTAAATGTTAAAATCAGTCCTTAATCTGTAAGGCTGAACTTGTGTTGCAGTTAGTGTTACACAGAAAAATAAGATGTAGGTATAAGTGATTTTTGGCTTACAGCAAAATTGATAGAAGAGCCCTGTGCACTTGGGAATGTGATCCTAAGGAAATACATTTATAGCAATAATTTTTCTTTCAATTTTTGCAGCACCCCACTTTCTTTTCTGGTTTACCATGGGAATGATATAGGTCCCAAATACTGCTGTGTAATTTGCAGAAAATTTCTTTAAAAACAGCAACAGGCACGTATGAGAGAGGGATCCTTAGACCTTGTAAAAATACTGCTCTGATGATCTGGTAGTGATATATTTTGTATGTAATCAACAAATTTCCTTAATAACAATGCTAACCATTAGACTTTCTGATCTAGAACCAATCCTTTGCCTCTGTGACTTCCATGCTTACCAGCTGCTGGTGGAAGGAAGAACATCCTTTTCTCCAGTCACTCTGTACAGATGAGCTGTATATTCATTCATAGGAGTATTGCACTGAGGGGTTTATTTTATGTGGGTGACTCCTTCAGAAACCAGAAGTATGCAGGTCATCTGTGAAAGGGTCTTAGCCAGTGCTATCTTACCAGATTTTACTAGAAACACTCAGTTAATACTCATCTTGGGTTAACATAATGCTTCACTACTTTAAATTGTAATGCTGATGTTTTAAAAAAGGCTGGAGTAAATGTAACAGATGCCAGTGTGATTTATTTTCAGAAAATAATTACTTAATGACCTACCATTACAAGGTCATACTCAGTGTCCTTCTGGGGTTGTTATGATTTAAATTTATCACAATGGATTGACTAAATAATATTCTAAACAGAAGAAACTTTGACATGGCCTTTCTTGGAGTCTAGATATTCACTTTTTAAAAGTAAATCAAAGGTTTAAACTAGACCAAAAAGAATCCCATCTAGCAAAAATACATTTTAATCACAGTTTACGTTTTACAAAGAATGTAACAAAGATAAGCAAAAATATAATAAATAAAATAAATATATGCTTTGGAAAGTCTCCTTTCATTTTCCTTTCTGTGGAAGGAAGGCATACAAATGAGTGGTCCAGAAGCATGAATGTCTCCATTCCCTATGGCTAGGCACTACATGGGTAATAAAACCATTACAGGTGTCTCTTATGCATGCAAAATTCATTTTCTTATTCTGGAGAAATCAGTTTGAAGTACAGGATCATTTCTTGAGACTTTTTCTTGGCCTTTGCACTGACTTTGCCTGCTGAGAACTGCTGGTGGTAGTGCTTTTGGAGTGGTGTTTATGTGTGGAAGTTGACTGGAACCCAGTGGTCTCTTGGTTAGAGAACTACCAGGTAACAGCAACTTTTTTTGTGTCCCCCACACAGGTGGCCAAGAGGTTTTAAGGCTTTAATCTCGATTACCATTGGCCTATCTCCTATTACTAATTTTTTCCCCCTGACACTCGTGTGGATGCTAAGCTAAAACAAGCCTCTTCATGGCCTCACCCTCAAACTGTGAAGGCCTTCTTCTCAGCTTCTCTGCTCACTCTATTGTAACTACAAGAGCAGTGTTTCATACCTTGGCCAGGAAAAAAATGCTCTTGGGATTCAAGTAACAGTTAAAAGTACAACATGAATTACAGTGTTGTCACTGGAAATGACAGCAATTCTAACCAGAAAGTGTGAAAGCCATATATATTTTGTTTTCAAGGCATAATAACTCTGGGGGAAAATAATGAATGGCAAACTCTTTTTCTGGAATAAATTCCGTGAGTCATTTGAGACCTGTCCTAAAAAGTCTCTCAACTTAGCATTCATACTGGGCCCCAGCTGTAATTATTCCAGCTGTGCAGACCTGGGTCCCCTTCACCTGGCTGGTGGATAAGGCTATCCCATGGAGAGCATTCCTCTCTCACTTACGGGGAGGGGGCAGATGGGCTGCACACTCTGAGTTTTGGTGTGATGTGGGCAAGCGCTCAACGCTCTTGGATCCACTGGATGAGCTGTAACCTTACATGTATGCTGAGGTATGAAATACAGCCTCATGATTTCTCTGTGGTTTCAGTGGAATGCTATTTTTCTCAGTTGATCCTGTTTTTCCAGGTAGGAGCATATTGAGTTTCAATCCCATGTCTGGAAAAACAGTGTTTCTCTCAAATTTGGTCATGTCTCTGAAGTTTTTTCTTAAAGGTTATGAGGCAAACTTGATAAACTTGAAATCTACAATGTTAAAAACTCATTTCTTACTAAAACAGATGAAATCTGGCCCTAGACTGTAAAAGATTTGCAAGTTATAGTGAATGATTATGTTGGGAAAAGTAGCAGCACAAAATTCCTCTTTTCTGCTATTAAAAAAAAACCCAAAACAATCTGCAATATTTTCCACGTTTAGTTTTTGTAACAACCCCAAAAGTAAAAAACGCCTTCACTCTTCAATTTCCCCAATCTTTAAGGTCTCTCAGGTGGATTTTGTGATGAACTAACTTCAGATTTGGTTTGCCAGTTTCATATTTTCTCCGAGCATAAAAAAACCGCCAACATTTTAGCTCATGCAATAATGTTCCAAGGAAGCTATTTTCATTTCTTACTTTTACAGGTTATAGGAAACCTTTGATTTCTATGGGAACAGTAGTATTTTGTAAAGCATCCAAACTTTTAAGAGCATGGGACTGTGCTTTGCATCATAGTCTGATCCAAATACAGGCATATAGAGTTCCTGAAAGCAGTATCTCCAGAATGGCAGTTTCTCTCCTTGGCTTTTCCCATCTCCTGTAATCATTTTGGCATCTAAAATAAGGGATGTCAAATCCCTTGAAGGGTTAGGGAAGGAGGGTGGATACCCTTTCAATCACAAGTCCTTTCAGAAAAAAAAAAAAAACCAAACAGAAGATGCAGCAGAAGACAGAGCCATTCTATAATCAAAACCCAGGGGACTGAAACCAGCTCAATTTGTGTGGGCTAAGAAAATGACATCATAGCTCTGTGAAGTTGCTTGTAAAAGATGAGGTAGTGGGAGGCTGAATTCAGATGTTTACACCTCCTTAATCCCACTTGTCTGTTGGTTTTGTTTTTGTTTTTTTTAAGTCAATGTTAGCCAAGAGGTAATGTAGAGAACATCTGAGCCTCTCCCTTCTTTCGGAGTGCCAAAGCCAATAATAGTCATAGCATCTTGGAATGTTTGGCAGAAAGGTGTCTGATAGATGTAGTAAATCTTGCATTTGATGTGATGTAGAATTTCAGAAATTAGCACATAGTTTTCCTGTTAGTTTGCTGCATGGTGACACTAATGCAAAAGAGTGGAAGGCATGGGTGTGATGACATGAAGGCTAAGGCTATGTCAGAACTATAAGTTCTGCTTAATGTCCTAGTGAAATGGTGTGCTTTATTCACATATGACTAGAAAGGAGTGGCTGCTAGTTCTTACATCCACTACGAACTTCTTTCAAAGTTGGAAATCTTGCACCAGGCAAAAATATTGCCACCATTTAAAATGTGCACAGTGCTTTGATGATAAAAAGTGTTCCATAAATACTGTGTTCTATTTTTTCCACTCTTAGACTTCACACATCAGCTATTACAAGAACTAAGTGGCAAAAGCAGTTAAGCTCAAGAAATACTAATAATACTAATAACACTTTGCATTTCACTCATGCTTATGTCCAGAAATGTTTAAAACTTTTACAAACACAAGGAAAAGGTTACTCTAAAAGTTTTAAAGTAAGATTATCCATACTTACAAACCAGAGAAATTAAAGCACAGGAATAAAAAAAGGTTATACTTTAAAATATGCTTAGACATTTACATTTTACTGATCTCAATTTTATATTGCATTAGGCCTTAAGGGTATAAAGGTACTAAACTGACTTACTCAAGGACAAGAAAATTCTCCCCTTGTTTTATAATATTTCTTGTTTCTGGCAAGACATAGCAAGGAGGGCAAAAGTTTTTGTGGGGTTTTTTAGTTTGGTTTTGGTGACTTTTTTTTGTTTGTTTGTTTGTTTTTATCTGATAATTTCCTGCAGAAGTTTTCTGAGAAAAGGTGACTGGGTTGTCCCAGAAGTGGCAGTGGTAGTCTGCCATTGACAACCTAAGAGCTATAAATAAGATATTAAGATTATGGGGCGAGGTGATTCCTTTTCCTGATGGAATCAGTAGTTATGGGGAAAGAGATACACTTCTAAATCCTGAGTAAAAGCTCATGTGCCACAAGACCTGCCAGTTTGTGGTGAGTTTACCTTTGCTGGCTGCCAGAGACCCATGAAAACACCCACCCTTTACTCTCCCTGAACAAAACAGGGGTGGGAAAGAAGGTGGAAAAACTTGTAAACCAAAATAAAGACAGGGTGATCATTTAGCAAATACCTTCACAGGCAAAATCAGACTCAATGTGGGGAAAATGACTTTTTACCAGTTAAAATACGTTTGGATAGTGAGAAGGAAGGGGAAAATATGGCAATACCCACCCCTTCTTCCCCCCACCTTTTTCCCAGGCTCAGTTTCGCTCTTCTGTTCCTGAGCCTGCTTCCCACTCCTGCTGGCACGGGGAGATTGGATGCTCTCTCTTTCCTGATCTGCGAGATGGGCAGCTCCTCTCTCCTGCTCCTCAGGCTCATCCTCTGCTCTAGTGTAGTTGAAAAGAGAGTTGAATCCAGCAGAAAGAGAGCAGCTTTTATGGGGTCAGACATGGTAGACCCCAACCAAAGCCGTTTAGAGCAGAGGGGCTCTCCTCTCAGGGACCTCTCTTGAATAGCTCCTGGCCACCCCGAGGGGGAGCAGGGTCTGTGGGGTCTCACTTGCTGCCTCTGCTTCCTGAGTGACCTGCATCCCAAGCATCCTTGGTGCTCTGAATGCCTCTCTGTTCCTAATGCACCCCGGGTGAGCTAGGAGGTGGATGGAGGAACAGAAGCAGGGCGGAGGGGCTCAATCCTGTGCCTGGGACTGAACCCTGCCTCCAGCATGGGGATGGATCTGTGAGGGCGTTTTGTGTGGGGCACAAACAAAACCCAGGCAGCAGAAGGCAGGCTGTTGGAAAAACAGGCTCATTTTTGCTCCTGTTCTCTAATAAGGGAACAGGTATTGTGTACATCTGTGTAGTGCCAGCAGCACATCTCTCCTTACTGTAGTGGAGTTTGCTGCCGTTGTGAAAATAATCAGTTAGCGAGTATCACAGCTGACAATGCACCTTTACATCCCATCAGCCACAGGTACCTTCCTCTGGTCCATACAATGAAAACCCATCAGAAATAATAAGGAAGAGTCAAAGTTATTATTAGGATAGAATAGCTCAATGTTCACAGAATATTCAATGGGGGATCAACTTCTCAAGTGAAAGTTAATAAGCAGCCACACTTGAATATCTGATGTTTATAAAGGGGAGAGATGTACACGGAGAAGTACATTATGGTTAAAAACCTTGATCTGGCCAAAACAAAACCTAGCCTTCATCTCTTATGTAGAAGCAAGTCTGCCAGGGCCCAGAAAGAAAGATTTGTCTTTGAGGAGTGATCTGAAAGATAAGTAATACGTCAAAGGAAAGAAAATGCAGTTTCTGCTCCTTGGGGAAAGAGGGTAAAAGGGGAAAGAAAAGAAAAAAAAAAAGAAAAAACACATTGAAACTCCTCAGTTGTTTTTTTTGGTTTTTTTTTTTTTTTTTCCTTGCTGTAGCTATAGCCTCTTTCCTTTGATTTGTCATGATTTAAATTCATACTAAAAGATTCATTTCAAATAAGCCCCTTTAACTGTAGGGGCAGATATTTTTTTTTTTTTCTCCTAAAGCCTTTTGTAAGAACAAAGTAACCACTTGTCACACACAGTGACTAATGAGAGTTTAGTGTGGGTTTTAGTGTTCATTCATACGCTTTGTGTTCAGCTAGTCGTAAGTTAAATCTTTAGAAATCACTCCGCAGGAATCCTTCTCTTAGGGGTGGGGGCGGGAGGCGAATCTGTCGAGATATTGAGAGCTGGTGAGCGGAAACTGCTCTTTTCAGGCTTCCTAATCGGCGGCACAGGAAATAAACACATGCAGGAAGTCGCTTGGCCTTTTCTTGAACTTAAAGTTTATACAGCAATTGATAACTGAGGCAAACTCTGCGCACTTGAAGTTTTGAAAATTAAATGAACTAAAGAGAGGGCATGTTCAGCCCATGCCAGCATGGCCTGTGGTTTCTACAGCCAGCTCATCTAAATAGAGTATTAAAATTTGGAAAGACTACAGCGTATATATTTTTACAGCTAGAATATGTCCTTGAAAGCCTTTTGTAAGTCTTCGCTCTGTCCGCTTTTCCTTCCATTTCTCTAATTCTCTCCTGGTGAAACTGAGCTGAAACACTGAAATTAAACTGAAAGTCATGTTTATGAAGCTGTTTTCTGTGCTTCTACACCAGACTCTGCTCTTTTATCCTTTCCCTGACCTTCTCATTTGTCTTGTAAGCACTTCAGGGTAAGGATGGTCTTGGATCGTGTGAAACACCTTGTTTGATGCTGGCCCATATTGATGTTTGGTTAATGCTACACGTATGGTGTACAAAAGTTGTCTTTGAAAGGAGGGTAAAAATAAATGAAGTGTCATTCTTGAGTATAGCTTTTAAAATTGATAGCAGCAATTTGCTAACAGGGACATTTATAAGCGTTTCTAAGAAATATTATTTGTGTTTGTATTTCTTGAGCTTTCACTGTATTAACAAGGTCACTGTAAGTTTAATGCTCTAAAAAGAACAGGTTTAGTTTTATAATAATTACAACTAGTTGGGGTAAATTTGCATGGGAAATTTGGAACACCTTTGCCAATAAAAAGAAAGCAAGCAAAACCCAAATGAGGAGCAGAATATGGAGTAAAAAGTACATTTGCATGTCTTTGAAGACAAACCTAAATACCTGCTAAAAATGCATCCACTCCTATGCATCTTCTACTCTTTTGAAAATTGATTTTTTTCGCTGCCCTAATAAACCACCCCTAACAGTGCAGATGTTTATTAGGAATATTTTTTATAGAAAAAAGACTAGAAGCAGAAAGCTGGAATTAAAGTAAAACGAGAGAAGGACAGAAGGAATGCATGTGCATTACATATCTGTAGTCCGGGTTACTTTCAGATGAAATTATTGAATTTTAAAAGAAAATAATTTAAAATTTTGGAATTTTTTTTTCTGAGTAATTAAAACCTGTAATGAAATGTCATAATATTCTTAGAAGTCTGCGTATTTGAAATGTAGCTTTGTGATGGCTTGACCTTAGCTAGCCACTAAATGGGATTTCAAGTCTTCAAGAAGTACATCTAAACATTGGCCCCAAACTGCCATTTACTGTAAAATGGCCATAGCTGATCAGTTGTTAAATAAACGTCAATATAATAAAAAAAAAAAATTGAAGTTTCTACAGTTAATCTTGGGATTGTACCTTCTACACATTTTCAGAACATCCCCTTACTTCTATCACTTATCGACTGCGCATTTGATTTATATCCCAGCCTGAAGTGTAATAGTCATCAGTCTTCCTTTTGGGCATTACAGTGACATAGCTCTTTCACTGATATCTTTGACGGAATCCATTTTTTGCTTTTCCAGCTCCTTACAGGAAACAGTCAAGTTAGTTCCAGACCATATGGCATTATATGTATGCACAATGATGATTTATAGCTGCATTATTTGTGTTCTACCCTAAAAGCTATTTTTACATTGCATTTCTTTCTTTTTTGATAGTCCAGCTCCACAGTGAGAACGTACCAAAACAGTAAATCGAGAGTGACCATGAGCCCTGGCTTTAGCTCCCAGTGGAATAGCAGCCAACCTGCTTGGAATACATACACCTTTCCAAGAGCAAGCTTGCACTACCAGTCCCATGCTAGCTACACCTACTGTGCTGGACATCCTGCTGTAAGTAATGAAAACCTTTTCTGCAGTTGCCTAAATGAGCTCTGTGATTCCCTGGGAGGTGGAGGCATTCAGGGGCTGATGGTTCGGCACCGTTCTCCAGCTCTCTTTATGTCCCATGGCAGTCAAACAGCTCACATGTACTAACCCTAACACTAAAAAATATTAGAATGAATCTTAGACAAGCAAATGTAAAGTTTTGTGGCTCAGTACAAATACATATATTGTTGTAAATTTAGCATTCCTTCTTCTTGCATGAAATTATTGTTGTGCTATATATGTGTTGACACCTGGATTTTAGTGTCAGAGACAAGGTCTGAAAAGCAGAATTATAGGTGACCTCATTTCTGTTTCTAGTGAGCCTGTAAAGATGAATGAATTATTCTTTCTATGTCAGACATCTTAAATTGTGTGGATTAGTCAGAGAAGGAGAGCATCTCTTATCATTAGATTTGTTTAGACTCACTGCTTTATCATTAATGTGATCAGTGGTGAGCATGCAATCTTGTTGCTAAGCAAAGGCTATTGGTAATTGCATGAACTGGTGGCCAGAAAGAATGGGGAGGGGTGACTCAGTGTTGTTGTGTGTTTTAATTTGACAGTCATGAAAGGGTCACAACTCCAGGCTGATGGTGAGTTTTGTCATATTGGTATTGTTGACTGCTTACAGCAGAGCCCTTTCATTCTTGTCCTTTCTGGTTTTGAAAGACCCTGAGAGAGTTAATGGAGGAGAATCTCATTAGTGAAAGCGATCTTCCTTTTTTTCCCCACTCCACACTTTGTTGTTTTAATGTTTGGATTTGAACTTAGCTTTGGACATTTGGTTATAGAACTCCTTAAAGGACATAGCATCTTAACCTCCTGCAGTGTGTATGTAATGAAGTTTTGCCATCCTGTAGTGAATTCCAGGAGGGAAATGGGAAAGTGCAGCTTTTGGTACAGAATGGAAATTGTGCCATGCTAGATCTTTGTGATTTGATTTAGATTTGCTATCTTACCTGCCAACAGACTTCTGGCCAGAAGTTTGGGTTAGGAATTGTCTCAAACATTAACATAGTAATGGAAATAAAGGAGAGGAATAAATTTGTAAAGTCTTATCTCTTTTCCGAGGTGGTGAGTTCTCAGAATAAATTAAACATCTATATGGATTCTTCTGTTTGCTCACTTCCATTATGGTGTCATTGAAAATGATAATAACTGTTGTGAGGAAATGAAAGGCATTTGACATCAGAAGGGCACAGATATTTTCCTTGTTTAGAATGATGGGTCAAAAAGAGTCCCTGTACAGCTTAATTTATCTTAAACTGTGGGTATCCAAATCATAAACTGCTCCTTAACTTTGATCATTTAGAATAAACACTACCCCCTCTGTGAGTCAAGCTTTGACTCTGCTAAGCAAAAGAGCATACAAGAAGAATGCCATACTTCGTGGAAGAGAGCTTAAAATTTGAATTGAAATTTCAGTCTTTTTCAAGCTACTTCCAGCTACTTCCAAAGGTTCCTCTTTCCTTTGTTTAGACTGAAGCTGAGGGTACTCCACTACAATTGTACTACAATATCTGTATATTGTACATAGACAATCTGTACAATATTTGTTTTCACTGAGCATCTTAATATGTAGTCACTGGAAATGATACATCAGTCTGGAAGTTGATTTATCCAATTGCTGGAAGGTAGAGATTTTAGAATTTTCAGAATTGCATAAGCTTTTGTGCAGATTGGCTGATTAGTCCTGCCCTCAGTGCCCCTGGGTTCAAGTGTTTACAAACCTTGGCACGTTTCTTAGTACCTGCTCATCTGATGACATCTATTGCAGTGCTAATCAGCAGAGATTGGACAAATTTCTTAAGCTGGTGGTAAGGAGCTGTAGCAGGTTAGCTGCCATTGCAGTGCCTACCTTTGAGATCACACGCTTTTTCCATACCTTCCCTACTTCTGCATTCTCTGAAGCTGAGTCCATAAGCAGGGCCTGGTCAAGGCACTCCAGCAAGCTCAGCTCCTCCCTCCTGCACATCAAATGAAGTTCAAGTTTCCAGAAAAAAAACAATGCCTTAATATTCGCTTGAATATCTGTTTCATTGTATATGATAAAGTTAGAATTTGTCTGGTTCCTGTTTCTAAGTTGCATTTGTTTGATCTGGGCTCAAACCAACCTTTTTATGGCAAATGGCAACAATAAAAGCTGAATACGGGGGAGCTCCTTTATTCTTGAATCTACCTAGTATTACATGCTCAACTAGATATCTGCTTTACTTCAGAGGATTTTATTTGCCCTCATCTGACACAGGTTCACCAGAACAAGTTGTAGATTGTAGAGCTGTATGAAGCTGTTTCTGCAAAACCTCCCACATGGAATATGTCTAAAGATCATTGCAGTTCCTTGACACTTTGGAGGCTAACAAACTTACAAGCACTTTGCAAGTTCAAGGCAGACAAATGTCAGGGAGTTGGATCTGCCCTTGAAGTACTTAAAGATATTAGTCCCCAAAGACAGCGCCAAGAGAAAAGCTTTGGATTTCTCTACTGTTTGGAGAAAAGCTGGAAGAGACAAAAAAAGATTCATTTTAATTGGGCCAAATGTAACTAAAAAAAAAAATCAATCCTCTAATTCTTCTTTTTTTTTTTTTTTTTCATCTAAATGAAAGAAAAAATATTGTACAAAGTGCAGTGTTGAGAGACCCTTATGACTCTGGCTGGTCCTGAGAAATATGTCGGAGCCAAAGGTGGGGGTTTTATTTTGTTTTATCAGAGAGCACACTTGGCAGCTCTCTTCCATAGTGCTGCAATCATTGATTAAAAGCAGTCTTTCCACCCTAAGTAAGAAAAGAACAGGAAGTTTGTTTAAACAGGGTAATTTTTCAGCTCTTGAGTTATCTCTGGGAAAAACAGACTGCGTATCATCCCAGTCAACAGTGCAATGAAGGTTTTGAACACAAAAGAAGGTGCTAATTTCTAGCTATACTAGGAAGCAAGATATCCTGCAGGATCTGTGTATAGTAATATAAATGATAATGTCATAGATGGTCCTTACATAGTAAATTATTTTTGATATTAAGAGCTTGAAATTCCCCTGGCATTCACATTCAGAAGCTTGCAGCCAGAAAAATACAGCATAGAATAGAAGAAGACACCTAGTCATCTAACATGCTTTTCTCTTGAACTTTCTTCACACAGGAAGATAAAAAGTAGACAAAGTAATCCTGATTATCCCTGCTGGGCAAGATAGGAACCTTTGAGTGAGTGCCCTTTGAGCACTTTCACATCTACACAAGCTTCCTACTCATGCTTTTTCTCAAAGTCTCAAAGACTCACTTCATTTCCCTTTCTCTACATTTTGCTGGAAAGATGATGAAATTTTACAGATCTTCAGAAATCTTATCCATTGAATTAATTCTAACAAATGACTACTTGGATTATGCTGTCATTTAAAGAAATGCATATGTGAAGTGGGCAAACAAACACAGATTTCATCATATTCCAGCTGAAATTGTAAGGGAGTCTCTTATGCCTTTCTTGGATATTCATGTAGCAGTCTCAGATACCTGGCATGCTCACCTCTCTAAAAGTCAGTCCTTACTTATGAAGGGATTTAGCCATGTGATATTCTCTGATGAAGCAGAGAGAGCTGTTACAGAGTGTGTTACCCTGCAGGGTTTGAAACCTCTGTTGTATGCCCACGGGATTTAGTTGCATGTATTAATTTCTCCATGTGCAGACATCTCTGTAGCATGCACGATGTCTTTGAAATCCTTATCTAGACACCCAACCCAGTGTCTGTAAGACTTTCAGCTAGAATCTATTCTGTACTCTAACAGGATTTGGTCATGCTCCACTAGATCAGTGACAGCCTTCAAAGCATGATTGGTTAAATCTGTAGAGTTATTATTTGGAGTTCTACACATAATGTTTACAAGCTGTTACAGCTGAGATGTCATATATGGATCAGACAATCAGTTTGCTTAGCAGTCCCCATTCCAATATCCTGTCCCCAGACTTCTTTCTACGGCTTCTTTAAATGCGTGATTGCTTCTGAAATTATGCTGTTAGTTGGAATGTGAAAAGCAGAATTAAAAAAAAAAATGTGATGCAGAGTGCTATGAAACACTACTGGCATTCTTCCCCTCACTTCTCCGAGCCCTAGTAGGATCTCAAATCTTTAATCTTAGAAATCTTGAGACCCAGTAGAAGGAGCTGTAGCTCCTTTTACACATTTCCACTGACAATCCTTGGACAGAAAAGCAGAGAGGGAGCAAGGCTGTCACTGTGGACAACTCTAATGGAAGGGCTTACTCACTGTCAGCATGACTATGCAGAGTCCATCGGAAAAATTTCCAGTTCCAGGTAGGTAAGCCTCATTGCTGATGACAGAACTGCCGGACTGCAGCATTGCACAGCTGTAATGCTTTATGTAAACTGACTGTTCTGATCATTACCACACAAATTGGATTAACATCTGTAGTGAGGTCTCAGTGATTGACTGTTTTAACGAATTATTTCGTATACATTTATAAAATTAGAAAACCTGCCATTTATATGTGATTGGGTAGTACAATGTTTAGGGACCACCTGGGCATGTGAGATACAACTATCAATTTTTATGTATATATATATATATAACACAGATCAGGATTTTGGCTTAAATCTTTGCAGAATGATGTAGGAAGAGTCTCAATTCAGGGCTGGAGTTGGTTGTCACTCTCAAGTTTTCTGATGTGATCCTGTTCTCTGAAATGTAAAGTTAGTTAGGGAACACATTTTTATAAATGCAATGCTCTACTCAAAGCTGATTCTATAATGGCAAAATAAGACTGACAGAAGCAATTTACTGATGCATACCATAATTCATAAGATGGACCATAAATGATGTGACCATACATTATAATGCAGAGATAATGTTTTAAGAAGCATCTTTCCTTAAATTCAGGAAGTATTCAATACATAGCATGGGCATCCTATTCAAAGCAGGCTTTTATTTCTCTAGAAATCTAAGTAGAACAGATCAGCAGTCAAGTTCAGTTTGGTTTTTTTAATACTAAGATCTTTCCAGTGAGTAATTCTGTTGCACCTCTCTTAGAGACAGTGCTAAGAGTGAAATCTTATGCAGTATAATACTGTCATCACTAATTTCCGAGATATCTGTTTAAACAAAAGCTGTCACTTTCTGATCTGACTTGAGCCTTCTGCCTGATTCATTTTGTAATGTCACGAACAGTGGATTGAGGATTCATGGAGTAGAGCTGGTCTGATTAGAGAGGAAGAAACTTCTTTCTACACATGCACATCCTTATAATCAGCAATGATGGGAAAGGAAATAAATAGTACAGTAGGCATGAATTGCAAGTGTCTCTCGAAGAACCTCTCAATTACACTTGGAGTTCTGAAGTCTTGGTTTTCTCTGTCCTTAGTGTTAACCCTTTCTTACCTTCATGCTCCTTTCATGTAAGATTGCTCCCTACCATTCTCGAGCCAGTATTTCTTTGGTGCTGCTGGCCCTTGTCATTATAATAGCCACAGATGAAAAAAACTGGAAATGTTATACACTGTTATAAAAAGAAGTTATACACTGTTGAAGGACCATTGAGCAAAATATCTGGTAGATGTCACTTTGGTCAGAGTCTTATGGTATATAAAGTGTTTTGATGTGTTTTGATCTTCTAAAGTTGGTGACAGCCCCAACTTTGGCCAGCCCTTAGTTAATCTGGGAAAGATCAAGTGCAGGCTGAAAAGAAGTAGGAAAGCAAGTTCCCAACCAGAAGTAAGAGAGGTGTGTCACCAGAAGCTATTTTATGTAATTGCTGATGTGTTCCTTATGAAATACTGCAAGAATGAATGAGAGTGTAAAATGAAGAGGCAGTCATTAAAGTGAGAATGAAAAGGTTGACATCTCCATTGCTAGGTATCAGTTGTAGTATCAGAGAGAAGCTGTGCCAGTTAGGAGAAAAGTAATGAAGGATTGTGGAAAAAGGAATATTCTTAATTGATGAGATGATGTAGTTATCAGGTGCAATGAGTAGCTCAGTGATCAGCTGCAAATCCATATGCTAACTGCTGACATAAATTATTTATTCTGTTTATCTATTACCTCCATCTACAGGAACAGAGCCTCAAAAACATGAACTTATTAGGCCGCAAACGTAAAACACATTTTCACTGTGGCTTGGCTTCTTTGGAGAAGAGAGGGTGGAAATTTCAAACCTCCAAACAAATATGTCTCTTAATTAACTTTTCTCACCATCTGTGCTTACTTATAGCTGAGGCAAGCGGTACCAGTGACTTGTGAGATTGCTTTCAATGCTGCCTCTTTAGGCCAGCTTTTCAAAGCAGCAATCACATGCAGTTAATTCTGATCAGATCAGCTTATCAGCTCAGTTCATTGTAGTGCTTTCATAATCATTCGTGTGTGACAGCCCATTAAAACTTGGCCAGGCCTTAAAAAAAAAAATTACAAAATCCACCAATGTGTTTTACATTCATCCTTTGAGGTATCCAGCATATTTGTTTTGTGTGTTGAGCTTTGAAATGGAACTTTAGCGAAGGGTTGTACAGAAAAGTCACCAGCAATACAGGACTTCTAGGCAAAGTAGTTTACTGTATTTTTCCTCAAAGAGTAGTTTTACTCAAAAATGGGTACAAGATGCTGTAATAATTGTGTTAAATGCTGCTTGTGGCTCTCCTTGGCCTCTTCAGAGGGACAGTGCTGTGGATGCTGCCCACCAGACCTGGGAGGGCTGACGTGGAGTGTGTGGAAGGCCACTGCCCGTGGGTTGTTCAGGTTGACCAAGTGAGTTTTTCCTTTCTGGAGTACTTTTGATGGATGGCAATTACAGTTTGAAGTTGAATGCCCTACTCCAACAGGGCAGTGCCTCTCAGAGAGGAGGGAGAGCACTGATAACACAAAATCCTTCAACTGACTTCAACAAATATTTTTCAGAAAGTCTAGGGTAATGGAGAAGTTTCATGTAAGTGAGTTTAGAGGCATTTGGTTTCAGAATTCTGGTTTTCATGTGTGATTGTTGTTTTAATGTTATTTTTTCCTGTATCCTCTACTCATCACACATATTATGTTTTGTCATTGTTTCTCTTAACAGATTAAGGTGAATTTTGTAGATTGATATGTGCTGATGTCTTTTACTGATTTGTTTCTTGTGTGTAATTTAACAGAAAAAAGTCAATTTTTCTTCAAAAAACACAGGAAAAAATATTTTTTTATGAACAATTAATGCTAGCAAGATTGGAAAAAAATCCTCTGTATACAACCAGTGCTCTTATTTTCAAGAAGAAAGATTTCTTTCTGGGAAGTATAATTGAAATCTTTGAAATTGCCGAAAGTACTTATAAATGTATATCCACAGCATTTATTTATTGGTAAAATAATTACTGCTGGAAAGTTTCTCACTACATCCAAGTGCTAAAAAAGTCAACCATTTTGGAGATGGGAACTTTTTGTTTTTAGACAGACTCTATAGGAATTTTCTTGCTGATTCTACATTTTTTGTTCTTGCATACTGAAGTGGAAGAAGACACGGAAATATGGTATTTTTAATGGACTTTAAAATCCCAAACCAGATGCTCCCTTTTTTTGGTTTGTTTTTTTTTTTTTGAAAGAGAAGAAAATTCCCTAAATTTAGACTGTAAAATAGGCTTGTAGGAGGCAGTAAATACAGATGTTAGTAAATGTCTATAATTTACAGCTACAGATATATATCTACCTATACATATCTCTGTATTTATGTCTGTATTGGTGCATATGTGTATCTATGTATATACACGCTTCTAGTGTTTGTTTTGGTTTTCTGCTTTAATTTAGCAAATAGGAGGTGTATGGTTCTAATTTAGCTTCTCCATCTCATTTTCAGTGAGCCAGACAGGTTGTCTTTAGGATTTGTTAGTCAAGGTGATGAGTTCCTTCAGGCTCCAGAGAAAATCCCGGTGTTAGAGCTTGACAGTGGATGCTACAAACTGCCAACCTGTCACATGTTTTGGAGACACCTGACACTTTTTGAAAGATTGATTATTTCAAAAGGCCAGCAACTGTGTTGCTTTCATTTTAAATAATTAACATGCTCAGGCAACTTCCTTGCATTGCAGCCTCCAAGGGTGGAGCGTTTTGGACTAGTCTGAGCAAATACTATTTCAAATAATTTTGCTGATGTACTTTTTCCTCTTCTCTCTTAATTTTAATTGGGGTTAGTGTTTTAATATAAACCCACCTAATTCAGTGAGGGCATAAGGGATGAAATTTGCCTTTTGCACTTAGACCTACCTCCTTGCCTTGAGGATTTATTTACCCCAGGGATGCCATTCAACAGCACTGTCAACAGTGACTTCTGTTTACAAAGGGAGATGGAAGAAATGCATGTCTGTGAGAAATATTGATTTGTCAAAATTGAAATGTTCTTTTGATGACATTTCAGTTTTTTTTACCCTTGACAAATTTCAAATGTTGCTTTACTGTAAATCCAAATGCTGACCAAAGATCATTTGTCCCTTGCTGATTTCTGACATATGTTCCACCAGTGATTTAAACAGTCTGTTGAGAGCACATGATCTAATACAGCTCAAAATTGTACAGTTCCTTGCATGACCATGCTTAATTTGCTAAGCAATCTAAATTTTCATCTTTGTCACCTTTGTCGAAATGTTTTGTCTTGCTTTTATTAGCGAAGTTTCCTTTAAAAGAAATATCTGAGAGACATTGTCATCCATGTGTCTGTCTTGGGCAAGTTTTTCATTAATTTTTCTACTTTTGGCTAGTTTTAAGATGAAGGTTACTGTGGGAGAACTTTATGTTGGGGAAACTGAAAGCATTGTGTGGAAGGTATTTCTGCATGACTCTTGAAGGAGGGAGCTGGTGTTTTTGAGAGGAAAAACTGAGATCTACAAAATAACAGGCTTTATTTATATCTGATATTCAGGGAACAACTCATCACAGTGCTGTGTTGACTTTTTCCATGATAAGGACTCTGTTGACCTCAGATTTGTATCAAAATACTGTAAAAGAAAGTCCCTATCCCAAGGCATGTAACTAGATGGGACAGAAAATAGAAGGGGAAGCAGTGGCACTGAAAGGGATCCTATTTGAGGTCATGACCTCTTAGAGGAAAAGAATGGCAGTAAGCTTTGGTTTTCATTCATTCCAAGTTGGTGCCTTATCTGTCATACCAGGCTGTTTTCTGTATTTTTTCCAAGTCTATAACTAGGCAGTGTTTACTTTTATTCTAAAACCTGTAACTATAGGGTGATGGAGGTGTTTTAGTGAAGCCCAAAACTTCTAGCTGAAAGCAGGTATGGTTAGTTATGTTCTTTGCTTTCCACCAGTGTCTCTCTTCTATGCTGTATCAGGTTCTCATTAAGGATGTCAAATGCAGACATTTGTGCTTTTGGGAAAAGAGACTTGCTTTCTGCAAGGGCATCTCCCCTCAAGGCATCACTCCTTTGTTTCCTTTTTTTCTGCTTTTATTTTATTTGGGGGCTGTCAATATTTTAATATAGTGTTCCATGGCATTTACCTTTTTACCCGTGAGATGGACTGCCTGGATTTTGCCAAATAGACTAACTACCCTTTGGTTTCACAAGGAGCAGAATATTTTTCCATTTATGTACAAATACCTGTCTTCCTTGGGTATACAGTCAGCTTCCATGCAAGAGGAAAAACATTGAAAGGTTCTGGAAATATTAAAAAGGTCTTTGCAGAGATTCTCTACAGTATTTTCACCTTTCACGCTTTTTTCTCATCTTTTTGAACATTAGCCCTCTGGCATGGTCAGGTGCTAAGAATTTCCTGGCACCAAAGGCAGATGCTCAGTTGAGGCTCTGTCCTTCTGCCCTGGTGACCCATCCCTGGATGCCTGCCAGCATGGCTTGCTCTGCTGAAACCAGAGCTGCTGCAGATCTCTCTACCAGGTGCTTGCAGTCAGGGAGAGCAAAACTCAGCCTTTGTGTTCAGCATGGTTGCAAAGCCTTTACCGTTGGACTCTGTCTTAAAGGTCTTTCCTAGCCTAAATGGGTTTCATGAGTCTGTGACACAGTGTCAAGGTTGTCAGAAAGTTCCAGCCTATTCACTTCTGCTGAGTGCTGGGTTCTACTGCTGCATCTCTGTGTGGTCTTGGAAAAGCCGTGTGGTTTTATTTGTTTCCCATCTTACTTTATTTCTTTGTTTGTATCATATAAATGAGAACATTTGCCCACAAACACTTAGATGTGTAGCTGGTCTTTTTTTTTTTTTTTTCTTCTTCTTTTTGTATTGTCAGTGATTTATTTTAAAAGTAGGATCTTTTAAACTTCTAGAAAGCACCTCAATTTTTGCTTTGTTATCAGGGTAGTCTCTCTTTGTAGATTTCATTTTCTTTAGAAGCTGTGCTCGTAGAAATCCTCATATTGTATACAGCTGGGTGAAAGGTTAGATTGAGTTGTTTTCCTGCCAAACTATAAAATTATTTTCTTTTTAAATCTTTCTTTCCATTTGGCTGCTAGTTAATGTCTTTTGTCTGCTTAAGGAGGACAGGTGCAATTATTCACCTCTGAGTCCTGGGAAAGAAATAGTAATTCAGCATGGTCTCTTAGAAAGAAATGTTATTCACTGCCCCACATATGGCACATTATGCAAGACAAACACAACTGTGAAAGATGCAGCACTGTAAAGGAGAGCATATGATGAACAATGCTTGGTACCAAGTCAAGCTGTTTACCTTAATATTTTGTTTGGGAGTTGGAAAGCAAAAAAATTAATTATAGGCTGAACCTTAATAGAATTGGCTTTTCAATCTTTTAAGGACAAAATCTCTTACTGGCATTGGGATGTGAGGAAAGGGATGTGTTATCATTCTCCAACTAGTTCATTGGGATGTAGGTTTTAGAGCAGTGATAGTAGAGCCACGATTACTTAGATAATTTAATTTTTTAAATGATGATGAAAATGGGAACCAAGATTTCAAAAGTGTAGCTCAGAATCTGTTTCTGAAGAGTGAGTTCTCATCCTTTCCTTAAAGACTAAACCTGTCTGTTACTGAGTTAAGATACTCAGGCTGCATAGAGGTTTCAGCCCAGAGTGAATATATTCAACAGATAACTAATAACTTAATGATAGAAGAGATCTGCATACACAACAAAATACTGCATAGGGTAAACAAACAATTTCTAGCTGTGGTCATGCAGAACTGCAGAACAGCTTTGTCCCATTGTACTTGTTGCTTGATGATTGCACAAAATGAGCAGATTTATTTTAAAGATATTTAATTGAAGTTTCAAAAAATTTTTTCACACCTATGTGGCAATTAAGTCTGGTTGCTGCTTGTGTATATCATAGTAAAGTCTTTTCATTTCTGTCCCTATTTTTACTTGCTGATAAATTTATGGGACTTGCAGCTTTCCAGAGAAACCTATGAGGTCTGGTGTGATGCTAAAGGGATGTTATAATGTAATTTTGAATAGAGTCCTTTTTGGTTGTTCATAGTCAAAGAAGTCAGATGCACTTACTCATCAAATCTTTTCCTCCCACTGCATGCAAGACAATGATCTATGGAATAGATACCAGTCTTTCCTGGCAGTTAAGTGTTCATGCTTCCCCACTTCCTCCCACATGCTCAGTTACATCAGGAGCAGAGAGATAAACTTGATGCTTTCCAGTAGAGGGTGTCTGAAGCAGAAGTTTGGTCATTTTGACTTTCTGAAATGCAAAACGGAGTAATTTTGTGATTCTCTGCCATGACTTTTTTTGGTCCCCCTCCACAGCCACCTTTTTTTTACCAGATGAGTTAATTTAAAGTAAAAGGGGCAATAGAAAGAGGACAAGCATTCAATTTGTTGTTCTTACAGCCAAGTATTGTACAATAGGCAGACTGACTAGGGAAACTGTATCTGCTTATGGTAAAATACATAATTCCCTTCAGAGAAAATACAGGCTGCTGTGTAGATCTAAAGAAATGCTCAAAATCTGTGAATAAACAGCTGTGCTGCTGTTCCAGGACTGAGTGTACCACATGACAATCACTTTGTTTCTCTTGAAATGTTAGTGAAGCAGAAAACAAAAAAAAAATTCACACAAGTTTAATAAAAGAAAGCTAAGAATGTTAGTGCTTTTGTGATGGCTAAGTTGCATGGCTTCATGAGTAACTGGTTTTTAAAGGTCGACTGGCATTGAAATCTTCTTAACTCACTAAAAATAAATTAAATTATTTGAATGACTACATTCAATTTTGATATTTTATTGTAAGATGTTCTATGTGAATAAACACCTTTTTCTAATCTTGTTAACCTCATTAAGGGTATCTGTATTGGTGGAGATCCCTCTGGATAGAGCAACTATCATGATTGAAAATATTTTTCCTAATTTAAGACCAAAAAGAAGTGTGGGGGGGGGGAAGTGTAAAGTTTTTTTCTTCTGAAAAAGGAAGGATAACCCCTCATAGAAAGAAAAATGGCAATCAAATTATGTTTCGGGGGAAACAGCTAAACTGTCTGTAAACAACATGTCAAGTATAAAGGAGGGGAAAAAAAACCCCAAATATTATCTCTTTCAGCAAAAGTGAACTTACATTGTTAGCTCTAACATTCTTAAGGACTTCTCCATATTTAAATTTTTCCTCAAAGACCTAGTCCTGCCCCTCACTTGCCAAACCCCCCCAAGAAAACTCAGGACCCCACAGAGATTCCTACTCATAGAATGCTTTTTAAACCAACCCTATACATTTTTTAGAAGTCATATGTCTGGAAGAATAAAACCATCTAATTTTTCTACATCCAGATGAAAATATTTTATTCTGTTTTAAACAAGGGTGAATAAAATGGAATTGAGAAGCAGATGTAAACAAGGCTCATGATCACAAAGGGATGAGTTTCTGGTCCAAACAGGGAACAGGAGGAGAAACCTGAGAGTCATTCTGTGCGAATTACATACTGTAAGGAGAAGCTTTTTTTTTTTTTGCTTTATACAATTCTCAAATTTCACCAGGAAGGGGAAGTTTCTTCAATGAAGTGCTTGACTACGGTGATGTTGAGTGATGGCATTGGTATCAGCCGATATGCAGCTGAGCATGAGACTCCTTTCTGATATATTGGACAATTATAATGCAGATTCCAGGCTCTATTGCTGTGCAGAGTGTCTCCCACAGATATTTCACTTTTTCTTTTCCCTCTATAAAAGCCCCAAAGTATACACTTGCTCTTTCTGTGTAAAGAATACCATCAGCCAAGCTCTCACATGGTCAGAGGTGATGAAGTCCCCCTGGCCTCAACCAAGACATTCCTGTTTGTATTCACTGAGGATCAAAAGTACATGGAAGGTGTTTGATGTGAACATGGACTTCTTTGTCTTTGTGTCTTTATTATCTATTGTATCAATACACTGGTGATTCTAAAAAGAGGCAAAAGAGCTATGAGTTTTGCCTTGACCTTGTTGCTTTGACCACATGTATATATGTACTGTTTTGTTCTCTCCTCATCTGGCTTTTCTTGAGATCATGGGAGAAAGGAAAATACCTTTTTCACCTGAGGCAAAGAGATTTTTTTGTTTTGCTTTCCACTATTTTCTTTGCCATGCTTTGTTCTTTCACAGGTAAAAGAATCCCCTGCCTACCTGTGGGGATTTTAAGAAAATAATCTTTTAATATGGAAGTGTTTATATTCTCATTAAGGGGTGAACATAACATCAATTTCCTGTACCCTCACCCAAACTCTAATTGCAAACTGTAGTGACTGGAGATAAGTCTGCCCACCAGGTTTAATGCTGTTTTACTAGTTTAATTAGGCTTTGGGTTTAAAGTGTTTCATGAGAAGAAAAGTTGGGTTAAAAAGGCAGAGAGAAACAAGAGCTGTAAGTGCACTTTCCCATGTACTTGAGCATGATTCAATGTAGCAGGGGGTTCTTCCTTCACTGAGTAAATTACCTTTGTCCCATGTGTGTATTGATATAAACTTTAAACATTTGCCTTTGCAATATATCTCAGGCTGCTTCTCTTGCTGCTCAGGGTCAAGAGAGAAATTCATGAATGCTGACAGGAAATCTCTCCTGTATAAGTATAAGGAATAGGTGTACAGTTTCTCAGATAAACAGAAGATTCAAATTGTCAAATTCTTTGTGTGTTTACTTTTAAACAATACACACAGCAAATAAAGGACCTTTTCACCAGATTTATATTAGTGATGCCACATCAGTTCTCTAGTGTCATACATAAAAAAAATTCTTGAAAAACCTGCTGTGGTGATTCAGAAAAAAAAATACCGGTTTGGGTTATTTGTTACTATTCTAGAAGCCAAAAGATCTGAGTCTTAAAGAAACTCTACCTGACACTGCCAGATGCTACTCAAGTGATAGTTGCATCAAGGTGCCACAGGGTTTTAATAAGGAGTGTGTATTTTTTTTTCTTTCAGTGTAGGAATATTAGATCAGTTCATAAATTTTCCATTTTCTCTCCTAATTGTCCCACCTCTATCCATCTTAAAATATTTTTCTTCTCTGTAGCATTATGACAGATTTAAGACCCCAGCTGAAGCATAAAGCACAAACAAATTAATACACAATCTTCTTAATCCAAATGTAATTTGTTAAAAACTGTTCAAAATCTTGTCTAATAGGATAACCTATATTTTTAAATTCTCCAGATCTTATCCCTTCTATCTAGAATTACTTCAAACTATTTGAGACTGCTAAATGTTGGAAAGTTATTAAATAGAGTATCAATATATTTGTATTTCTATACCTTAAAATTTTCTAATATTGAAACAACGTTTCCTTGGTTTAATATTAAGATGACATAAATTTGGGATGTGCTTTTCAGTCAAGCTGAAGATATTTTCTTGGACCCTGTTTTCATAAAAGCATGACTAACAGTTATAAAGAAAATAAAATGGCTCAAACTTCTAGGCACTAAAAATTTTAGATACTAAAATGAGTGTGTAAGCTTTTATACACTAAAATGAGACCAAACCAACTCTAACAAAACACTTCTGGGTGTATTCATTCAGTCTATGCCTTAGTAACTGTGCTTCCCAGACTTCATAGAATCACAGAATGGGTCAGACTGGAGGGGACCACAGTGGGGTCATCTGGTCCAACCTCCTTGCTCAAGCAAGACCATCCCAGAACACATGGCACAGGATTGTGACCCGATGACTCTTGAATATGTCCATGAGGGAGACTCCACAACCTCTGTGCTCCTCTGTGGAAGCAAGAACAAGGTGACATTTAGGCCTGTGAGGCTGTGCCATGTGGTGACAATTCACCCCAAAGAAGTCACTGACTACCAAGGACTCCTGGCACGGACTCATGCCACCACGAATCTATGTTTGGTCCTGAAATATCTTACATGATCTTTACTCAACAGCAAGCTTTTTATCTCCATTCCTGACTGATTAGTACTCCAATGAATATCCCTGTTCATTAACTACACACTAGTTTTAAATGTTTGTTCTATTTTAGCAGCTCTTTCAGCATCCTATTTCTAGCTCATGTTCTGAATGCACTGTTTGATAATGGTGGTGAGTGAATAACTTCAGTTGTATCACCAATAGTTGTCTTAACCAATCTATTGTGCAGCTGAAGAGATCAAGTTAGTGCAGAAAGCAGAGGGATTTAGAAGCAGTTTCCCTATCAGAAAAGTGTAAGACCAATGTACATTGATTCAGATTTAAAAAAAAAAAAGAGCAAACTGCTGATCTGAACAGAAATATATGCCAGTCAGAATCAGTACTGGCCTCAGTGAGATTTATTTTGTTGGAGAAAAGGATCTAATATTCAGGAGCTGCTACCACTTGAGTTGTGGTAGTTGTTGAATATTGTTTATTCAGGCAGTTGAATTGTTGGGCTGAAGCAGAGAAGGTTTATTAGCCCTGCCTTGGGCATCAAACTATTAGATTTCATGTAATTTCAGCAGGTTTCTAGGAAATATTTTATATCTTCATAAGTAAATTTGAAATTTTGAGCATTGGGAAACTACATGAGCATTGTATTTTTCATACCATTTTCCAAACAGTGCTTGGTTCCTTGAGACTGTAATGTTTTTATTATGATAAGCACTATTTGTCCCTCTGTACTGTTGGTGCTCATTTTCTTTTTAAGGAGAATATAAGAATGAGGGCTGATATGAGGTACTACATAACTATGTTAAAAATAAAAAGGGGAGGGAATGGTGGAGAACTGCCTTAGACAGATGAAAAATGCTCAGTATGTCAAGGAAAATATATTCCCCAGTGTCATTTCATGCTCTGCAGGGGTCTGTTTTCTTGAGTCCAGTGCAAATGCATACTCTCAAGAAAGCCATTTTCTGCTTAATGTGGAAAAGAAGAATAAAGCAATTTTTTATTCTACTTTTATACGATCTTGTCAGAAAAGAGAGGTGGATGAAGAATTACAATCTTTAGAGATGCCATCAAGACTCCCTAAGCACAAACCTTATCAACCCCAGTCTGGAATCATGTCAAATTTCACAAATTAAGCAAGACTGGATTCTGCATTGGACACCTCCAAGGAAAACCCATGACACAAAAGGAACTCGCATGAACAATTCCTTAAGCAGATCTCTTTTTTACCTCTGAGTGAGCAGTGATGAGATGAATATGGAGAAAGTATGCAAGCCCTCCCTTCCATTCCCGGGAAGAGGTTCTCTACCAGCCCTTTCACCCCACCAAAATTAAGTCTTACTCTGACCTGCTTTCGTATTTTTTATTCCTTGTGCTCTGTGCCAGAGAGCAGGCACAGAGCAGCACTGAGAGTTCATGCACCCGCCTGCAAAGAGATGGAATGTGATGCAAGAACAAGCTAAGACAGGAGAATTGATCTCTTCAATATCCCAGTGGCAAGCACATAATGCTCAGTTCCTAAACGAGCCTAAACAAAAGGTCCTGTGCCCTTTGAAATGTTGTGGGGTTTATCCTTCCCTGCCTACAGCTTGGGCTCTGGAGGACCACAGGTCTCCTGTAGGCTTTGTGTGATACCTGCCAGGTCTCTGTGGTTGCTGGGGGTACTCCAGGGCATCTCAAATGGCACTAGGCAGCTATAATTAAGCAACTTGATCAAGCCCTTAGTTCCTAGGACTGCTTTGCCAAATATCTAATTTTAGCTGTCAGTGATGCTATGAGTGGACATTTCAGATGCTGCAGAAAATGAGAATTGTCACCATATGACTCACCAGATCTGCCAACCCAAATGAAGTGCTCAGCAAAGCGTGAAAAATCCAAAGACCAGAACCTGCAAATGGGAATGTACCCCTGCAAATGAACTTATTTTTGGCTAGTCACTTTGCTTGCATTGGATTTTGTGCATTAAAGGGGAGAGCAAATGAACCCAAGGAGACAAAAAAACCCTCAAACCCCAAAAATAAAAAAGAGCCTTCCTGAGATTAATTACTGTAGACATTAACATCACTGAAGATTTTGATAAATCCTTAAAGGACTCCAAATCTCACTAAATGAAATCCTACAAATGATTCTCTTTTATTATAGGTGACTCTAAATCTAAAAGTTTGGAGAAAAATTCTTTAGCTTGATAGTATTTTATTAAATAAATTCTAGAAATAAAATTGTAACATAACAATAATTTTCCTGCAGTACTGCATGTTAGTAAACTAACTTTCCCGGATGGGTGGGGATCGAGGTAGCCACACTATTCAAGAATTCACACTATTTAAGAAACTGCCTTGATAGTATTCTGCTGCTTCACTTCCAGAATGCACAAGTAGTAATGTTTGGAATATTTCTCAATGTGGTTAGAAAATTCACCTTTCACATCTGTATCTGCTCTTGAATAACATGAATGTAAAAACAGTATTCCTGCAATTGGTAAAGAAGACAAATGCATAGTCTCAAAGAAATGGCATCTAAGAAAAATCCTCACGCTTTCCCTATTGATGTAACAGTTAAAATATTTTCATGCTGTACTCCATCCCCATATGGTTTTCTTCAGTGTTGTTTTCTCAGTTGATGGAGGGAAATTCCCTAGACACATTTTACATAATTGCTTGTATGGTTGCTGTTGCTTACATTTGTTCTGTCAATTGTGGATAGTTCTTATTTCCAACTATTTTGCTTGAAGTGTTCAGAATGCTTAAAAATGCTGGAATAAAGTATGTTTAATGCAACCACAAAGCTGGAATTCATCCCTCACCTCTTCTCTCAGCACCTAGCTCTGTCTTGTGGAAATACCTTTGCTGTTTTCTTCTGCTTACTTTAACAATTTTTGAGGTTTTGGTGGGGTTTTTTGGTTAATTTTCAGAAATTATTTTGACAGTTGTGGAAGATGCATTTTCACTGTTTTTGTTTGAAAATTGCTTTTGTCCCTTTTGAGGCAGCACAGGCTGTTGAAAGGACCCCAGGCTCTACTCCCAGGAATTGTGAAGTTCCCCTGCACTTTGGTTGTGGTGTTTTTCAGATTAATTAATAAAAGGATTCTGTAGGATTCCTACAAGTATTAGCAGTTAACGTCAGTATTTCAATTTCCTTTACAGTTTAGGAGAACTAAGGTGAAGTGAAACTAGATGAGGAACATTACTGGGATTGGCACTCATGTGTTTTCTTACCTGCCACCTCGCTAAATGGACCAGAAGGTATTACTCACCCACTTTTTTTCTGTAGCATTTTACCCCCTGAAGAGGAACGATGCAGTAATACTTGCCATTAGCCATCCTCGTGTTTTGAAACTTTTGTGAGTCTGAAGACAGCATTAAATCTGTGTGCATAGAGTCGATTGCCTGAGGTAGAGAAGAGTGTGGCTCCCCACATGGATCACCCTGCAGCATTTGGGATATTTTTTCCCCCAACATCTTTGATCTCTCACTTTGAAAGTCAAAGTACAAAGTCGAAGGAAATCTGACCTGGTCAGTGAAGTATTTTTTCCATAGACCTGTGGAAACCACCACAAATTTGATCTATGACTAAGAGAAGTTACACAGGGTTTTTGGATTTTTATTTTGTTTGTTTGTTTCTTAATTCCAAAAGACTGATGTTGGACATATTAGAGGTGACATGAGGGTGAGTGCTTCTGAAACATATGCTCTGCAAAGATCTACTCAAAACATTAATCTTTTAAAAACCCAAGTATCCTGTCTTGTAATAAAATAAGATGACAAAACTCATCAGCAAAGTTCTTTTATTTAGACTTTCTTCATTTCCTGAAAAATGACTTGGGGAAAACTACCTGAAAGTCAAACCAAAAGCAATAGATTGTGCCTGTAAGAAATCATAAAGTTCATTATGTACACAACGATGTGGCAGAGTAGGAGAGCTGAATTTTTAGTAGCAGTGGATGAAAATTAAAGTAATCCTGGGTAAGTAATATGTTGCAAAGTGATGGTTCAGTATGTTTGAAACTCATTTGAATTCAGCACTGATGATAAGTGAGATCTTAACAGAACATTTTAGAGTGCATATTCAAGTCTGTAGTCTGTAGGAGAGAAAGATTTTTATTTTATACCTGCATAAAGCAAACAAAAAACAGATTCTCTCCTTTTTTTAATAGGATGAAATTTAAAATACTTGTCCAGTTTTATGTGTTCCCATAATAACCCTTTGCTGTGGAAATAGTCTGTCAATTATTCCTGTGTTTCAATTCAGATTTTTACATTCTGCTTTTAACACAAAGAAGGTGAGAAGTAAAACTAATTTCCCGAGTGATTTTGTTTTTCTTCATAATGAGAAATGCAATTTGTAGTGTTTCAGATGATGTAGAAATCAGCTGCAAATTTAAACAGCAAATTTCCATTTTCCATTAATATGACAATTCATTCCAGTTGAAGAGCCACCTTTCCCTGCATGTGTGGACATCCTGCCATACAAGAAGTAGATGCTGTGCTTGGGAGGGCAGTGGGGTTTTTTGTTTGGTTTTGTTTTTTAAACTGCTTATAATGAGCCATAGTCGTCTATCAGGATTAATTTCAGGGTACAGAAGGAGAAACCCCTTCTATTTGACCTCTGTTTGTGGTAAATAAGCAGCAAACTGAGAGAGCTATATAAGCCACCCACCAGCACAACTGTAGTTTCAAAGCTAAGTAAACATATAAAGGGAATAGCCCTGAGAATTTGATGCCATGGGAAATGTAAGCTATTTCTAAATGTTTCTGACAGTGGTTTACCATCCTAAAACCAGTAAATTATCTTCCTGAATTGCTATTAGACATAGGACACGTGAAAAAAAAGTGAAAAATTTTTATTTTGTGAAGGAGAGTTCAAAAAAATAACCTTAGTGTTGCCTGCTGTTCACAACAAATGCCATGACAGAGTAACAATTCTAACCAGCTTTTAAAAGAATGGTCTCTAATGTAACTCCCCAAATACATACATGAAGATTTTTTTCTACCCTTCACTTTTGTGCAAGTAGTATGGATCTGCCAGTTTATGCTTCAGACTTTTTCTTTCCATTTTGAGGCTTTTTCCCCACAATGTTGTTCAAAGTGCAGAGCTGAGGGCATGTGGATTTGGCTGGATGGGAATCTGGACAGGATGGGAAGTTTCTGCCAGTGAAGGGACAGGAACAACTCATTTTCTGATAAGGTGGCTTTGTCTGTCATTCCCTGTGCTTGCATTCCCCAAGCTCTCTCCAAAAGTTTGAGGTTTGCAAGGAAGATTGTGGCTGTTTCTCAAAATACTACCTCAAAGATAGCCTGGTTATCTGATGAGAAATTACCCTGAGGCTGTTGTTGTGTTTTATTTCTGTAAATTCGGAGCTGGGGGCCCTGGTGCCCTTGCCAGGCTGAACTAGGGAAGAGCAGAAGAGGCTGTGCTGGCCACAAGGAGATGTTGGGCTGGCAGTGAAGGCAGCACGCAGGCAGGACGAGAGGAGCAGGGCGAAGAAGCCACGTTGGTTGAGGTTACAGGCAGCTGGTGGCACATGACAGTGAGCAAAACAAAGATCTCTCTTACCCAGTTACCTCTCCTCACCAGTGGCCATACAATTGTCTTAAGACATGGTATGGAGCAGAGCAGACTTGCAGGGCCGGACACTGCTGCTCTCCCAGCCTCCAAGAGCTTGCAGCTGACCTGCTTTCTGAGGCAGAAATGTTGTTTCTTTTTTAACTATCAACGTTTCTGGAGGAATCGCAGCAGTTCTAAGGAAAATTAGGAAAAACAATTGTTCTTGATGGTTTTTATGGAAAAATCCTCCCTTAGGTAGTCCCTGGGAGGGACAGTCTGAGGAAAATGCATTTTTGACAATGTAATACACAATTAGTGGGGTCTGAGATTAGAATTCCAAGTAGGAGTTGACTTTCTTGGGTAAAAAATGAGAAAGAATACTTAATTGTTGCATGTGAGAGTGAGGAGCTCCTTAGAAAGAGAGATTACTGTTGTTTCTGGTGGAAATGACATTATTCTCTTGCCTGTGTTCAGATGCCTCTTTTTCCTGTAGCGTTTGAAGTGGAAGAGAGACTGCCCCAAGGACTAAAAGCTGTAATACCCATGAGTTGTACTGAAACTGAAGTCGAGATACACACAGGCTGAAGGGTTAAGAATTGAGTAGCTAAGATGGTAGAAGGGCTCAAGTGCTTTCTGAGGTTTTACTGAAGTGCTGACAACTGACTTGAAACCTCTCATCTGAACAAACACTTGAACTGAAAATATATGTGTCCTCCCAGAGAAGTATTTCATTAGTCATCAATAACTCTTGGGGTTACATACAACCACCTTCACAGGTGTTGACAAATAGCTTGAAATCTGAGATGACATTATTTGAAAAAAAAAAAGAAAGTAGAATTTGATTTTTTTTTTAAACCTGCCTATACCCTTGTTATTTTCTGGATAAAATTGAAATATAGCAAAGTCCTTGGTTTTTGAACAAAAAGTTAGGTGTAATTTTGATTATGTCATCAGAACCCCTGACTGAGTTGTCAAAGTGTGAAGAGCATTGTCACAGTAAGTAAACATTTCCCAGTATATCTGTTATTTTTCTCCTCTTTCTTTTTGGAGTAATGCAATATTTTGCGAGATGGACAACTGTCCAGGTTGGTAGATATGTAAAGGAAAACAATTTATAAAATTTAAATTGTAGGGGAAAAAATGAATACATTTCAAAATTAGAATGATATATAAAATAAATAATACTCAACTTTTCTATTAATTATAGATTATTAGTTACTTTATTTGGGTCAAATTTTGGTTAAATCACTTTGCAAAACAGGCCTTACATTCTGCTCATAATTTTGATCCTTGGCAGGTAATAATCTTTCCAAAATGTTGACTGTTCATTGCTCCATTGGTTAGCTCTCTTCACACCCTGAAGTGTGCATACCTGGGTATCCTGGGGCTTCAGGGGCAAGCAAGGTCAATTCAACCATAAAGACCCAGTCCAGGTGTCATGGAGAGAAGTTCTTGGCTGTGCCTGTGGAAAAGCAGGAACACTAAAACAGGCTCAGGCCAGGCCAGAGGCGAAGGGCAGGCTGCTAATGGGACCTATGGAGTGACATTTCCAGTAAAATAATTTTCAGCATTTGTCTGACTTTCTTATACCAATTACATGTAAATCAGAGGTTTTGGTAAACTGTTAATGGCCTGAACGTGTTTCTAATTTCTCATGATTTTGGTTTATTTGCTATCTTCTTGAGCAATGCTTATTTATGCATGCTGAGAAGAAACAATGTTTTGGTGATTTATTATATTAAACCTGTTGCCTGAATTGGAAGTTAGATATTTTGGATATCTTGCAGTGGTCTGACTGCTGTTAAAATGGGCAGAGGATGTGTTTTCACACAGCACAGAGAACTAACTTGTCCTTTTTCACAAGTAAAATGTAGGATTTCTTCTGGTAACTGTAGTTGTGAACTGTCTCTGCTCTCTCTCTAACCAGCTTTACTGGGTGGGGGTAAATCCCAGAGCCTTGGATTGCACTTCAGGAGATTTAATAAAATATTTCACTAGAATAATAGCAGGATCCTTTATTTTTAGGACAGTATAGCTAGTGCCTTTTATTTTGAGATACTCTTTAAAGACTGTTTAATATTTTTTTCTGTGAGACACAGCTTGAATTTATACTCATTGCTCTTTAGCAATAATTAAAGTTTGTTTTGTATAATCTTAGCTAAAAGCTTAAAATCAGCTAAAAGAAACAATGAATTTCCATAGCTTCTGAAGTTTCAAATTATTTTTTTCTGGCTAGTGGCTGTTTGCTATTAAATCACTTCAAATTTGGTATGATCCTTAGGTATGGCAAATACAGGATTTTTTTTTGAAAAGAGATTGGCAAGTGGTTAGAAGGTTAACTATACAGAAATATGGGTTGCATGAAATTTGTGATTAAATAAAATCAATTACTGTCTTCCTCTTCAGGAAAGATGAAAACTGCATTACTTGACCGCATTGGTGGTCAATTTAAATGACCATTTCTAAGCAAAGTCTTCTTTATGAAATTTCTTAGGGAAAAGAGCAATGGGAGTAGTTGAGGAACATGAAATTCTCCCTCTGAGAAGAAGTGGTTACTTTACCAGCTAACTAGGAGGAAAGATGGAAACTGTGTTCATCACATATGAACATGTGATCAGGTTTCTGTGAATTTAATGGTTTAAACTGTGGAAAGGGGAGATGGGAATTTATATCATGCAGCTTCTCCAAAATGGAAGCTAAAGATTTTAAATCCAAATGAAGACACACAGGTTCTCAATTCTGCCATAAGTGTTAAGAGAATACTTTTTCCAAGGAAACTTCTGTACAGTGTGGATGTATTGCCCTTAAATTTGAGCAGTCTATGCATGAGGCAGGAGCCAGTCACTGCCAGTCAGCTGGTTTGCACTTTGTTGCTGCTGTCCAAGGCAGCCAGCACGAATTCAGCAAGATCTGGCTGCTCCATGTCTGACTTCGCAGGCTTGTGGGATTTCATTTCAGACTCTGGCTCCTGCTATCTCAGTGCTTATAAGTGGGTTGGGAGGCAGAGGGTTTGGAGAGCAATGGTCACCAAGAGCTGGGAAATCAGGCAAGGATCTGATAGGAGAACAGGGGAGGATGTAGGAAGGCCAAGCTTCTCTTTTATGGGATGTAAGTATGTTGAGGTCTCTTTGAATTTAAGGTTGTACTTGGCCTCTTAAAATAGTTGGGTACACATGCAAAAAAATAAAATAATGGTCTCCTTGTATCCAGGTGAAGTTTGGGATTTTTCTCTTAATAATTTGAAACAGCTCTTCTGCTTTTGATGGAGTAGCTCTGTATTACATATGAGTTCAGAATTCAACCCTAGCAGTACAATGAAATGATCTTCCTGTTGAAGCATGGCATTCATCACCACCTGGTGATTTCTGACTTTTGGTGAGAAGGAAATTGGGCTAACACTGTGCCTGCAGTGAGAGGGATGCTAGTCTGACTGACCCAATACTGATGCAGTCCTTTCAACTTCAGCTTTTCTGTTACCTTGAAATCTTTTGAGAGTTTTCAGCCTTTGTTTCCTGTTAGAAATCCTTGGGATAGCTGTTGTTATGTGCCATCTTAAGGGATAAGAAATCAAATCTAACTTCCAGTCTTACCTTTGCCTGTGTTTCACAGAAGCTGTGGCCTTCATCCCACAGAAGGGCACACAGGCAGAGTCATTATTTCCTCACTTGAAAGATAACTACATATTAGTGCCTGATGGAACTTTTTTTTTCTTATTAATTTTCAGTTCACATGCACATCTTCTGTTTTGATCAGTCTGACAAGTTGAAACGCAACCTGAATGGTGGTGTTTATTTCAGATTTGACTAGAACAGAGTACTTCTGTGAATATTCCCTTTATATAATAATAAAATAATAATATAAACCTTTAACTTGACTCGGGTGCCTATTGCTTTTATAATCTTTCTGGCCAGCCCTTACAAGTGCCTGGTAATTTCATGTATTCCTTTTTTACGTGGTTCAGATAATCTTCCATTGCTTCAAAAATGTTAACATTTATTGACGAGAGAGACTTGGGGAAAAGTAACTTAAATGCAATCAGAAAGGGGCTTTCTGTGGAAACAGTTGTGGTTGTAACATTGTACCTACCAGTGGTCCAATTACCTTGTCAATGAGTGAAATACACTCTGAGAAAAATAGTGGAGATTAATATACACAGCCAATGTCTGAAAATCAATATAGTCTTGGATCCATCTCAGATTTATTAGAGGTGTGGATAGCTCTGTGGATGTAAAAGGAATTTGAGAGAGAGAGAGGGATGTGTCCATAGTTTTAAAACTGATAAGCAAATTTGATCCTCAATGCTTAACAAGAGACAATTCAAAATGTGTTAATTTTCTAAAAGTGCTAAGATGCCAAACGTTAAAGATTTGGTGTCGTTGGGGGATTTCTAATGGAACGTTTCTCCATAATGGAGGAAGACCCAAAAATAGTCAATTTTTATGTCCTAGTAAAGTTCTTAGTCTCAGGAGCTTCCATCTTATATAAACTATGATGTCAAGAAATAAATGAAAACTATCAGCTGAGGGTAAGTAAAACAGACCACAAAATCTCACAATAGGGCTGTGTATTTTTGCTGCACATGTAATGGTGATGTGGAAAAGAGTAATCTAGTATCACTTGCCACCCTGACTAAGGTATTCTATCTATATTCTGAGATAAATGGACATGAAAATGCTTCAGAGGCTGATGCTAATAAATCAGTTCTGTTATGCTCTGCCTTTCACACTGTACATTGGTTTTTACATAGTTCAGCATAATGAAAACACCAACAAAACGGTATGTGTTGGCTGTCCAGTGTGAAAACACAGCTGACACTTTAGTCAGACACCTTACAAAAGAAAAACAGCCCCAAAGGTTTAGCAAAAAATCTCAGAAGATGTTGCTGCTTATTTACACAAAGCAAAAAGTGCAACAAAATGTCTTCCTCGGGGAAGATGTCCCAGCGTTGTCCCAGGACAACAGCAGAGAATCTGTTGTCTTTGAAAAACAGATGTTACACAGGGAAGAAGAAAGACAACTGGGAAGCCTGACCAGACTGAAACATGACGCAACCATAGATTGCTGCAACATGGAAGTCAAATGCATTTACATGTTCTGGCTAAGAGGGAAAGCTTTACAGTAAACAGAAATCATGGAAAGGGATAAGAGGCACCCTTTCCTTCCTTGGTAATTCTGTGCATTAGGCAGTGCAGACTATTTGCACTGAGAAAAAGGACAGCAAGGGCAGTCCAGTCGCAGAACATTTATGATTTGTGCAGGGTTGCAAAAATAATGGCAAGTCTGAAATCGAGCTGGAATTTGTGTGGCTTGAATTCATCTCTAGTTTCACTCAACAGGGACTGTGCCCTTCTCAGCATCACTCAGTGGCTAAGCCTGCAATGATTCCAAGTTGATATTATTTTCCTCTCCCTGTCATTTTAGGATTTTGCAACCATGGTTCTGTTTTGTGCTAATGTTCATTAACCCCACTCTTGGATAATATGAGTTCTCAAAAGGTGAAGCTTGTTACACATTTAGACAGATCCTAACTATTGATTAGCATACTTGTGTACTTGAGGAAGTCTGTCGCATTGCAAGCATACTGCAGGCTGCATAATCTACTTTCTGACTGAGTGACCCCTCCATCTTCTGCCTTTGTTATTTACCAGACATCTTAATTTTCTGTAAAGGTAAGACTAATGACTGCCTTTAAACCTGGAAGAGTGTAGGATCCCACAAGAAGCTAGCGTGAAGAAATAGTCAGGAAAATTTGGTACATTTTTCCTCTCCAGCACTTGGGGTTTTCAGTTCAGCATAGATTAATACTGAGTCAAAACCTCTGCAGATCTGTCTCTTTCCAAACCAGCTCCTTGCCAGCATCTCCATTTGAACCATTAAGCATTGGCTCTGTATTTCTTCCTGATAACTATCATGTTAGCTAGGAGAATTAAAAATCGTTCTCCATTCGATTCGAAAAACAGTTTCTTTAAAACTGCCCCTGGAAAATTTTGCCTAAGACTGTCTTTCCTCTCTTGCCCTAGTAGGAAAATTTCCATCTTACATTTGATTCTGGCACAAAATATACACAACTTCTTTTGTCTGGATTAAAGTGTAATTAGTTTACAGATGAAGTAACACCTTTCCATTCAGATGAACTATAAATTTTGCTAAGTTTACCAAAGCTAAGTTACCAAAGTAACTGAGAGTAGTTACCAGTTTTTATTTTATTTTATTTTACCTGTAGTCCCTCTAATTTCTTGATTTCAAGGCTGTTTTGGAGACCTAGTCTTGATGGAGACTATGATGCACTTGCAGGGAATCCTGTTTAATGAGAAGCCAAAGGACTACAGAACCTGTAACTGTGCATAGACAATGCCTTGCCCAATACAATACAAATGGCACCATTTTTTGGGCTGGTATTGTCTGTTACGGTGTGTGTCCAAGCAGTTGGACCACAACTGACCTCACTGGAATGTTAAGCTCAGTTTTCTCGAATTGATGCACAGGAAGGAGGTCACCTAAATCAAAAGCAAATTTTAGTCAGTTCTGTCTGGTCCAGAACTGTGACAAGCACAAAGAACGTACATTGCATGTTCACTGAGACAGGCAGAAATTCTGGAGCTTTTTGCTGGTCAGCCTGGATACCTTTCTGGCATAATGTGGCCTCAAAATGCAAGGCAAAAATTGGTGGATTTCTGATGTCTGAATACAAGTGTTTCTCCTTAACATCATACAATACATGAAAGAAAGCATCAGGAAGGAAATATACCCTGTAGCATCATTCTCAAGGGAAGGTATACTTCCACAAAATGAAAATAAATGAGTTGGTATTATGATAGTCTAATACTGTGATGTTATGTACAACAGATGCAGTTTTCTGCTAAGGGTTTAATCCCTTCAGGCCCATTAAGCAAGGGGAAAAGTTTAGAAGGGATGCTGTTAAAAGAAGACATTAATGCACCTTTAAAAGAAAGTAGTTGGAGCACAAATCCCAGGAGAAATACAGTACAAAATAGTGAATGAAATATTTATACTTTCCACTGAAGCTGAGTTTATGCACTTGAGGGAGAAGCCCTGATGAGATGGTCTTCCCCTTTGTTCTGTATCTATTTTTCCAATTGCTCAGACACAGCTGTTGGTTTCACAGTCACTCTGAGGTTGATTAGATTAGAAATCATAGGCCTGTCTGCTCAGCATGGCCAGTGACACACAGGAAGTTTGGGATGCATTCTAAGCATGCAGTTTGGGTAAAGGAGATTACTTTTTGTGTGCTTCCAGACATAAATTGGTTCTTCAGGATTTAGTGTGATTGGATCAACCTTCCTGTCTTATTCTGAACAAAACAATTTAATACATGATATAAAGCTTGTATGTGTTCATGTCAAATCTTACTTAAGGGCCAAATATGCTGCAAGGTTCACTGACTTATCCAAGGCCCATGACTCTCACATTTATATACCATTGCTTTGAATTGTATTTGTTCAACATGAAGCAAAACTGCATAATAAAAAGGCTGTGAAAGTTTTTAGGGGGAGATTCTCCAAAACAGATGGACAAAGAAAGTGCCTGGCTGGCGAGTGAATTGGACTCTGTGCCTTCTAGAACCCTTTCTTTCTCTTTGAACTTTAACACTGAGATTGCTAGTACAGGATCATTGTCCTCTTAAAGAAATTATTTATGTTTACTACAAGAACATTTTTTATTTTCATATACCTTCTAAAAGAAGAGCAAAACTCAAAAGCAGTTTAGTGCCTTGTATTCTGCAGAAGGGTTCTCATGTTTTCTCTGCACGGCTCATTTCTTTCTAGAGGGTCTTTATCAAATGCTGCCCTCCAATTCAGTCTCATTTATATTACCTGCTGCCATTCATCTCCCTACATCCCTCAAAAACAACTATGTCAGTTGCCTAAGTGCAAAATGGGAAGAAAAGCTGGTGATGTGTTGTTTGGTTTTGGTTTATTTTTTGGTTGGTTGGTTGTTTTTGTTTATGTGAGGATTTTTTTCCTTTTTTTTTTTTGGGGTTGGTTGGAGTTTTTTTTAACTTTAATGTCCTGCAATTTGTAAATATGTCATTTGATATAAAGGGAAAAATGACCTTGCCATTGTCCCTCTTGTGTTTCTGCTTCCTGAACATTTTTTAAGCTCACAGTTCCATGATCTGATATAATACCTTCATCTATGTTTTCCATAGCTTTTCATTAAAATACATAGATCTCCTGGGGGTTCACATTAGCTTTTACATACAGAACATTTAATACTCTTGAGATTGGGGGTTTTTTTTGCTTAGAAATGGCCCTTGTTTTTCAGGTTTTTATATTTATCTCAATAAATATAAATTGATACTTTAAAAGTTTAGATAAATCTGAAGTGGCAAGGCATATTTCAAAATCTCTGAAATTAAGCATATAATACATAAAATAAGCATCTAAACTAATTGTCCACAGATACTTTTATACGAATCAGCAGTAACAATCCTTGTCCATGCTATTTCTCAAGTACGTTCAAGTATTTAAGAATAAGCTGGAATGGAGATTAGAGAACATAATTTGCACAGAAAGTCTTAAAATTGTGGCCCTCAGGAGTGGTTTGGGAAGATGATTGGGGTCCACTGAATAACATTTTTATTTGTAGTGTCAAATCAAGAGCATATGTAAGAGTGAAAACTATTCCTGGAGAACTGCCAGATCTTTCTGATCTCTCTCTGTTTTGCTGCATTAATGAGTAATCGATACATAAGGAAAGGAAATGTAGTAATTTCCCCTTGAAAAGATCTTCTACTCTGTATTTCAATAATATTTAATTCTTATGGAGCCTTTTGCTTCCTCAGAATATGTGAAAGATGTGAACTTATTCAATCCGTGCCTGTTAATTTTTCCAGCATTTCACTGAGAGTGGCAGCTATACACTCCTATTTCTGTCCAAGAGGGAGGATAGGGCGGGTTGCTTAGGCTGCTTCATTAATTTTTTTGTGGACAGGAAAAAGGGGCACAGTTGGATCCCATTTTAGAACTAAGGATTTCCTGATTTTCAGTCTTCTGTTTACACAACTGCATTGTGCTGCTCTGACTTGAACCAAGTATTCCCTGGCTCAAGGGACCGAGGTGTGGTGGAGGTAATCAAGATATCCAAGCTTGTCTATCTCCAGTACACCCACTGGGATTTTGTTAGCTGTTACCTTGTGCTTCCTGAAAACCATTTGGTGGTGTCCAAATGGATCTCCTCGTCATAAATCGATTGCCTACTTGTTAATTTAGGACACTGGATTTTCCCCATAATTTTAAATCCAAATGCCATGAAACACTGCACTTTGGTATTTCTTTCACTCTATTGAACTAAAAGGTGCTTTGAGACATTTGCCAATGATGTATTGTAAGGACAAGGTACCATTTTTTTTCGTGTTTACATCTTAGAACTTTTTATTTTCTGGTATTAAGGATGCTTTTTCAGGGTGGAACACAGGGAATTTATTGTGTAACACCTGTTAACAAAAGAGGAACTTGATTAATTTCCCACTCATGGTGCTGAGACTGTTCCCCTTTGTTGTCATTTTCTCAGGGTTATTACTCATTACCCTTATTCATTCTGCTTTGATAGAGGTAAATAGCTTTTAATTCCCCCTGCCCCCAAACCTTCTTTAAGTTTCCTTTGACAGCTTGTTGTAATTATGTCCCTCATTGAAGACACACTCATTATTCTCTGTTGCCCCGAACAAGATTATTTAAGGCTCATTTTGGATTTACTCTGTGCATGTGTGTTGAATGTACTTCCCTGAAAAACAGAAAATAGCAATATAAGGGCAGTGTGAAATGCTGGTAAATGTGCTACTGATCACAGCTTGTATAGTTGGAGATATTTCAGTGAGCATGAGCAATGTCCTTGTCATTACATGAAAAAAAAAAAGAGGAAAAAAAAAAGAAAAAAAATGCTGAAAGGATACAAGCAGGAAACAAGCAAAAAGCCATCTAAACAACCTGTTATTGAGTAATTGTTACATACAGTTCACTGCTGAGCTGTCACTGAACCCTCAGCTTTAATAAAATATGAGCCAATATTAGGGGCTGTTTTGTGCTGTATCAGTACTCTTCTTTTGGAAGGTATCTGATGGCATTATGAATGTTGTTCATAATGTTATAATATTGCAATGTGACAATTAGTCCGTCCTCACTTTCTTCACTTCATCTCCCCACACATAACTTACTTGCCAGAATTAACAAGTTCTTGGGAGTGTCAAGATTCTCGATTTGCCACAGGTCTTATTGTTACTGGGACATCTCAGTGCTGAGGCATTTAACAAATAGCTCAGGCCATTCCTCAGAGGCACTGGTTCTTAATTTCACGTCTTCTTTCCTTTCCCTTCCAAAAGGATCCTGCTTGGTAAGGCTTCTGTTCCTAACTGCCAGGGCTGTTAATTCTTTGACAGATCAGACAGCAGGAGTAGTTCCAGAAGCATACCTTTGCCCTTAAATGAACTTGAATTCACTTGGGTAACTGTAATACACGATGAGTCCCATCCAGGAAAAAAACTATAAAACCCCCCATAACTACCAAACTACCACTGTAGTCATGCACTTGCTTTTATAGATTATATGTAAGTGATCACATTTGAATTATCAGCTCTTGTAGAACCTGCAGTCACAGATTTTCTAGCTGCATTGCACCTCGGTGCTTTTTATTTGGAGACAGCAGATCTCTTTTGCTTGTGTCCTTGATTTTGTCTTATTGCCTATTCCTTTTTATATTAGGAATTGCGATTTTTGTGGTATTCTAACAATCTTAGGCTATTTCATAGTAGTCTGATTCATTAAGTTATTGGTATTTCTAGTTATTTGAAAACTGTAACATGATGCAAGGAATGGTGTAGAGATTTAAGAGAAACAATAGTTACTTTACAAATTAATAATGAGCACTAGTTCCTGGCTTATCATCAAGAGTGTCTTCAGTTTTACTTTCGTATTATTAAATTCTTTGGTTTATGGAAAATTTATTCCCAACAGGGTGAATTTTCAAACTTGTTTCAAACTGTTTTGCCTGTAAATAATCCATAGGGAGATGACTGCATATGCATAGCTTTTTACCTGGATATATTAAGTTAAATTTAAAAAATAAATAAAAAAGAGGTATCCCAAGTAAGGCATGTCTACCTTGAAAAGCAGGTAGTTTTATTTTTTGCAAAATCATAGGCAGTAGGTGCAGATGATATATATAGTCTTAAAAACTTTACTATTATAACTTACTTTTTCCTCATACCTTATGCTTCATCTAAGCCACAGAGGGTCAGCAACCGCAAAGATTTATGTTGGAGGAGATCATTCTTGTTGAAAAGGAAGTGGCTGAATAAGGAACCACAAACGAAACTGGGAGCACTGTGGTGGTCTAACCTTGACAGGGTTTGTGTTTGCTGGCTAGGTCCCAGGGTCCATGGTGCAATTGCTGCCCACCTGATGGAGCTCTGAGCAGCCGTTTTTTACCTGGCCTTTCTGGATGTCTGTAGCAGGGGCTGCCAGAGCACCAAAAAGCCCCTCTCAAGCAGTAAAGGAGTACCTTGAATGAGAAATGGTGAAATATCAGGCTGGTTAGCAGACTTGGCAGATCTGCCTTTGCTCTAGGACCACCCTTCCTGTAGAAATTTGCTTGTGAATTGTATATATATGCATACTGTGTGTGTGGAGATGTGTAACTTCCAGATGTACATTTGAGTCTGTGATTTACAGTGGAGTCTATGTGAATAATCACAACATGCACAGATTTTTACGGGATGTTTCCAAGAATTTTGAACAAAGAGGACACGGAGCCAGTACATATTTCAAAGATATTATCTTCTATACATGTGTCTCTTCTTGCTTCCTACAGTCTGAGTTCCATAAATAGGAACAATCCCACTCTGAGAAAGAAAATGAGAAATAGCGCAAATAATACAGACTTTTTTTATCATAATGGTCTGCATGTGCCAAATTTAAATGTGCACACAGATGCCACTGAAATAGAGATGGTTCCAAACCAGTCTCATGCCTTTAGCCTAGAAAACACTTTTTCATTTCCCAAGAGAATATGAAATCCCTCACTGAGTATGAGAGATTGTACCTTAAAAATTATTTCAAGTGATTATATTTATAGGCTGTTTATGAGGCTCATTACTATGTACATGAGCACATAAATGAAATTAGCCTCACAAGAGGCATTTATCCAAGGACACACAGGATGTCTGCAGCAGAGCCAGGAACCAGAAGATATCTTCCAAGTTTAGTCCAGTATCTTAACCACACTGCTATTTTTGCCTGCTTGTGTCCTACCGTACTCCATTAGTGACCAGAAATCTTCACACGGAGAACTCTGCTCTTTCTTTCCAAAGAAGAACATGTGTGGCTTGTGTGTTCCTCCCCATCTTATTAGGATATCTCAACAAGAATATGCACTTGTGTCATCAGTCAAGATCGCTACTTCTAAATGACTGAAGGAAGTAGCAAAAGAAAACACAAGGCATATGTAAAGTAAGATATTACAGATCTTTTTTAAGAGAATATCTCATGCTTCTGCTATAAAGAAATATCCTATTCAGAGAAATCCATTACCCAATTTAGTATGGAAGGGAATAATCTACTGTGGATGTTAATCCTTTGGAGTCTATTTTAGCTCTCTATATCCTAAAATTATTGCTTCATTCTCTGATAATTTTACAATTCAGTATCATTAATTTTATATATAGAAAAGGATTGATGGAACTACGTGTTGTTAAGATTTCCCATCCTTTCCCATTAGGAATCTTTCTTTTCAGTTGCTGTAAGAGTAGGATTAAGTTTACTGAGCAAGAAAATTGAGATGAGCACGCAGGTCTGGGGCTTGGAGCAGTATCTGCCTGCCAAGGTGTCTCTGCTGCCAGGATTCCCATGAGGATCACTGCTGCAGTTTGGTGGGCTGATCCCATAGAGAAGGACGGGAAGGTGTTGTTGCTACTGGTCTGTTTGTGGCTGATGACTGGCAGAAGCATGAGCTTTGAGCAGAACTGTGCCATATGATACACAGTGTTCTGAAAATGTAGGCCCTTCCTTAAAATGTGCACTAAAACACAGCGCTGACTTTTTTGGTTAATTTTGTATGTGCCTCGGTTGCCTATCCGTTAAGTGGAGATGAACATAGTTCTCTGTCTCCTCAGGTGTTAGGAAGATAAATTTACACGTGTTACAAATCACACTGCCACTATAGTGAAAAAAAACCTGCTCGAGAGTCTATGCAAACATTAATAATTCTGTCTTCAGAGTAGAGTTTGAATGCTGTACAGGAAATATAGTATGGCATTAAAAGGTGATGAGAAAATAAAATATGAAATATTTTGTCATATGGATTAGCAGTGCCCATTCAACACTGAGAACAAGGCAAGGGGCCTTCCACTAGAATTAGATGTGATTCTGCAGATTTTATTCTAGTTAAGAGACTCAAGGATGTAGTTAAGGTGGAATAAGCAGTCTTAATTCCAGTGCTCCAGGAATTTTAGCTGTTCACTTTGTAACTTGTCTTTTAATACAGTTTCTGTTGTGTTATATAAAGTGACTAAGGTGGAAATTTAGAAGCTCCATCAGGCTAATGTAGAAATCCTAGTATCTTATTCCAGAAATCCCAGGCTTGGTATGACACCTCTTCCCCGGCCAAAAGGCGCTGGTATTCATGCTGGCAGACGTGCAACAACCACCAGCTCTAAGGAGGCCAGAGCTGGGGACTGAGCACAGAAGGTATTCCAGAGCCTCACACAAGCAGAGCCACAGGCGCTGTAGGGCTCCTGGGGAAGCTGGAGCGAGTGGCAGGGCGTGCAGCTTGCAGAGTTCACTGCTGGAAGTGGGTTTTAATAGCTGGTTCAGGAAATGATTGTGATGTTCAAGAGGGAGTTCTGCTGAACCGGGTCCAACTGCTTCCACAGTTCTGTGGGACCAAAGTGTGCCATGGCACCCTGTCATCTACCAGCCTACTTGGATCACGGGTTACATGTGTATAAGTGTCTGTATATAGGGAGCCATCCATCATTTCAGTTCAGAGATGGTCCTTTTCAATGCAGCATGTTGAAATTTAGAGTATCTCTTTTCATTCATCTTTGTAGGAGTTATACAACTAAGTATGCATACATCACCTGATTTTTTAAATTTTTTTTTTCTTGCTGGTTAGTGCTGTTACAACTAGTTCTTGAGTTAGGTGTTACTGTGTTTCCTACATGCAAGGAGGCAGTAACTAAATTTTTGCATAAAAGAGATATATAAATACAGTGAAATTCATATACTGCTCTTTGTGATGCTGAAGAACAAGTGAATGACTTGCTGTGACAGTGAGAGCATGGGATCTGTCACCTTCCTCTTATAGCCAAGAACTTAATAATAGCAAAGTCCAGTTCAGAGAAGCATGCAGAGAGGGTCTTTCATTTGCCCTATCATTCTTCACTACTGTTTCCTCCTACTTGATCTCTCACTTTACACCTAAGACATGTTTCTCTTGCTGTTTGAAGAGTGCTGACTAGAGATTGACTCTTATCTAATGTTATTTAGTGTTAACTCCCCTTTTCCACTCCGACTGCAATGACTGCTTCAGGGTCATGCGGCTGGAAATGAGAATGAGTGCTCCACAGGTAGTCAGCTTACTGAGCTGGCCCCCCAAAGTGTCTGCTCTTTACTACAAACAGTTTTTTTCTTTTATTGCAAACAGAATTCTCTGCTGCCAAGAGAACCACCTGCATATAAGCATGCAGGTAGTGTAGCAGTGGTTGCTATTTGGGACACATTAGGATTCCAGTCTGAATGATGCAGATGTTCAGGGACCTGAAGTGCCTTTAAGGTGACCCAGAGTTGCTTGAGTGACAAGGAGCTGAGACAGTCCTATGGGGCATTTATTATTATTATTACAATAGTTTGGAAACAAGAGCTAAGAGCTTGCTAAAAGCTGACATTTGCAGCTAAAATATGTAATGCCTGAAGAAATGCAAAAGCAGCCCTTATTAATATTGGCTTTTCCTAGCAGTAAACTTGAAATATGATGATAGTCTGTAAGCATGCAATGCCTCTTTCCAATTAAAAAATGTGCCTAGTACCGTGTCTGAGCAGGAGTCCAGCAGTGAAGGACAGCACGTAAAACTAAGGTAAATTGGTGCAGTATTAGATGGAAAGGAATGAAGAAAATAGTTGGTGCCATGCTCTCGGCTACAACCCTAACTGAATAAAGCAAAATATTTAATTTTGTCCCTAAACCTTGTTAACTTGGCTTCTACTGTTAGACCAATGGGTGAATCAAACTGCAGAATCAGAAAATTTTTACAAAACCATCATAAAAATGGACACTTTAAAAGAGAAGAACCAAGCCCAAGAGTCTGTAGCATGGTCACAGCTGTTGAGATAAGAATTATTAATGTGCAGAGAGGCAACAACCAAATGCATCCCTCACTATGTCCTGCCTGTTGTTCAGTGAGATAATCACTTGCCTCTTCTCATACTCAATATAAAAATTTGTTTTAAAGGTATCAAGGAAATATGAAGATTGCAGATGGTGTTTGGAGATTGTTATATATCATTACACAGGCAAAAACAATGTTAAAAAAGCATTAAGGTTGAAAATTCAAGTGTTCAAGAGGTATAGAATTACAGTGTAATGGTTGTCTACGCAGTTGTAATGGGCTTCTCTGTGAACACTCGTTATCTTTTTATTATTCATTATAATTATCCCATTACTCATTAACCTTAAATATCAGATCATATGGAATTTTCCCACTTGTTCTTTTAATTTAATTTACATGTGAAAAAGGTTTTAGCTTTAAAAAATAAAAGAACCTGAAAATGCCATCCTATAGCATATTGACAAATGGATTGTCAGCAAGGTTGAAATCTTTCTATTTATCACAGAGACATGGAGAGTCCAGCAGCATTAGATTTTAATAGTCTGTATAGACCAGTGCTGGAAGGGGCTGGATCACTTTGCAGCTGGGTGTAGATGATTTTTGTTGACAACAGAGGAGTGGTCAACGTCAGGAATTTGGGGGTTACCGCCAGGACGAAGAGGGAAAAGAGCTGCCCTCTTTTTTTCCTTGTATGTCCTTATGTTCTCACCCATTTTGGCTCTTCTCGTGTCTTGCCTAGCCCTCCAAACCAATTTGGCTCATCTTAACCACCTGGTTGCCATCACTGCTGCTTTTTCATTCTTAATTTTAGTCAGTTCTTAATCTCAGGTCCCATTTTCCACAGGTATTTCCAGATTCCTGTTTCATTCTTCTCCACTTCAGACTGTAATGCTTATTCATCCTGGGCTCCTTTTACAACACCAGTGCCTTGATGTATTGTCTTCACTCCCCATGTAACCAAGGCACATCCCTCTTTTACTCCTCAGTCTCCTTTTGTACTCCCTCCTCCACACCTCCTCATCTCAGTGAATGATGGGCAACGCCCCAACAGCCCAGCAGTATCATAATTGCAGAGATAATGCAATACCCCACAGCACTACTAGATTTATGTGCCAACATCTCCTGTCATGCCTGTGATCCCTACCTCTTGCTCTGTACAGCTCCCGTTCCTGGGAGGAAGGTGTTGTTCCATGTCTGTCTTCGGAAGTCTATGGAAGCTGGGAGGGAAGCAGGTGTAGGGACTTCAGGGACATATATGCTGAAGATGCAGGGACTGTGCATTTTCAAGTGTTTCTGATGTGGCCAAACCTGGAAAATTTCCACAGGAAAGGTAGAAGGTACATCCCTAGCAGAATGAGTCACCCATTTGGCCAAATGTCTGGTCCCTCTTCCACATGTTGTAAGGAACCTTGCCTTCCTTCAGGCTCCTTCCAGCCACTATCCAAGGAGAAGAAGCTGGATCAGCTTGGCATTTTTTGCCTTCATTTGGCAGCACTTTATTCCAGCACAGGTAAAAATAATTGTTGAGAGATAATAATAATTTCTTGAGAAACGGGAAAAGGATAAATGGTTTGACTGAATTTTCTCACCATGAATTTGAAGAGAGGATGTGATCTGCAGGATGGAAATATTCAGCTGCATTGCTAGAGATCTGACAAACCAGTGGCTCACTCCAATGAATGTCTGAGACCATGGGAAATGTCAAGCTCCCATAGTGAAGAACACTACCAGCCCTTCTGATAAAGCATTCAAATAATTAACTAGCACAAAGAAGTATCTATTGCTAAAATACAATTTCACAATTAAATGAAATAAAGCTATTGTTTGGGGTTTTTTTCCCCTACAGGCTCTTCACAGTACAGAAGCATCTACCTTTACTTGGCAGGAATGTACCAAATGGCCAAAGTGCAAATTATCTGCAAGCTGAGTTTATGTCAGTATTTAATCTGAAAACCTATATCAAAAGATTAATATTTAACTCCTACTCACTTTCAGTTGTTTCTGCTTGTAATTCTTACTCTGCTATATGTGAGGTGAGAATTCTCTGGCAAAGACTGCTCTTAAGCTTTTAAGCTGATATATATTTTGCTGTCATAGGATCCTGAGGAGACGAGCATGTTGATATCAAGGGCGTACAATGTGCAATTGTAAGGAGAAGGGAATCTGTGTGCATCTGTACTTAGCAGAAATGTCTTTAAAGCCCTTTATTGAAAAGAAGTCAGTAAGACAAAGGTGAGATTGATTGGATCCTCAGTTTATGAGACCTGATTCTTCCTCTGTTAATGAACTTAATAATCTCACCTTCTACTTTATTTTAACTCTGTCCACAACCCTTACGAGGCACCTCAGCTGACATGAATTTAGATGTTTATGGCACACTCTGCTTTCTCTTCCCATCTAGTAGGATGGATATCCAAGTTTAAAAGAATAGCGCAGTGGTATCCTTTTCCCCCCGTGAATATTTTTGTTCTATGTTCAAAGAACTGCAACATAAGTAAGAAAGTGGAGCCTAAAGCATCAGTGACTGAGGAATAGGGGAAAAAATAATGGAGAGAAAAATTTAGAAAAAGAAAGTGCTTGTGCTGGCAAGACAGGCAGTTAGGCAGGGACAGAAATAAAGAGAAAGCAAAACACATGAAGGATTAGAGAGTAAAAACTATTTGGGAATAGGATGTTGGGAGTGGTAAATAGAGTAGAACAATAGGGAAGAACATTTGCTGAATATGAATAGAAATCACTATAAAGTTTCCACCATCTCCTAATAAAAATACAGTAGCCCTGAGTCCTTGCACTTTATTAAAAACTCCAGCTGGAATACATAAAAGAAGGCAGGCAAATTATTCTCAAGCCAGATAAGTTTCAGATGAAGGAGAATGTAGAGATTTGATGAGATTTTTTGAAGGCAAAAAATATTTGATGAACAAGACTGAAGGATGCACCAAGGGAGGGGAGGAAGAAAAAGAAAAAAAAAAATGGTAGAGGGAAAAAAAGAGGGAAGATTTCTGCTATAATTAGCATTTTTCTGTTTGCAGGAAATAAATGATCTCTTACCCAAAGAATTTTTCTGGTACAGGAAAGTGTCAGTCCTAAGCCTGCTTTTGTTAGATGTCAGGTGTTACCCTCACTTTTGTTCTGGCAAGTGTACAAGTGCAGGGTTAGGAGGTTTAACATCTCTACAGTGTGCTCTGTTCAGAGTGGGCTTGGTACTGTTTAGTGGACAATGAGCTGTACCACAGTTGACAAAATACAGGTTTCCTGAACCAAATATAATCAGTTCAATACATTTTCTTTGGTTATGATGGACAGTAATCTAGTGTGACATAAGGTTTGATTTTGCACGGCAGGCTGCATTGGTTCTGTGGTAAATGGAAGCTGTCCATTACAAAAAAAAAAAAAA
>VZTN01009996.1:58510-87250 GCA_013400515.1 Erpornis zantholeuca
TTATTTGGTTGGAAGGGGGGTGGGTGGGGAAGCGAGAGGGGAGGGCTCGAGAGCGGGGCGAGCCGAGGAGAGGACGAGGAGAGCGAGCGAGCGAGCGAGCGAGCGGCTCTGCGGAGATTTGGAGTTGCACTGTCTTCCCGGCTCCTCTCGCAGGACGGTTCCCTCCCGAGCCGGGCAGCGGGCACCGCCGGAGGCACGCTGCTGCCAGAGCGGGAGAGGCGGGCTGCTCCGCCGCGGGCACCCGGGCACGGGGCTTCCACCCACCCACGCACACACACCCGCACACACCCCTTCGCACTCGCACACACGCACGCACACACACACACGTATATGTTCGTGCGGGCGCGTTTTTGGCTGCGCTGGAAGTAGCGCGCGGTAGACGGCGAGGAAGTCTCGGCAGCCTCTCCTCTGTCGCCCGCGCTGTCAGGAATAGCGGCGTGAGAGGAAGAAAGGCCCTGGGGCACTACACCCTGCCAACGAGTTCCCCGCACCAGCCAGAAGGACTCCAGCTACATGGGCAAACGCCTGGACCAGCAGCCAATGTACCCCCAGTACACCTACTACTACCCCCACTATCTCCAAACCAAGGTAAGGGCTGGCGGGGCCGGGCGCCTGGCGGGGGATGGAGAGCGGAGCCGCGCAAATTGCGGGCTCGCCTCTTCTCTTTGGCGATTTTTTTCTGTCTCTTCCTCGGGTTTGGTGTTACACAGAGCCGAGCTGTAGGCAGAAAGCAAGCGTGAGAGAGGCAGGAAGGTTACTGTCTGCCCTCGGCTTTATTTCTTTTAATTTATTTTTTTTTTCCCCAAGGGCTGCTGGCGTCGGCTAATTCCTTTTATTGTTTGGGGAGAACAGTGCGGTTAACGCTATCGTAACAGCGGGCAGGTAGTGTGTTTGTTATGGCACGGGATAAAGATTGCTCTGGACAGCCTCGGACATGAAACACTTTTGGTAGCTCTCCTAGTGATCTCTACAGTTTATTCACAGAATTTTGCTGTTAGAAAAGCTATCTGTGGCAACTCAAACTTTTAATCAGCTGAGGAGGAGATGCTGTGGAGCTCGAGGGAGAGCTCGGAGCTAACTGACTGTAAATCTGGTGGAGTTTGTTTCAGTGTATTGCACTGCTTTTAATATTTCATTAAATATTGAGGATGATATGACTGTACTCTGTTGCATTTAAAAGGTCTAGAAATAGAGGGTAACTACTTTTGGAGAGCATATCCAAGCGCGGACGTTTCCATTTTCTTTCTTCTTTTCTTAGTAATTTTTAAAATGCCAGCGGACTGAAAAGCAGGCCTGCCTCTCCTAGAACGGCTGAGTGAAGTCTGTGCTACCTGGCCATGAGTTAGTTAATTAAACCCTTATTTTTATAATGCCATTGTATAATAGTCTGCTCTCTGAAAAGATTTCCTGTGTGACCAAAGGACAGTAACAAAAGAAAGCCCTAAACCGAAAGTTTGCAAACCCTGTCAGGACACTGTATTTGGAGACAAGAAAAAGGGAAAAATACACACTTCACAAGGTGAAGTGGGACCTCATAGCCACAGATTAACAGTTTCAGTAAATAAACTAACATCCTTTAGGAGGGAAAAGCCAAGGCAGGGCACACACACGTGCGTATGGCACTGCGTGCACATAGACATATTGCGCTTCTGTGGCAAATTTAACACATGGGACATTTGACGTGTGCATCTGTGTGTGGTGAAGTGCCACAAGGGAGGCTGACTTCTCCAGACTTTTGGTTTGAAGCACGTTGATCTGGCTGCGGTTGTGAAAGGATAAGTTATATTCCTTGTTAATAAAAATTACTTTCCCGTTAACGTTTATATCCCAACTACTGCATTATATAAATTAACTAATTGTAAAAACTGCGATTCGGTCTGGTTGGAGTTGTGATGACACCAGAAGCACTCAGTATGATTACAGCCTTGTAATTCATGGCAGGGTTACCTCTCACTTCTTTGCTCTGCTGTTTCTTTTACTGCATCATGCAGATTTTTTTTTTTTTTTTTTGGTATGAAATTAATCCTTTTTTAAATTTTGTATTTTGGAATGAATTTTATCATTTCTCCCCCCCTTCCTTTCAAGGTCAATCCAAATAGCATTTTACCTTTGTGACCATTTAGTGTGTAATGTTGCTATTGCAGCAGCAGCCTGTCACTAGCTTGACTGCAATATTGCCTATAGCTTTAACTGTTTGGGGGATTGGGGGATGCAGGCTGATGCTATTCCTCAAAACCTGGCAAGCCAAGGACATGAAAAAATTGATGGTGTTTTTTTGAAAGAACAATAGCCTCAAGTATTGGAGGAGAAATATTGGACATTCCATCCCTTTTACTCACGTAGCTTACATTTTGCCAGTTGTCCTTTTTTTTTCTCATTTTCATTTTTTTAACTTTGTAAAATAAGCTTTTTGTGAAAAGTAACCTTACATTTGAGCTTAAAGTAGAAACAATAGCTTTTCTGTGGCATGACATTTTTTTTAACCCCTTGCCTTAAAATATAACTTAAATGCATTTTTATAGGCAGTATATAAAATTATCAACCCTGTGAAAAGTCATGTGCATCTGTCTTGGCACACTTGCACTATTACAGCAAGGACAGGTAAGATTTTGGATTGGTGATACGTTTTATATGCCATTATTTTTTCTTATTTTGCTTGGTCCACAGTTAACCATGTATGTAAACGTGTAAACTCTAAATAATAAACACACATACACGTGCGTATATATATAGATGTATATGCAAGTATTTCTCTTCCATAGACCATAAGACTTTAAAGTAGTGCAGACAGGCAGCATCTGGATTTTGTTACCTTAAAGCTAGCCATCAGCTTCTGGGACATTTTAAAGCAGTTAGATCCGTTGTATGTCTAAAGCTAATAGTTGGGTAATCAAATAATCTTGTGGTGGGGAGCTGTATCTTTTATCATCCCTATTGGAGCAACACGTATAAATAAACCTTTGTATGATTCCAGCCAGCCTGAGAACTTCAGCTTCTTATTTTCCAAAAACTGCTCTTTGTACCAAGCATGGTAGGATTCAGCTCTACAGAAGGAATGTGTTTTTATGTTCATAGTCATGCATGCTGAGGGGGGGTGTGCATTCGTCATTAAGAAAGAAATTATAGGCTTTCTTACAGTATTTCTGTACAGAAATTCAGAGTGGGAGCGTGTTCAACAGGCAAGGTTTGGAAATAGGTGCTCCCCAGCATGTTTGGGATGAGTGCTGCTTTTGCTTTGCTTGTTTGGTGAAGTTGTCTCCTTTGGGAAGTACTGCATTACCGTACATCACATCCTTCTCACGGGAGAGCACGGAGCTGCGCAGGATTTCAGCCTACAGACTGTGTGTGTGTCTTCTAACGTGGCTAGCATGTTGTTGTGCAGTAAGGGTGTAAATGAATAGCTATATGGGTAATGGGATTATAAATAGAAAAAATGGATTCCATATGTTTGTCCGAATGCTTTAACTTTTTAGTGTTTTGTGGCCTTTTGTGGAACACAAAGCATGTACTCGTTCAATTTACTTATGCTCCTTCATTATCATATGCCACCACTGAAGTTAAAACTTTAATTTCAGGTTTGGGAAAAGCCATTGTCATCCAAAAAAGAAAAAGAGGGGAGGGTGTCAATCGTTGAGCAACAATCGCAAGGAATTTAATATGTCTCTTAAGGACAAGCACCAAGTTTGAGGAAAGACATAACCTTATTTTCATTTTGGTGTGACGCTGCCTGACAACTTCAGTTTGGAAGTACAGTTTTGGAACTTCTTTAGACAGATGCTGAAAGTAGGGTCCAATTATCATAGGAGTTTATTTCAGAGTAAGTGTTTCTGGTTACTGTTGTAAGTGAAGCATAGTCTTGTGTTCTTGTTGCAAAATACGTTGCAGGGATGTGGTTCGTCTCATGTATATCTGATGAGAATCTCTAGTAATTTTTATTTTATTTTGAGATGTTAAGAGAATTTCCTTAGTTTCATCCATGTGGTTGGTGTAACTACTCAAACAGCTGGTTTACAGGAGTATGTTGCAAATTGTCATGTAAAATGTTAATGATGCCAAATCTTGCATTATGGTCTGAATTTCTTTCCTTTGTTTCTTGCTTGCCAAAGCAAATTCTTTTCTCTCTGCCATTTAGCACAGAAGAAAACAAAAATAAGCACTGTGAAATATCATGTAATGATGTGAAATAGGGCAGAAAAATATTAACTCTGAATATATTTGAAAGAGTCTCCTTGATTTAGTAGGTGATGTGTTTTATCTTTGTCCTCTGCAGCTTATGATTAGACCTCTTGCTGGGGTCAGCTTTCTTTGCAAACAGTCTACTGAAAAAACCTGAATCACTTGGGTAGAAAGGAGGAGGTGCCACAGTTACCTGTCAACAGGAATTGTTTGGTTTACGATCTCTATACCTGCACTCAGGGTAAAAATGTGCCAGTTAAGCAGCTATTTCCATGCGGTTTGCTTTCATGCATTCTCCAGATATTTCCTACTTATTAGTCATGGTTTGGGTCTGGTGAGTTTAACTCTGATGGTGTTGGCTCTGTAACCAAGTCAGATGGCTGAAACACCCCAAAACGGGAGGCAGTGTTTATGGTAGCCACGGTACCTCTTCATCTCTGTATGTTCATCACGCATGAACACGTGCAAAAGGAAGTAGGGTGATTTCCCAACATCTATCTGAATAAAACCCCATCTCTGTGGCTGTGAAAGGTGTTCAGACTGACCTGCAAGCAAGAGGGCTTAAGGAGCATGTTTCTGAAATGACAGTAGGTGCCCCAGCTGAGGAAAAAAGCAATTAGGAAGTTCAGACAGGTGTACTCAGAAGAGTTTAAGTTTGATACAGTGATTTTATGGGCACACATTTGGGTGTGTGTTACGTCTGCTTTTTGACATTTTTTAGGTCTTCTTTTGGTTGTGTGGCATGAGCACACTGCCCTCCTTGCTCCATCGCCCTCTTTTGCAAAGTGTGTATTTGGAGTTGGTGCAAAGCTCTTGCCTCTCTTCACCTTGTACATACCAATCCCGTGCTCTCTTGTCACTCCCGTTTCTGTTTAGCGGGTTTACGGCATTCCCCACTTTTGACCATCTGGCCATACAGAAGGCCTCGAAGAAAGCGTTCCAGATACGGAGATGCCTGACAGGGCTTCTCTGGCTGGTAGTGTTCAGATTGTGTTTGGTGCCTGGTGTGAAGCAGGGGTCAGGTGTAAGGAGTAATTCATCAACCACACACTGATTTCAGGCTGCATTTCCAACCATCTGCAGCTTGGATCTCTGCCAGAGCTCAAAAGTCTAGCTGGAGCCCATGTGATCGTGCCAAAGTAAAGGCAAACACTTGCAAATAGAGAAATGCATTTCTAGGAATGAAGTTTGTTCGCACTTAGCCCCTGTTTGATTCGAGTATGTCACAGCGTGTTTTAAATGCCTCAGAGAGCTGCCCGAAAGGAATACAAATTCATTTAAAAGCCATTTAAAAATATTTCAGCCTGGCTATGATTTTGATAGAAATATTAATATCTAGTTCCAGTATTTTCCAATTGGCTTAAACGATGAGGAAGATGGAAAGTGTGTTGCTCTGAAAAATGCAGAAATATGTGAACTCTTTGCTTTCCATTTATCATTGCATGCCTGGATAAAAATATGTTTGTTGTTTTAAGGGACATGATGATATATATTAGAATGGTTTTAAATTTCTTGACTGATCTTCCTTTCATATATTGCCTTAATGCAAGTCTGTTTAAATTAAAAACTGACCAACCCACAAAAATACCCACAAAAGAAAGCACCAAATAAAAAAAAAACCCAAACAACAACAAACAAATAAAACCTCCCAGACCAGACCAAACCTGTGGAAAAGGAAAATTCAAATTTTTACTACTTCGAACGCTTATGTATTATGATATTCTATGATTATTTATTTTGCAAGCAGATATTTTATTTCTATAACTAAGGATGGAAGTTTCAACATTTGCCAGATTAGGCTACAATGATCTTGCTGTGGCGAGTGCCGAGTGTTAATAGTTATAGTTTAAAATGCCTTATACAAGGTGCCCTTTCTAACTAAAGTGCAGTGGTTCAGAAATGAACTCGTTTGGTTTTTAATGCATGAAGTACTTTCAAAGAAAGCACGATGGTATGCTTGCACTTTAATTCACGTATCTTGGTAAAAATCATCAGACTGTCGGTTCTTAAATTTCCATGAATTAAAAAACAGATAAGAAAGGATGCATTTCAAGTAGGATGTCTGAGTTCATTTCAGGTCTTGCTGTGACTAGCCTATATAGTATTCCCTTTGCATATAATTACAAGCAGTGTTTTCTAATTCAATTAAATTTCTTAAATTTTTTTTTTAATTTTTTTTTTTTTTAGGGGTGGGAAGTAAATTTTTCACTATCTATACTCCAGGCAGGGACTCTGAGTTTGCTTGCAAACAACCCCATTCTGAACTATCCAGGAAGAGAAGCAGACTTTGAAAAAAAAAACAAAAAAACAAATAGTCTGGTTGTGTTTCTTTTTCTTGAAGAAAATAATTTTAGTGTTAGAAATTTTATGTAGAGGAAAATAGTTAACGTGTCTCAAGAACTTGCTTCCAGTGCTGCATTAAAATTGTGTTTTGTAACAGTCTCATCAACTACAGCTGTATGTGATTAAATAGTGTAATATCAAAAGCATGCGTGAATAGGAGCTTTTATGATATAGTTGTTCTGTACCAAGGACTGCAGATGGGCAGAGAAGGGAGTCAGAGAGCAGTGATTTACTCAGATATTGTCAGAGCCTATACTCCCAGTATTCCTAATGCGGTGTTTTGCAATTGCTTTCCCACTCATATGGGCAAGATTGGGTAACAAAGGGAAGTTTAGAAGTAAACACTTTTACAAATAGAGAGATCCTTAACAAGCAGGTATCAGCTCAAGAATGGTGTCTGTTGATGCAGAATGATGTACCAGTATTTTAAGTAGAGGATTAACAATAATATTATTGAATAGAAGTTACAGTGAGAGGGATCTGTTCTGCTTCCTTTGAAAAATCAATGAAAAAGATTCAGTTGTCTTCAGCAAGACAGAATCGGGCCCACAAAGCACATACTGATCACCATGGCAAAACCAGGACAGCTGAACAATGTGCAGGTTAAAAAAAAAAATACAGTCACAAAAGAAATAAAAACAGTCAATCAAAATGTTTCTGCATCACGCAAGGGGCTGAGGACATACCTCATCTGATACTTAACAACGTTTTGTGTTTGCTGTGGCTATAATCTCTATTTAACATTATTTATCCTGATTTATATTTTTAGAGAATGAGAAGCATAAACCAGATGCTTTGTCTTTCTGTCTGTTTCTGTCTCTGCCAGTTGAGATATGATTTATACAGAGCGGAAGTCTAATTGCCATGAGATGTCTCACATGGAGCCCAGTGCCTATAATGAAGATTAACAATTTCTGTAAGAGACTAAGTGCACTTAATCCGCAAAAAGTATCAGAGAGCTGGTTTTGCTTTTAGTTATACAATGTTTAAGATAAAAATACTGTGTAGCCTCTTTGAATTTTGAAACAAGTCAGTTTTCTGTGTAGGTCTTTTCTGAGGATACAGTGTTTCTAAATGGAGAAGTGAAGCAAAGGTTGCTTGTCCTATCTGTAGCTGCAGATTGGAAGCTCCTGTTGAATTCCTCAGTCATACTGGCTTTTATATTTTGTTGGTTTACAGCAAAGTCTAATCTCTTCTCCTAGAAGTTTTTTATTAGCTGAAAGGCTTCAGGTCTGACACTGTCAAATAAGAGAAAAAGATTATTTTTCCTGCTTTCTGGATGGAAAGACTTTTTCTTTTTCTTTTTTTTTTTTTTTTCCCTTTCTTTCTTGTTTATCTTGTTTGGTTTTGGGCTTGCTTGCAGCCATGGTGGAAATAAATTTCCTCTCTGCTTATTTGTTGCAAAGTCAACTTCAGTGTCGAACATGGTAGTTTATTAAAAAGGTAAATATTTTCTTTTTTAAATGCTTCATTTGTGGTATATTTATGCAGATGAAATTGTTTGCAAAGATTTTCTATGAGGGTTCCTCTGTTAGTTGTGTTGACTTTATTCAGATGCAAATGAATGAAGTAAACCACCTGACATATATAGATCATAGTAAAAGCCAGAAGATGCATAAGATTGTAAACATGCAATGTAAAGCACTCTGATATTTTGTTCCTTGTTGGTGTCTTCCTGACACATGTTTTATGGTTAGTACCATGTGGTTGATGATGATTTATGGGCTGTCATGTTGTGGAAGTGATGTCACTCCTGTGTGATTCAAATTTATTCAAGAAGATAAGTTGTTGAACAGATTTGTATTCCCCCCTCCCCACGTGTAAATCAACCAGCAGTTTGTTTTTATTCTGTGAGTTTGCATTCATTGACTAAATCCTGATGCTGTGCTTAAATACTCTGCCACGGAATGTGGCAGAGAAGCTAGGGAAAGTCTTACTGGTGGACCAACACGATGTTGTTGTATTTGACTGATTGCTCATTTGGCTTCTGTTCCACTCCCTTCCCCACCCACTTTCACAGCCCTTCCTCTGCCCAGCTATATTTAGAGACCAGCCAGGCCAAGCCATTCAGAGCTCAGTATCGATGCTGCACAGCAGCCTGACCTTTCCGCCTCATGCCGGTGGGAGATGGCAGGACTGGATCCACCATCAAGCCTCGTGTGTCTTGCCTGAAAGAGACTCTGGTTATTTGGAACAGCATGCAATGCAGTCTAGTTGCCTTTGTGGTGGAGAAGCTGGCAACTGCATTGTGCCAGGGTTATGGGAGGGTGAAAAGCAGACTGAAGATGCAGTGGATAGGGCAGAGGGCTGTTTCGGATGTGCAGTCCCAGAGTAGGCAAAACCTTGCGGTGCTTCACTGGTGATAAAGGGACACTAGAGAACTTCAGATGGAGGCATTTCACCAGAGGAGGAGATAAGGGAGCCTGGTGTACCACTACATCACAGAAGGTTTTTAAACCTAGGTATCCATAGTTACAACAGGAGAGTTAAAATCTAGATTTCGGGGACTCACCTGGTGTAATGTCCTCCTTCCCTTTAAAGTAGAAAGTGTTTAGCAGTTCTTAAAGCTCGAATGATGTTCCTGTGTGAATTCCCTGGTGTTCAGAGAGCTGCCTGTTTAAAGTTTGCTCTATTTTTCCCTCTTGTTCTAATTTTTCCGGCTATGGAAAAAAAAATGGCATTGCAATTCTTAGCCATATAAGGGACTTGTTAGTTTATGTGGTCGGGAATTGTTTCTCCTTTTGGTCTTCAAAGGCTGTTGCTGCTGAATATGCTTTAAAGGGAAGGAACTACTTGCTTAGACAAAGGCTTCAATCCTTGTTTCTTCTCTTTCTCACTTCTCTCTGACCTTTTATTGGGGGACGTGCATATAAATAAATTCTGCTTTTTGGTGTCATGCAAGTTGATGGATATTCTTAAAAAGAGAGAAGCATAATGGGAAATGCAGTCTTCATTTCTGTTCTCTCATTTTGTAGTGATGAATTTGGTTTGGTGCCAGTTAGTAAGTACATGACCTTTTCCCTACATCTTTTGATTCATGACAGGGAGTGTCAGAGCCGTGTTAGTGATCTCTCGTTACAGCTTTTAACAAACTATGAAATATTAAAAATGAATTAGGTCACTTGGAGCTTGGCTAATATGTCAGTGATGCAGGGTGGTGATTTCATATTAATGAAGCATAACACACAGCTTAAAATACAAAATTCAGATTTTCGTGAACACAGACAGCAGGGAAATATCGCTTTTAAGTCAGGACATTTTTATCTTGAAAATGTTATCTTTTAAGGACAAACCAAACAAGATATTTTGCAAAGATGGTGTTATCGGCCACATTCGTTTAGCGTTCATTCCAGAAAATCGTATCAGCCTCAGCCTAATTGGAGTTAAGTTTTTCAGTGCATTTACTTTAAGATCAGAAGTGCCGACAAGGCTTCGTTTAGGATCAGCTGAGATGTGTCTACACAGCTGTCGATGTTCTGCTTAGCTGCTATACACAACCCCATAATCTCCCACATGTAACTGCACGGTACAATATACACTCGTTTGGGGTGCAAATGACACTTCTGCAATTGTTTAGTGGAAGGGAGACTGGCGATAAAAATGTGCTGTGAACGGTACAATGAATATGGTAAAAAATAGGACTGATAGCTCTTAGACAAGCCTCTGCCTGGTTTTTGCATTCATGAAAACTACCTTTAATACCACTCTATACCTGCAAGACATCAGAAAAAAGTCAGAGGCACTGCAGTCCTTCAGATGTTTGACAAAGCGTGCAGCAGGACTTGGTAAGCTGAAAGCTTTACCTAGGCTGTATTAAGACGACATTTACTGTGTCAATGTAGAGCTGCACTAAGTGTGCTGTTAAACAATCCTTTGTGAAAACAAGCATAAAGCAGACATATTGCTGTGGCCTTTAGCAAAGCAGCTGGGAACTTTCTGCCTGGGGGAGCCTTGCACTCGTTGGATTTTATGTTTGTGCTCTTTGTGTCTCTTTGGAGCTTTTGCATCCTAAAGAAACACATGGGTTGGTCCAAATATTTCCGTGTCATTTTTGGTGTTGTTTTTACCGTGGGTGTCAGCTGGTGGTGCAGGAGGGGATAATAATAAATCTGGGTGATGTATGGTGACTCCAAGATGGCAGTAATAGTACATGCTGATCAATGACGTGTCTGTCATTGCCTCACGGATACAGGCAATGCACTGAGTTGTCTTGAATTTTGAGATTATGGATAGAATTCCTGTCTCTAGGAACAGCTGCGAGAAAGATGTAGACTCCTGGCCCACCAGGACGTACTTGTTATCTGTGTGATTTAGAAGCCTTGCCGGTCACTCAGTTTCTGCATTTTATCTCTGCCATTTTATGAAATCACTGTAATTGTGTACAGTTGTCCCTGTGCAACATGCAATTTCCTGTAGTTTGAAAAGCTTTCAGTTTAAGATTGTCTAAACTTAATAGCATAAACATTAATTTACTGTGTTAGATGGGTTATTGGGTGTTGTTAGCATGCATAAGTCAGGCAGTAATTGTGCTGGACAGAAAAAATAAGTTTTGTTTCCTTCACCGTCTGCCCTGCTTTGACTTAAATGGATCCCTGGTGATGGTAATACTTAGCATGTAGCAGTCATTTCAATTTTCAGTGGGCTGTATAAACATTAACTAATCTTCAGAGCCCATTCTGAGAGGTGCCTTAAACACCGTATTTGCTCATGCAATGGCTGCATGCAAATAATGACCTCAGCTTTCAGGAGCCTGTGCTGGATTATCAAGAGTTGGGGGATAGGCTTGTGTAGCATCCACACTCTTTGGGCGGGGAATGTTGTTGCTGCTTTATGAGCAAATGTGGTGCATGAGTGGTGTAAGAGTGGAGACAAATCTGGAAAAAATAAAGGGAAAGCATTTTCAGAAGGTGGTTTGTTCATCTCTGGATATCCAGAAGCGTTGAGTGCCCACATCTTTAGCAGATGGAGTTCTCAAAGACAGACTATGACTCCCAGACGTGCATCCAGAATTACAGAATACTTCACAAGACCACTTACCTGAAGTGAGTGCCTGAACCTGCCTGCTGGTTCAACATTACACCTGCCTCTTGAGCCTTTCTGCTGGGGAAGAGGACAAATGGAGCAGGGTGAGAGAAGGCACTTTCTGAAGGAGAATTCCCTGTAGTGTCCCCAGTGTTGGGGAAGGACTGCAGTTCTGCTAAGTTGTCTGAAAAAGATGTTTGTGGTGTTTGATCAGTGCTAGGAGGGGTAGATCAGGGAGGGGCAGAAATGCAGTGTTTTAGAGATTCAAACAATGCTTAGCCCATATGTTTCCAGAAGACAAAAACTTAGCAGACACCTGGACAAGGATGCAAAGGACTTCTTCATTCTTTCAAGTAAAAGAGGGAAAAACACTTTCCAACAGTGCCTGTGCACAGCCCCCAGTCCCCCTGGCACTTGCCAGCTCTGTTAGGCACTGATGGGGAAGTTATAGAAAAACAACTGTCACAATCCCACCAACATTGTGCAAGGAAACTGGTCTGTGTTTGAGTCCTTCAGGTTAATTTTTCAAATCGACAGCACCCTCTTAATCTCCAAAGAAATAGCAAAGAAGTTATTTATGGGTGAGTGTTGGCTAAGTAGTAGTTGATAGATACAAAATTGTCACAACCAACTGGCTTTGGTTTTTTCATGCCCAACATTGTGTGCCTTGCCAGGACCTATTTTAGATTTTCTGTTGTCATTACTCTTTTTATTATTCTCACCTTGGCTTGTAACAGTATCATATGTGCTTCCCTCTCTGTTGTGTTGGAAATAGTTGCATTTTTAAAAATCACAGCTTGTTTGGCTCAGAGGTACTTCGTGGATAGGAGAGAAATGATGATATTCTTGATGCTGATAACTTCTTGTGTCCCAAGGGTTTTGTTTTAAATATGTGAAAACATTACAAACAAGGGTTGATTATTGGTGTTTTAAAACTGAACAAGGAACTGTGCCAATGGCCACAAAGATGTAGATTGTGATTTTACAATGTGTGTTGAGGAATGAAGTAGGACTGCCATGCTCCAGCAACAGCCGATGAAGTAGGCGTTTATGCTTCATCTCTCCTGGTCTTTTAGCAAGGGAGTAAATTATTAGTTGTTTATTATTTCGTAACCTTCGGTGGGTGACTTCCTTTCTGCTCTAGTCAGCTATTGTGGGGTAGAGGTAGGTGGATTTTATTTCCTTCCTCCTCTTTCCCACATTCTCATTTGCTCTCAGGATGGATTGTCAGGTAAGTTCATGCCTCCTTTTTCATGCCTGAGGGTCCAAGTGGTGATCTGAAGCTTAGGTGAAAAGGACAGACCTTGAAAAAGCTGAGGCATAAGTGCATCATTACCATGAAATGAATGTAAGGAAAGCAAGAAGCCTTATTTCTATTCTACAGTTCGTCCATCATTTGTGATTGAACAAATATACCTCTTTACTAATGCCTTTGATTTTTTTTTTCTCCCTAGTTTTGTTTTCTTTTTTTCTTAGCCTTTTAAGAGCTCTGCTAGTTCTCACTTTTCTTTCACCTAATTCTTATTTGTATGTCATGGTGTTTGTTCTACCACCTGACCATCACAACTATTTTGTTATATATAGATACCGCCATTGTATTTTCTAAGCCAGTCATACTCTTCCCCTCTTTTTTTTTTTTTTTAATAGTAATTTACTATTTGCAGACTGCCTCTGACTGTGCAGTTTGGTTGTGCTGAGCTCCATACAAAACCAGGCTAAGAGAGAGTCCTTGCCTGAAAAAGTTTATGAGCAATGTAAATAAGGCAGCCTCACAAAGGTGGGCAGGAACAGCAGCAGAGAGAAGTGAAGTGTCTGGTGGGAGGCTGCATTGCAAAGCAATGCCAGGACCTGGATGGTAGATAGCAACTAGTGTTTACTGTTTATACATACTGTGTGATACTGTATGCTGCTCCATCACCTTGGGAATGAGTCACTCTGCCTTCCCAGTTCATGCGTTGCTGATTTTTGTTTTTTTCATTTTCTTCCCCAATATTTAGGGTTTCAGTTGCACACGATCATTTCTACTTTTCTACAATTACCTTTGTGCTTCCCTGGGCTTTAATTTCTCCATCTTTGCTGTTTGGTGGCAATCTCCTGTGCATTGTCTGGCAGATTTTGGGTGTTGCAAAGTGAAGGAAGCCATGGAGTGGCTCTCTGGAGTTGCCTGTGTCGGTAAACTGGCACTGAACAAATACAGTCTTAGCTGATGTTGCTGGCTGACTTCACGGGGAACGTAATGGAACTGGACAAAAGAGCAAAGCAGTTGAGGTCAGCGTGAGACAAGAGGTCTATTCCCAGCAGATGAGAGCTCTGGAAATATCCTGGTGTGCAATGGCCAGGGCTCGTGCTCAGTGAGGATTAGAGCTGGTATTTTTTCATGCTTGCTCCCTGTTTCACTGGGGCTGTAACGTGGAGAAGAGCCATGCTGCCCACAACTGTTTGGTGCTTTTGGAAAGTAAATACTGTGGGGGAAAGTGATGCATGTGTCTCGCACTTCAGCAAGTTGGCTGCTGGCAAATGCTGAAATTTCAAAGGGACAGTGTCTGTACAGTACCTTGGGGCCTCAGAGTCAGAACTGCTGGTCACCTGCAGCTCCTATTAATTTCAACTAGAACCGTATGTACTTTGCACTTTTGAAGACCAAGAGCTCCTTAGGGCTTAAATGTTACTTTTTTTTTTTTTTTTTCCCCAAATAGCACTTGCAAGCTGACAGGGAAATCTCTCACTTTTCCTGTATTTTTTGTAGGGCAAGAAAAGAGGCTTATGATACAAAGGGAAGAAGTTTGGGTGTTTTGGGGTGGTTTTGTTTGTTAGTATTGTTTTTTTACAGCCATGAATAGAATGTATTTCCAAAAGCAGGCATCTCTCTAAACAGGTAACTCTTAATTTTGATAGTGGTGTGCTGTTAATGATTTAAATAGTTTTATTGTTTATTTAGCTTCCACAACTTAGATTGGATAATGAAGAGGGATGTGATTTCTTCCCTCATTTAATTTTAATTTATAAAAATCTTATAGCATTTGGGATGCATGGACTGTCAGGAAATTATTATTTGCTTAGATAGAGAAGCTTATGTTGCATTTTTTCTATCAGTTATTTGAAGTTTATTAAACAAGTATTTTGAAAAATACTTACCGCTTTGGTCTGTTACCAGCTCTTCCAGTTTTATTAGGTGGTAGGAATTTATTTTTCCTAAAGGTACTTTAGTTCAAAAGGATCAAAATTTTCAAAATGTGTGTTCGTATATGTACCAATTCTAATCTCCCTCTAGACTCCAGGGAAAAGCATGAGTATTTAACCTAGATATACCTAAAAGGCTCAAAAGTCACACAACAAAAAGCAGAATGCAGTCTTCTAAAAAGCTTGGGATGTAACATCCAGCCTCACCAGGGCTCCTTATGTTTAGGTGTAGGTTGCAGTGCTGTGTGTTTCTTGAGCTTATAGACAGTAGTTTTGGGGTTAACACTCAGCTGATGATTGTTGACTTTTTTTAATTAGACATGCATTTTGAAATTCTGGGTTTGCGTTTCATATGGATGCCACGTGCTGCTGTATCTGTTACTCAGCATTTACAGGGGGAATATCCAAAGCAGACAACTTGAGGGGAAAAACTCCTGTACCTGATTTGTTTAATCATATTTAATTTCTTCTCATTGAGGTTGCTGGGAGTGGTTTATTGGGACAGATGGAGTGCTGGTAGAGTTGGGAGGCTACCAGTTGGGAGACTGGTAGCCTGTGAGGTGCTCTCCCTTTGGGCCCTGTCCCGTGGTCCAGGTGTGCTCACAGCTGAGCACTGCCTTGTAAGCAACTCTGCTGAAACTGCAGCACTGCATATGGGATGAGAAATTATTCAGTGGGAAGGGACTGTCAGGATTTGGCCTTTAGGATAGAAATTTTGTTTTGTGAGCGTATTACAAACAAGAGAGAGTTAAAAGATGAAAAACTGCTTCTCCACAGAAAAATAACACTGTTTCAATTTAAGCCTTGGTTTAGTAAGCTTTCTTGGAAAGAAACTTGTTCCTGAGGGCATTTTATCTATTTTTCTCTCTCTGTTTGGGTTTTATACTGCTGCCCATCATGGCAGTATCTGAATGCTTTCTATACAGAGATTGATAGCAACAGTGAAGTCCCCAGTGAACTGTGCAATCTTTGACACATCTTTCTTTAGGGGGTAAGAAAATACCAGGTGGGATTTTTTTTTTTTTAAATTGCATTATGTAATTTTACATTCTAATAATATTTTTTTAAAGATTGTTGTTTTGGAAGATGTTAATGGGTTTTAAAATTTTTTTTCTTCTCCTTTTCATGATTTGACTGAGGTTATGGGATACAAGAAAGTACCAGTGTTAAATCCAGAATACATTTCTGACTTTTAAAAATGTGTTTTCCTAAAGTCACATCAAGCAGATAAGGCATAAGTCATCAAATATCCAGTGTTACAGAGGTTTTCTTTTTTGTTCAATGTTATCTAAGTTGTTTAAAAAACATTCAAATAATATTTGTGCTTTTACAGGTGATGCATACCAGATCTATATCAGCTAATATGAATTGTTAGATGCAGTCTTTTACCTTTTAAAATTATTCTAGTAAGAGGAAATACTTAAATAAATATTAATAATTTAAATAATTACATTAGTACATGCTAATAAATTCTAAAAGCTAGTGAGATTACAGTGAGAGGATTTCCTAACTGGTTTAGATATTCAGTTCTGAACCCTTTCAGCATTAGTCTTATGCAGCTAATCTACCTATCCAGCTACGTAGTCTGTTTAAACGAGGTACTTGACTCTTCCCAAATAATTTCAAAGAGAAATAAAAATAACATCATTTTCTCTCTTTCTTTCCAGTCTGTCAGAGACACACCTTGATTAGTTTATATTTAGTTTATATGCGTGGGTGTCTTCCTTGGATGTGAACAGTAAGAAATTTTTGAAGAAACTCAAGTTGTAATAATGAGTCCTGTGGTTAATTCAGAAGATGACTGATCCTGTCGTCATTTCTTAGTTTTTGTTTTTCTAGAGCAAGCTACACCTGTCCTACTGCCAACATTCATGAGTACTTCCAGGGGTGGAACTTCTTCCTAGTGAAGATATAAGTGTGTGGTAACTTTTGACTGAAAAATTAATGGTGGCCATTTCATAACTAGAGAAGATTGAAGGTAAACCACTCATCACTAAGGCATGGATTTGAACTAGGCTGTGCATTTAGTAGGCAGTTTTTGGAGAAGGAGAAATTCTGGTAGAGTTCAGGAGACATGGGGAGAGCAGGGAGGATAATCTTCCAGTGCAAAGCTTCATTTCCTCAATACAGTGATATTGTATATGTATATACATATATGTATATACATATGTAACATACACCTTCTAACAAAATATATGTATTTTGTTAGAAGGTGTGCAGTATTAGATGAGACCTCATCCAGACCATGCTCCTTTCCTCAAAGGTGAAATCAAATGAATTTGCAATACTTCTACCAGACATTTCTCAGTGGTTTGTATTATAAGGAGACACAAGGAATTCCTACCTCGTGGTAAGAGATATGTCTGAGGAAGCTGCTGAATCCCTCACCCTTGGTTAGAGAGGGTTCTGCTACCTACCTGTGTAGATGTGTTAGTAATTATATAGTGAAGTGCAGAAAATAAAGGAAAATTTGTCAGGTTCTTTAATTTTTTCCTTCAAGGAGGGCCTGTTGTCCTTCCCTCTGTAAAACACTTGGTTTTGAATATATGAAGGTGAAGGAGCATGGTCAACTCAGATGTGACATGTCCATCTGAAATGTCTTAATTATTTTTTATATTACCTTTTTTTTTTCCCTAGAGCTGCTATTTTAACTTGCCATCCTCTTCAAAGGTGTTCAACATGCCTTATCACGTGACTTAAGTCACAATTTTTACCCATGGGTTCAAGAAGTCATCTGGTATATTCTTCTTTCAGAAGCTGTGTAGCCTTATCTTGTTTTTCACTGTTGAGTGCCCATTAGGTTTGATGGGAGCTACTGGGTGCATAATATTTTTGGAAATCAGGCCATTGAGATATACTTTGGTTATAAATATCTGTAAGCTAATTAGGCTTTAAAAGGATAAAGATTCACAAAGGAAACACATCTTCCTTCTCTTTCACTAGCAAAAAGCCCAGGTCAACTTGGATGAGCTCCTCGCTGGCGTGGATGGCGTACCCACGTCTCAGTACGTTCTTTGAGCGAGTTTCCTTTTTGAGGACTGTGAGTCAGCAGGGTTTTGAAGTGGATGAGTCACAGACAAACTAGCTGAATGATGGTTACCAAGTGGATGGGGGAAGCAAGGGTTTTATTCTGGGAAGGTGTAAATCCAGGCAGAGGCCAAGTCTGGAGGTGAAGGAGGCCACAGGATGAAAGGCATTAGCCGATAGGTAGCACTGCACCCGTGTTTGATGCTGGCTGCTCTTTGTGGTTCGCTGCAGCCGTGTGCTCCTCCTGTCTGTGTTTGATGCTCCTGTGCAAAGTCTGTCCCCCTCTCGGGGAGCAGATGTTCCAAATGAACAGCGCATAATCCTGACAGATAATAAGGCAGCATTAACTTTGCTGAGAGCCAGCTAGTTTCTATCCAAGAGTTAGATTTCTGACCAGAAGAGAAATTGAGCTAGTCTGTGCTTCATCCCTCTCAGTTATACAGAGCATAAACCTTTAATATATCTCTGACTGGGACAGTAGCATCAACCATGCCTGTGCAGAGCAGATCAGTCTGCCAACCTCTGAAATCAGAATCAACAGAGGCATATATTGTACTGTCTGATGAATCTTCTTGGAGGGCTTAGAAACAAAAATGCAGACAGCATTAAAACATCCTGTTCTGGACAATCCCATTTACTGGTTGATAGAAGACCAGAATGCCACTCCTAAGCATCCTTTTATTTGTTTCTCATGTTTTCCTGCAACTCCTTAAGGTAGAATGGAATTTATAATGAGATTTCCCTTAAGGAGAGAGGATTTTTTGTTACACAGTATTCTGTAGTTTGACAAGAAACCAGAAAATATGACCATGTATCATTGCCATTATAGCTACTGCTGACCACATATCTCTGTATATTAGCAGATGGTGATAAAATCTGAATTTTTTTGTCTGATGGAGTGTTCGCTTAGAGTGGCAGAATAGGTGTCAGTCAGAGAGCTTTGGGAGGAACTGAAGAGCAGTGGTTTGACAATCAAGCGTCTTGCAACCCTGGCTCTCTTCTCCCTTCTTCCCAGTGTGTTCAGATAGAGAGAGTAAATGCTTCAATTCATGGTATCCTGGAGTGCTCAGATACTGAAGGAAGAGATTGTGGTCACCAGATTCCAGCTGTCCTGTTTCCTCTCCCAAATGAAAAAGCTTTTCTCAGGATAGCATATATAAATACTTTCCAGTGCAAGCTCAACTCATTCTAAAACTATTTTGAGTATAAAAATGTTGTCTTGCGTCCGAATGTAGAAAATGTGAGACAGTGAACTGAAGAGTGAGAGGCAATTGAATATATACTCTATAAGAAATATACAGAGAATTTAGTAGAACAAGGAAAGAGCTAATGGCTGAAAGTTGAAGCCAGTAAAATTCAGGAGCTGACATGGTGCATGTTTTGAAGGGCAATGGTAATTTACCACTGGAACATAGCACTAAGGGATGCAACAGATTCCTGTTTCACTTCAAGGCTTCAAACTCTCATTGGGTCTTTCTCATTCATCCTTGCTGTGTTCAGTCCAGGGTTTCTGGGTGATATTTATTGGCTTCTGCTGTGCAGAAGGTCAAATTAGAGCATTGTAATGTTCTTCCTGGCCCTAAATTGAGGGTCTATGAGCTGTGGCTGCTTGTATCATTTGAGTAACAAATTCAATTGCCAGCAGTAATGGAGGATATGCAGAGCCAAATCTCAAATTGAATCCAAGTTCTGGGAAGAGTGGATGTGCATGCGAGGGACACCTGGCTTCCCTAACTTCTGTGTTCCATCTATTTAGATTTCCTTTGAGTCATGCTCATTTACCTACACTCTGCCTCTCACTTGGCCCATTGCATTTCAGGGATTCTCGATGACATAAATCACAGGCTGGGAGAGGAGGATTCAGGACAAATTAAAGAAGAGAACAATATGTAGGAAAGCATGAGTTTAAGTGCCCCTGACTTTGGGGCCTTACAGTGCTTCTGACTCTTTGATATATAAATTACATCAATTTAGATTCCCTCATGCACCAATAGAGTGGGTAGAACAAGTTCTAAGGGAATCTGAGTGAGCATAAGTGGGTATAAATTACATTACCTTACAGATTGCCTCTGAATTTGGCCCAGGTTCTTTCCTTTATTTTCATTATGTCAACTTTGTGCATTGGCATTATAGTCTTTTCAGCAACTGGCCTGACAGCTAATGAGTTCTTTCTACCAACAGTAAATCAACCAAGACAGACAATGCTGCTCCGTGTAAATACTTCTCTTTGTGATCAGAGTATTCAGAATCCCATTAAATTTGGAACAGTGTGCTAGTAGAAATGCATGTGAAGAAGTACTGTAAAAAGTTCTAATTATTCATAAGCCACCTGCTTTCCTCTTTGCTCCCGTACTAACCATGTTCCGAGGCTAGGGGAAAATTAGAAGAGGACTAGACAGCATAATAATGCTGAAATATAAACTACTGTGTTGAAAACAATTAAGTCCAAATGGTTTTAGGAAGTTTTCTTGATTTATGATTGTTTGCACTCCCTGAAATTCCTGCAACAAACAAGGTTAAAAGAAAAAGTCGAGAAATGAACTAGTAACATTTCCACTCTTGGAGAGCTGAAACAAAGGAAACTTTAACCGTAGTTCATTAGAGAATAGAATGGATTTTTCCTTCTATTATTGAATAGAAGAAAAATTGTATTTGTATGTTAATTAAGTTACAGTAGAATTTACTTTAGGAATAAGTTACATGCTATGCAACTTATTTCATCTCTCAGTTCAGAGTATATTGCTAAAAGGCTAAACTCTATTCCAGATTGCAGCATTGATAAATGTTTCTGTGCCACTTCATTATGTTATAGAGAACTTTTTCTGATGTCAGCACTTAAGCATTTAAGAAGCTGTGGGGTGGGTAGAGCAAGGAGCTCCTGACTGGTTTCTTCTTTTGCCTTTTACCCTGCTGTATTAACTGAAGAAAAACTCACTGTTTTGTCTTCCTTTTCTGATTTGAGGTTGGCCTATGGAATCTTATGAAAGATGTTCAGAGTTACAGTTGACGCCATTTTTTTTGGTAATATTCTCAGGTGGTGGGAGCTATATAAATGCAAACTACCCATATTATTTCCTATTACATAAGATTCTCAATCGTGCTGCTTCTCCAGAATCCCTGTGTTCTCTTGAATGATGAAATTGCAAATGTTCCATGAATGTCAGTGCAATTTATTATCATCTTTCATTCAGAACATTACAAAATGATTTGCAGATGCAGGTGTTGCTAATGATTTTCAGTCACCCTCCTTAAAGATTGGAGAGTGTAATTGTCCCTGTTTCTATAACAAGGATGAAACTCCTTAACTAAAATGAAAAGGCCAGTTTGGAAGGTGAGTTTGTGTTGCCTACTACATCTTCTTGGGGGTCTTTTATACTTTTTTCTACTTTTTCTATTCTTTTTGCTTAGTGAAATCCATTGGCTGCATGGGAGGTAGAATTTTTTTTTTTTTTTTAATGTACAGAAAGATGCTTTAGATGAGAAGGAGGGGATAAGGAAGAAAAAATATACTGCTTGACAGGCCTAAAAAAGTATGTTGCAATATTTAACTGTGGACATCATGGTTCTTTCTTTGTTATCTAAAGACTCTTAAACCTCTCTTTATTCCTAAAATGTACTTCAACAGGTTCACTTGCAGTATCTTACAGATTGTCTCTGATTTTAGTTCTAGAAAGTCCTTTGTTAATAGGAAGCATTATATATGGCTTTTGTCATGGAAGTTTTGAAGGGGATGTGTGGGGAGACATTTCTGGCTGTATGTCATACAGTCCTCTTTTAAACTTCCTGGTGAGAGAATCACTTAGAAATCAAAGGTGTAAAGGGAGGCATACTAAAGGCAATGTTGGAGAATGCATAAGTCTGTAGACTTGACCTCTTGTTGGTGAGGACATGGATCCAAGATCTTGGTGACAGGAATGACTCTATCAGTAGAAAAAGGACAAGATTCTTTCTCTCTGAAGGACTGAACAGGTGTAGTTGGTCCTGGTTGCATAGAGATGCAGAGATTCAGCCTTCTTTCCCCACAGCCTCAAATGGAGAAAGTACTGTAGAGCATTAGCTGCAAATTAAAGCTTGTTTTCAGTAGGGAGGAACCCTTGGGGGAAGGTTGCTGCAGTCATGCCAGCTCTCTCTTGAGGCAGGTCCTCTTAGGCGTCTCTGTACAAAGGGATGCAATTTGAAGCCACATGCCACTGGGAATAAGTCAAGTGGGATGGCTCATGTGGCTGATGTCAAAGGTATTTTAGCACAGATGAGGCTACGATATTTTTTGTTGTTATTGTCTTTTAAAGTGAAGCTGTACATACTTTGCTTGTGGCAGCTCTCTGAAGGTTCAGTGGCTCACTTTTTATTTGATTTTGATTAAAATCGATGTTTCTGCCAGCCCTGGTGATCTCATGAGTGAGATACCTGAGTTTGATTCCTGGATTTGATTTTTCACTGTTGTATGGTGAAGGGAATCCCTGTCTCCCTCTAGAAGGAAGGCAGAGCTTCAGATCTCTGTGCAGCAACCCCTTTAGGCATGGGGTGGCTTTGATGGACTCCACAGGAGGGGTCTTTACTACTAATTAGCTGCAGATACACTCCATGTAGGCATTCCCAGCAACCTAAGTTTCCCAAGCATAGAACAGGCAGGGTTGGTGCAAGTCATCCATCCTTCCCTGATAATCCTATTTAATCTTAATAAGGAAATATCACATCTTGTGGAGAATAGAGTACTCTGTCCTAGGTTTACATAGACCTTTGTGTTTCTCCAAGGGCTGGAAACAAAGGGTAATCCTTTTTGGACTCAGCAGAAATGAAGATGGCAGGCTGTAAAGTTCTTGTGAAATTAGGCTGGCCTCTGTATAGCATATTGTTGCTAAAGTATGTTCTCTATTAAGCTGAGCCAGGCTTACTGGCTTAGATAAAATATCCAAGGGTTGGTGAAGTAATTAGTAAATGTGCACTGTCAGACCAACTAATTTGTTTAATTTTGAACAGGCAATGTTTATAGATATTTAAATAATCTTAAGAAGTCTGTCCGGAGTCATGGCAGGATCATGATCTGTGCAGTGCTGCAGACAAGCAAACCCGTTCCCTCCCTTTGCTGCAACACCACTGAGTTCTGTAGAGGACAAGCACAGCCCTACTATGCTGCTGTTTCATGGTTATTTAATTCAGTCCTAGTGGTTGGAGGTAATTCTGTCCTTGCTGGAAGCTGCTCCTTCCCTGGTGGAGACATTTGCTTTTGTGTGTCTACCAGGTGAATCAGGCAACGGAGCAGATATGGCTGAAAACTAAGGCATTCTGGTTTCTGTCGCTTTTTTTTTTTTTCTCTTTCTTTTATTTTTCCCTTTGTCCTTGGGCTCTCTGAGCCAGCTCAGCACACAGCCAAACAAGCACTAGTACTGGCATCCAAGAGGGAGTGCAAATACCCAGCCAAGGGAGGTAGCAAGGGCAGAGACAACTTGCACTTTGGGCAACTTAAATTGGTAACAAAACTGCAACCTGAGTTTACATGACTGTTTGTGTAAATTGAATCATCGAATGACTTCTGGCAGGAGTTGTGTTTGGGTTCTCCAGGGTCCAGGCACAAAAATGTCAGAAGCTTCACTATAGTGACTGAGTCTTTCAGCTTCCTGTGCGGTTCTTTGCCAAATTAAATAGAGCCAGAAATCTCAGCACCAGCAGCTGTAGGGAGTTAATCCCACCCAGATCCAGATTAGCCATGGCACATTCTTGTAACCATAGGCACGACAGTTTAGTGTAGACAGCTGTTCTGATAAACCGATCTGGGAATCCTGCCCTCGTAGGAATGTTTGATGTGTACTGGTCACAGAAGTTGTTTCAAAGTTATGATAAGACAAGCTGGTAGCCTGGATAACAGTTGCATGTTTTTGACAGTGTTGTGATGGCAATACTACATGAATATCCAAAATGACATGAATGGTTTTACTTTAGAAGAAAAATGAACTTACCTCTCTGCCTGAATTATACCAGTACAATGCCAGAACTCATCTCCTATGTTGTGGGAGTGATACCTATTTGCTTATCCAATAGAGACTTGATACAGAGACCCAACAGGTGTAGAAATGGACAGCCTGCTTCCCACCCTGAGCAATATTCTTTTATCAGAGAGTATTTTCTTCCCTGCTGGTTCTGCTCTTGTGGCCTGTGTCAGCGTCATTTTTGATGGTACCGGCTGAATATTTTGTGGAACAGAAGGACAGTGATACTTGAAAAACAGGGTAATGTGGTGATTGTAGACAAGGACAACTTTTGACTGGGTGAATGGTGATAAAGCTTTCAAAATTATTTGGAGCCATGATGATGGGTCACCTTGGGTAGTTGCGTGGCTTGAGCACCAGACTTTGAATCTCAGAGTTGGGGATTTGATCACAGTTTAAGGGGAAAAAACCCATGTTTTCCCATAGAGTATTGGGATGCTAAAACTTTACCTGGGTTCCAAATGAGAATTGATAATTTCATTGCCTAGAAATCACTGAGGAATTGCCTCCAAAAGACCAGGCATGAAGTGCCAAACATGCAAATTGTTAAAGTCTAGGAGTATGGTCAAGGGTAGTTATCCGTATGTTTCCTGTGATGCTGTGCTCTCCTTTTGCCATCTACTTCTGGTCATTGTCGAAGGCAAGATTTGGGGCTAGATGGAATAATGCTGACATAACTGTTTTTTCGACTTGGAGAATATTTTTAGAAGTAGCAGAGTCCACTAAGTATTGTGGAGTATTGTAACCATAGGCACAAGAGCTTAGTGCACACAGCTGTTTTGATAAAGCAATCTGGGGATCCTGCCCTAATAGGGGTGTTTGTGTACTGGTCACAGAAGCTCACAAGGTCATGGTGAGCTGGTTTGATAGCTACCTTGATAGGGTCAGTAGTCTGGAAGGGAAACCATTATCTTCTTGGCCGCACCATTAGCGTTCTGTTCAGCTCAGGACAAGTTATTTCATCTGCTTGACTCGACTCTCCTCCTGACACACACTCTTTTTCTGTGTTGCCACTTCAGTTGTCATTCCTGTCAGCTGAGGACTTTTCTTAGGCCATGTTTGCCCAGTCACAAGTGAGGCGGTGCATTTCAAGGACTTGGCTTTGCACTGCTGGAAGTTCTGCCTCTCAGCAGGGATTTCATTGTGGCTGCATATTAAAGCAGGTTAAATTAAACTATCCTGAAGCATTGCCGTTAAAAGAGATTACACTAACTTTGAAATTGTAATAGTTGAGGAGCACACGTGTGTCAGGTAAGATGGGTTAGTGCCCCACGGTGTCCCACCTCACCAGCTTCCCATTGTGCCAGTGGGGTCCCCCATGCTCTGCTTGGTGCTTTGCCCAAAGGAGCTCTCAGTCTGGATTTTTGTTGCTGCTCACTACTCTACTAATAATAATAATGATAAATCTGGACATCTGAGCAGAATCATTTTGCTATTCAACCTCTACTGCTCCTTTGATTAAGGAAAGATTTAATGCTTTAATTTGAGACATGTTTTGTTAAAGAATAGAGGGCTTTGATTCGCATGTTTATAAAGGGGTGCACTTCCTGAGCAGAATGGAAAACATTCTTTGGTGGTAAAGGATGTTGAAAGTACAGGCACTCCCTGCAGCTGATGGATTTGTTCTGGGCTCATATTTATCAGTACTTGCTAACAGAAAAGAAAAATGTTGAGTTATTGTTCCACAAACAAGGTAAATTATATTCTTTCCCACATTTTTCCCGAGATTGATGCAAGACCTTAAGCTCCATCTGAGTAACTTCTTGATGTTAGGACACCATAGTGGCAGGATTTCTTTGTTTGGGTTTTTTGTTTGTTTTTGTTTTTCTTTTACATTTTTGTGTTACTTTGTATTCATTCCTATCCTTCATATTTTTTCAAGTGACTAGATCTAACGTCAGCAATTATTTTAGAATGATGTTTGCAAATATTGTGCAACTTATATGAAATTAAATTTTACTGCATTAGATAATTTGAATTGCAAATGTAAAACTCCGAAAACAAACACCAGCAAACTCCCTTGGTGATTTGACTTCCTGGTCTTTTTGAAATACTGGTGACTGATTCTGATATTAAAGATAGATATCTTTCTCTTTTTTTTTTTCCTGAAGGAATAAAATTTAAATGCCTATTCTACAGTAGAGAAAGAACATTTATTATGTAAACTTTTGGTCTTCTGGCTACAGTTTGTCATTATGATTTTATCAGCACTATACTGTGTTGCTAATATGACCCAGAGCTTAAACATGCTACTGTCACATGTGTTTCTTCTAAAACTATTGTTGTCAGCCAGCTACTGCAAGTTCAATGCTGCATTCTAGCATCCTCTCTGAGAACAGCTAGGCTTAGCTTATCATTCTCCTGGCACAAAAGGGATGTGGTTTTGAGCTCTGTAGGGTGCAATCAGAGCTGAGAAGTGCTGTTCTCCAGGAGCAGCACATAATAAGTACTGAGTTTTAATCTGCTTTCTCTTCAAAACCTACATGAGCATCTCTGGCTTGGCCAGAACTCAAAGATGAGAATTTTCAGGGTTCTTAAAAGTAGGGGTGAGATTAGTACAATTCGAAAGACCTGAAGACCATTACGGCTTGAGCAGAAGGAAAACTGCAGTTGTTCTCTAAAAGCCTGGCTGTTAATGCTGCTTTTGAGAAGGTGCACCATGTCTGTCCTTTTCTCTTGTGCAAGACAAATCAATTGCTGCAGGCATAACCCTCCTCAAGTGCTTTTGAGAGTCTAGCACTGGCCTCCACTCCATAAATTGGAAGGCTGTGAGTCCTGGCTTGCGCTGCAGGAAATGTATTGTGTGTTGTAGGCTCTTTGTGATCTTTTCCCCTTTGCACACCTTCACAGAGCCAGGCACAATCCAGCCCATTATCTGTATGTGAGAGTTTTCACTATTACAGATGTGTAAAGTTTCTATTAGCAATTCTGATTTGGAAAGGACAATTGGAGGCTGAAAGAATGGCAAATGCAACCTGGATATAACATTTTGATCCCAGAACCCAATTAAATTTGTGGTTTTAAAGTGCATGTGACTCCTGAGTTCAGCTCTAATACTAGATTTATATTATTTCCTGGAATGAAAGTCACTGCAGACAATTTCCAGAAGAGCATAATAATGATCCAGTGAAAAATGAATCCAGCTTTTGGCTTTCTTTTCCCCAACAGAAATAAGATAGGGAACCAATTTAGTTTTATATTGGCTATTCTTTTAATGCTCAGTAACTTTCCTACCATCAGTGACTTTTTTTCCCAAGATATCTACTTCATTAGTGCTGGTGTTCCTACACAGTGTTAGTGTGCATTTGTCTTGACATGGCTAGTGCTATAGTGCCACCACATATTTGGGAATAAAACCCACAGAATATCAATTGAAATATATTATCTAATATCCTATTCATAATCTCACTTATAACAAATAATTAGCATTCTGTGAGCCATGTGTTCCTTTTTACATCCCATCAAGGTCCTTTGCCTAAAATGGTGCTTCAGCCTGATCAGTTTAGGTGAGGGGGAGCTTTAGACAGCAGTAATCATGAATGCTCTGTATTTAGCTTCTGTCTGGCTCAAAGCAGCCTCTGTGCTTTTATTATTAGAGACACTTAAGTATTGGACTAGCAGTACCCTGTCTGTGTCTCATTTTTAGTTATATCACAGGACAGCTTTTGTCTCACAAGGAGACTCTTATCTTAATTCTGCTGCTTCTTGGAGTTTGTGGCCCCTTTTGCTCTTACAGATCTCTAGGAAAAGAGACCTGAGTTATGTCAAGGATGAAAGCAAGTGTCCTTGCCCTCCTCTTCACTCCCCTTTCCACTCTCTTTGCTATGGAGCTTGGCAGGTTCTGTATGTAGTACGAGGTTTGCTGTTCTGAAAAGTGAGAGTTTTGGGGCAAACCATAAATTATTCTTAGGAAGAAAGAGACTACAAATTCTCTTTTCAATGGAAGTAAATTAAGGTATGTGAGTAGTCTTCTATGGAGTTGAGCTTTTTTTTTTTCCCTACCTTTGCTTCCTGGCTGGTAATTTTGGGGATACTATGTTTATCATAATGGCATTTTTGTCCAGCAAGGCTGTGCTCTGAAAATAAGCAAGAATCGGAAGTGCAAATGTGCTTTCTTGTTGTAACCAATGGATTTGTGCAGGCATGAGTGAAGCTGGTTTTTTCAGCTTCCTGGGGTTGGAACAGTGCAACCCACTTGACATGCTCCTCTAACTTCAAGGGACCGGGGAACAAATTGAGTAAAGCTCTGTCTGGTATGTATCTAGGTAGATTCCAAAAATAGGTGCATCTTCATATTCTCTCTTTAGCTTGAATATGAGTGGCAGCCTTTGGTTGCTACTGTTTGAATGCTTTCCCAGATAAAGCAAGAGTATTTGTGCAGTAGAAGCATATTCATTTTTACTTCTCGGAATTTTTCTTCTACCTGATCTAAGTTCTGTCCAGAGACAGAGCAGAGGGAAACCTACATGATAATTTAGTTCCTGGATTACCCTGGATTTGCTATAACCACAAACACAAGGGGATAAATGCTGTCAAGAGCAAGATTCAGCTCAGATGAATGTTAACTGAAGATGAAAATCACTATGAAAAAATAGAACTGTTGCTGCTAAACCAAAACAACACATCCTTTTTGAACCCTCTGGGAAAGCCCTTCCTGCACAAAAGATCTTCTGTGAATCAAAAAGATATCCATTAATTCCTGTTATCTCTTCCCCGTTTCACATTAGAAGATACCTTGGTTATGATGAACATTATCTTTTATTCTCTCTCTGCTGTGTTGACTGAATACAGAATAAGACTCTGTGGTCAGTTTAATCCTCATTTCAGATGCTGAGAGGAGAGGTGCTTATTTATGTCCAAAATGAAGAAACCAAAACATGCATCCAGCTGAACTTGGAGATTCACCAAGATCTCAGAGTTATGCTTTTTCTGTGAGCAGCTAACTTAACTCAAACTGATGCTGATTTACTGAGTAAACTTCTCTTGGATGATACAAAGCTTATTG
>VZTN01009999.1:0-37009 GCA_013400515.1 Erpornis zantholeuca
AGATTGTTGAGTTTCACTTAAACTTTTCTAAGTACTTTTAGAACCTCCATTAAAAAGCTATTTTTGTAACTTCTTACAGTACTATGCTTCTCCAAATCACAAAAGAAATCACTGCCTCCTACACTGGCAGTAATAAAAAAGGTTTTGCATTTTGCAGACACTAGGGATTGATCTTTATAGCAACTCATGGAGATGCATATGCTAATATGCCCCTGTTTTACAATAAAGAGCTGAAACAAAGGAAAAGGGACAAGAAAAAAAGGGAATTGATGATGGAGCTGAGACAAGACCCTGCTCTCAGTTTTGTATTCATCCCATCCCTTTTCTCCTCAAATCTTAAGGGAAACTATTTTCTCTATCCCCATTGATGGCAGCATTCTAAAAGGCAGCTGCCTCTTGAAAGATTCTTCTATGGAAAATTGCAATGGCGTGTATGTGCATCAGAGATATTTCCAAGTGGTAATTAGCCTGGACTGTGCTTCCCTTTCCCCTGGCTTCAGCTGTGTACAAACCCAGTTTTTTTCTGTGATGGTTTGTTCTTGTCTCGTTTCCGGCCTGTCTTCTCTTCTGCTTTGTATTTCTTTTATAACTTGTATAAGGCTTGTATAACTCTATGAAAGGGATGGAGCTCATACTAATGTGTGGTTGCAGAGAATCAAGGCACATATTCCATTTCTCTTAACTTGCAGAGATTCTTCACTTAAATTTTTTGCTCATTACATGATAATAGAATTAGTTTTACCACCCAACACCCCAACTTTACTGTAAAGAAACAACCTGAGTTATTAGATGACATAATCTACTTCAAAATGGACAGAGTCCTGTCAGAAGCGTTATTAGAAGGAGGAGAAATCATGTAGTTATGATTACACTGATATATATCAGTGCTAGCAAAGGTCCAGCACTAGTGCAAGGCACAGTCAAGTTGCAACACTGAAGTATTAGGCAGGACCATGATTTTCAGACTGCAGACATATTTTGCATGCTTTTTGTTTTATATCTCCTAGACCTCCAGAATACCCATGGCAGATGAAGAACAGGCTTTATACCTGTATGGCTTTACACTGTGTTTTGCTTGGGTCAATACTTGACCCAAAGAATGAAGGTAGGATTCGTGTGATCAGTTAGTGGTTTGGTCTCAGAACTGGTAAGATTTACATTCGGACAGCTACAGATTTTGGTATTTTATTCTGAGCTGATTTTCTAGGTTGTCTTAGTAATCAGCGAAGAGAAAGAGCCCTGCTAAGTTGTTGGAGTGTGTTTGACATCTAAAATGGTGGAAATGAATCACAATGTAAAACCACTTATATCTCTCCACTGGTGATAAAGGATTTATAAAGCCACTGAGATTTAGATATTTACATTAATTCATTACAAACGTATTAAAGTTTTGTGTCTTATATAAGGGATATAGACAGGCCAGAAATTGTCCCACAAACCAGCAGAATTTAAAACACGTGATGATTTACTGTTAGACATCCCTTGGGAATTAAGGAAGGTAAAGGAATACTTCCAGAATGTCAAGGCTTTCCTGATGAAACATTAAAAGAACTTCACATAAAGTCAGAGGTTCATGCAGCAGTGAATAAATTTAGCCATAACACATATAAACCAGCAAGAAGCCACATGCAACAGCAGTGTGAAATCAAGGATTGTATGGACAGTAATGAGAACAAGCTTGGAGGATACAAGTGTATCCTCCAGAACTTTGAATTTTGCCTTGAAGTTAGCAAAATTGTTAAGCAGAATTGTTATTCAAGTTAACTAGATTTCAAGACTCATTTCAATGAAGGTCTCGGGCATTAATAGATAAAATAATTTGTGTGTGTGTCTGTGTTCCTGAAAGGCATCCTTTTTTGTGTTCTGTTGTTACTGATACAAAACAGCCCTAAACTTTGTAAGGCAGTTGAAGGCTAAAAGTTATGACTAAGCTGATCTGTGGCCACAGAAAGCTTTGACTCATTGATTTCCCCTGAATTTCCTGTCCTGTGGTGATCTGCATGTATATTCTTATTGGTGTGACCAAAACCAGACTGGGCCTGTATCATCTACAGAGTTTATTCTTGATTTGCTAACCTATAATTTTTATTGATTTAACCTATTTACGAGGTAATCTTATCCTAACTGGAAGGACTGTTAAATGAATTGAGGTAGCACGAAGGGCCTGAATCAGCCACATGATACTCAAAGCCAGGTACTTGGGAATGATTTCAGAACAGGTGCCAACACCTGCTGACTATTCCTCTGTGAGGTCATATCTCTGGCTTCTTGTCTGGTCAACTTTACACCTTCTTTCTCCCTTGGAAAGGCATAGAGATTTGGAGTTGAAAACATGGTGTGGTGAGACCTCCAAGCCATTCTAATGTCACATGCTGCTGCTCTGTTGGGTTATTGAAAACTATTCCACTCATTGGAATGAACCTTTGCATTGCAAAGACGAAATCTGAATTACTAACAAATATTACAAATATTACAAAAATCCATTTGACAAGGAGGGTACTGAGAAGTTAGCTGTAATGTGCGATTTGTATTAAAAGCTTTGAAATCTAGCCATTGAATGATGCTGTCTCTACTTGTTACCTCAGAAATCAGCTTTTTCTTTTTTTTTTTTAACCCATTGCTTGTCATTTATTTTAAACTGTAGCTGCTAAGAAATTATTGTATTTTTCTATTCTTATTTCTGGTTGTCAGTATTCTTGGATATTGAGTGGGTCCCAAATATCTTTTATTTCTGGTTCGGCCTGTCTCTCTTCCCGTTGTCATCCTTTCTGTGCACCACACAATATCTTGAATTCCTCATATTTCATTCTGTCTTTGTCATTTGTTCATTCAGAATCTCTTGCTCAGTATATTTACACTGAACAGACTCTCAATACACATTAAACTCCAGTTCTTTCACACGGAATTAAAATTCTGACCACTTAATTAATGATGAGTTCATCTGTCTATTCATTATTGCACTTCTATCTTTTGTGTTTCGGTTTTTGATGCCTCTGTGACGTAAAAAAGGTACTGACTGTCTTTCACTGGCTGTTTGTGTGGGGTTTTTTGCAAACTGTACAATGCTAAGGTTATGCTGCAATGATAAACATTAGTGCAGATTGAATTATTTAGCATTAGCACAATTGCTTCACTCTCCTCTTGTATCATGGGCAATGAAGGGCTGCACACTCTCCATGCTTGCTGTTTTCTTGTTGCAATGATGTAGTCTGTTTTAATGCTCAGAGGAGACAGTGTACAAGCTTACAGCTCTCACAGGCACCAAGGACCATGCTGGCTGTGCAGTCCTGATGCATATTCTCTGATCTCTACATGCTCCTCTTCAGCCCAGGAGAGACCTCTCTGTCAAATGCGTCAATATTGTGTAGAAGGTTGAATCCCTTTTACTGAGGTTTTAATCAAAGTGACCCACCAAACTATACAAAAGAAACTGAAATTAGGAGATTGACAGGAATGCAGCAGGGGCATGACCACAGCAATCCACTAGCCAGTTCTAATGGCTACAGTTTCAGAGCACTATTAAAGGGATTTGCAGGAGACAGAGAAGGCTGAATTTACTCTAGCTGTAACTTTTATCTATACAGAGTTGCATCAGGTGAGCCTTGGTGAAAGTGGTCCTTTCTCTGCAGTCAAACTACATCTTTGCACCTGCTCTGACTAATGAAGCACAGATGCTGATGACATACATTCATGGCAACATGGTAACGTAGGGCAGACTTGTCAGAGAAAACTCAAATTGGCATTAGAAATTGCGATTCATTGAATATAATTAATTGCTAAAAACCATAATGCATTTCAGAATTAAGTGTACAATTGCAGCAAATGATCAGTTCATTTCTGGAAGAGGAGCAGATTGAATATCTTGTTTTTAAATAAAAATAAATTCTAAAACTTAGTAGTAGCACAGAAAAGATGTACTCACTTCACTGCATTAACTTGTGGACAAGTCATTAATGAACATTACCGGTCAGCAAAACATGTCAACCTTACAGAAGCACTCAGTGTGCCATGCACATGCCCATAGCTTGTGAACCTCTGTGCAAAGAAGTATCCTGACTACCAGCATTAGCACTGATAAAGTCAGAAAAACCATTTTATTACTGATGACATTAGAGCCAAGGTATTTTTGAAATAAAGGTCTTATTCCACATGCACTATTATAATAATTTAACTGCACCGTTATCAAAACTAGGTTGACAATATGAGAATGGTCATTGCTAAAACCATTACAGCAGTATTTGTGTAAAAAGTAGTGTGTATATCGAGCCTACAAACCAGTAAATTTGGAGGAGCCCTTTAAAAGTTCTAAGAGAGCTCCCACTCCTTGTGCATTACTAGCTGCATTACTAGCTGCTGCTCCAGTTTCAGTTCACTTATAAACATTGAATCCAGCCCCCAGCATCATTTCATGAGGTCACTTGAGAGAAAAATTGAATTATTCATAGTGTTTTCAAAAGTTTTTGAACTATGAATGTTGAAGAGTTCACAGTTTATTCTATATAATATACTGAATAACTTCAGAGAGCAGTGTTGATTTTGTTCTTGGGGCTCTGCTGCTGTCCATAAAGCATTCAGGCAGTGTTTTTGTAGTGTATGATGTCAGAAATGTAATCCCTTGAGTGAATTATATACATTTGTATTCATGCCAGGTCATCTCATTACCCTAAGGTTTTTAGTCGGTCCAGTTGCTTCCACTAGTTGACATGTTTTTGAACTCTGTGCAGTATTTTTCTTCAGTAACACCCATATCTCAGTTAAGGATAAAGTCCCAGGACTTAAGTGTGACATCGTGATAGTATGAAAAGAGTGTTAAAAGTTCAGTCTCATTCCTTCTGATCCTAATAACTGTTTATGACAGCCCGTGCTATTTTTCTTTCAGATGTTGAAAACTCTTGTTAAAGTGGGTTAAATTTTTTGAGACTGAATGTTCCTGTCCTTTTACAAAAATATTCAAGAGGATATTTTTCTGTCCATCTGAAGCACTGCACTGTTTAAAACACAGCACTTCTAAGTGCACTGCTTTGAATTTCCTATCACTGTTGAGTTCCCCAACATAAAAGTAAAACAGGGAGAGAAGTGTCTTTACTGGTGGTAAGGAGCATGGTCTTTCTAGGGAGAGAACTTAAATTGTAATTACCAATAATTCTAATTCAGTGAGCAAGGAATTGGGAAGAATGGCCTGAAACTCACTTTTCAGTAATTTTCATTTGCCTCAGTAGAGGCCAATGTTTCTGTTTGAGACAAAGTAGGTAGGTAGTTTTCTGTGCTCTTTTTCTAGTCTAGGAGCCTCACAATAAGAGCAATTATTAAAGTATATTACACCTCTCACTATGTATGTATATTTTGTATTTACATCTGGCAATGATTATACACTGAAGGCTGTTTTCCAATCCATCTGCCCATTTTGCAGGGTTCACTTTGGTGGGGAAGAAACCTACCTGGGCAAGGAAAGCTAAAGGTCTGAGGATTTCAGCTGGTGAGATTTAGAAATTTCCCTCTCTTCTGAATAGTATCACTCTCACCAAGATTTAGCTTCTGTAAAGTTAGTTCTTCTGCATTGCTGAGCTTCTTCCCTTGGCTGACAACTTCATTGTTCCAAGGGAACAGAGCTGTCAGAAAAGGTCATCACTGCAGAGGGGTTGGAAACCTCTCAAGTACCGAAGGCTAGTCCCACAGAGAGTTTTGAGGACCATGGCAATGACCTCCACCTGGACTCTGAAATCGTTAGGGAGCTTGTGCAGAGACCAGTGTGCCAGAATGATGCATTCACGGTGGCTTGTGTTGCTAAGCAGAGTAGCAGCTGATTTTTGTAGCAGTGGGAGTTCTTTTCACAGTATGTATTTTTCAGTCTTGGATACAATGAGATGCAGTAATCAGTCTGGAGGTCATACGTTTGTGGATCCCTGCTGCCAAGTCTCTGTCTGATAGATTCTGAAGAGAAGTATATTTTTATTCAACAATAAGTTGATTTTTAGTACGGTGGCAGATTTCTATCATTTCTTTGTAGTCTTCTTTGTGCGTGAAGAGGAAGAAGTAGTTTGACAGGATTTAGGAGTAGTTCTTGTATTCTGTCTATCCCATACATCTTTGGGATACTCAGTTTCCATGGGTACCGATGGAGGTTTATGGGTTCCCCACTTTGCTCATAGGATGGCAGCTGTTGGCTAGATGACTAAGAATTTCCTGTTAAGAACAGCAGTTCAAATTTATCTCCTATTCATGTCTGTGTAACTAAGGAACAACAGTCTCTCTGTAATCTGATAGTTTTCTGTGCTTCTCCAGTGTTTTCTTTAGCTCTTAATTTTCTTGAAAATAACTAAGTATTTCTATTAAAGAAATTGGTGCTTTAAGAAAAAAAGTGTGTATCCTTTTTCTAAATGAAAAAAGAGGAGACTCACAAGCATGTCTGACAGCTAGACTAACTGCTCTGTGCAAACAGTTTTCATGTCATACTCTTGAAATATTTTTACACAGAGCAGTTAACAAGACCTTGAAAGATTATTCAGAATCATGTTTCTGTAGATAATGCATTGCCACACACAGATACTGAATAAAAGAAAGAAAACACACTACTATTACCTCTGACATTACTGTAGCATTTTATGGATGTTCCTGCACTGGCTTCTGCTGGTAACAATAAGCAAATTACTTATTTTCAAGTATTTGTGCACCTTACTGACTTCTTTAGGCAAACTACCAACCCTTCATTCATCATAAATGTTAAAATCCAGGAGAAAGAACTTTTTGTGAAGAATGCTGATTAGAAAGGACATGGAAATTCAAGGTAAGGAATCTGTCTCCTGCGTTATGTTCAGCTAGCCAACTCACTAACTTCAGCACGTCACTGCAGCACCTATGTGCAATGTGTCAACACCTTTGTATTTCTCTCTAGATTGTCTGGTATCTCTAAGAGAGAGACTGCAACTGGTCTCCATTCAGAGGGCAGTTTAGTCTGTCCAAGAGCTGAGTGTCCTCTGATGGTGCCTGTCTTGGTTATAGAGTCATCAAATGCAGCAGTTAAACTAAAGTTATGTGAGCGAAATTAAGGACATTGTATGCATTGTTGGTAAGAAGGAAATAGCAAGGGGAATCATGCTTGATGATTAACCTTCTGTGGCAGAATGACTGGCTGGGTAGATGAGGGGAGAGCTGTGGCTATAAATGCATGTGCTGAAGAGAAATATTCATTTATTATATTAAACCTTCATTCATATATTTCTTGTGCTTATACTTGTAGTAATTAAATTATTTGAGAGCTTAAATCCCCTTCATGCTGTGCAGATGTTGCCATTTATCAGGACATCTTCATGTGTTGGTAGAATTAAGGAATGCTCAGTTTTCACATGCTGATTTTTTACACTAGTCAGACTCAACTTAAAAAAATAAACTCTCCCATTGTTGATCCAAATAGTTCTTTCATTCTTTCTACTAAGTAGAAGCAATGTTGTCATCCCTCACAGAATTATAACCTATTTTGTTGCACCAGGTCCATTCTAGTTTAGTGATATACCTTGAGGTGACTAAGGCAAACTCTGTTTGAGAGTAAATACATGCCTGTTCTGGTAATAGGTGCCTGTCTTCCTCCTTCATTCCCTACCTTCTTCCAGAGCTAGTAGATGGAATCACATTGGCTGCTTGTCCCTTCACCGATATCCAGGTAGCTCCAAGCAAGTCAGAGTCCCATAATACACTCATAGCCTACTGAGAACTGGAAAGGGCAATGGATTACCAGAAGTTATCCATTGCAAAGCAAACAGGACTACTGTAGTGGGTTGATGCTGGCTGCATGCCAGCTGCCCACCAAAGCTGCTCTCTCACTCTCCTCTGCAGCTGGGCAGGGGGGAGAAAATATAACAAAGGGTTCGTGGATTGAGATAAGGACCAAGAGAGATCACTCACCAAACACCATCATGGGCAAAACAGGCTCAACTTAGAGATATGGAATGAATTTATTGCTAACAAAATCAGAGCAGGATAATGAGAAGAAAAATAAGCCCTGGAAAACATCTTCCCCTCACCCCTTCCTCCTTTGAGCTCTACCTCTTACTCCAGTGGCTCGAGACAGGGAATGGGGTAAGGGTCAGTTCACCACCCGAGGCTTCTCCCATTCAGTGAGAGGAGTCATTCCCTGGCTGCACCATGACGTCCCTCCCATGGGAGACAGTTCTCCATTAACTTCTCCAATGTGAGTCCATCTCACAAGCAACAGCTCTGCGTGAACTGCTGCAACGTGAGTCCATCCCATGAGCAACAGTCCTCCCCAAACTGCTGCAGCATGTGTCCAGTCTCCCACGGGGGACTTCCATGGGGTACAGTCCTCCAAGGACAGGCTGCTCCAGCATAAGAGCAGGGCCCCTCTCTCCATGGGTCTCCCACAGGATCACAACCTTCTCTCAGGCATCTACCTGCTCCAACATGGGTCTGCTCCATGGGCTGCATTTGGATCTCTGCATCCCCATGGTCCTTCATGGGCTGCAGGGGGACAGCTGCTTCCCCATGGCATGCAAACCCAGTACCAGTGCTCTGGTTCCGCACAGGGCCATCAAACTGGACCCATGGTCACTTATTTCTGTAACATGAAGGAAAACCTTTGGTTCTGATTGTATGAAGGGGTCATCCAGAAAAAGTCTTCTGTCAGTGAAACAGCTTCCATTAGTTCTTTGATGGTACAGAACAATACTGGACATTTTTATTTCCCTGTTCTTTAAGTTCAGTTACAGTATTTTTATTTTAACATAAATGGAAACCTAGAAAAGGGTCCAGGATTTGGCTTGTGATGATTGTAAGATAAACATATTTGTTGTATATACAACTTTACGAACTTTACAGAACTACATAGTTAATCTTCTTATAAAAAGATGAGGTCTAACAGAGGTTATCTATTTTGTTATTAAAATAGATACATGCACAATATTTTTATTATATTAAAAATGGTCCAGGCTTAACTTAGTCCAAGAATTTAATAGTTTGGGGAAAAAACCTACTATATAACCTAGAATAAAATTTCATATTTATCTTTTAGAAATTAATAATAGTTGTTTATAAAATCTTGAGATGTACTATTAATGAGTGCAGAAGAAGCAGAGAGCTGGTAGGCTTTTTTCATCATTCAGTAGAGACACATTAAAGATAAAATAAAGTCTGAGACGTGAACCAGAACTTTATTTTAATACTACCAATGGTTAATGTCTGTGCTAATAAGTAAAAGGTGCTACAAGCAATGCAGGTAGCATTTTCACTTTAATCTGTAATATGTTGCAAGTATATTTTGAAAAAAAGGGAACATATGTGTTCAATTAGTTATCCAAGTCACCTCATTGCATCCTGATATATCGTGTTATAATTCTGCTGCATTCTCTTGCCTTGTCTAAAAAAGTAAAGCTTGGAGACAACTAACTGCATCTACTGAGGTATTCAGTAATAAGCCCAGAAGAATAATAAAACTGTGTTTAAGTCAATAGCTTAAAGGAAACAGCTGTACAAGAACACTGACTTTTGAAACAGGGTGTATCTTGACAGAAGCTCAGATCCCGTATATCTCAGTCTTGTTCATTTGTCAACATAGAGGCAAGATAAAGCCATGTGGGATTAAGTAAACTCTACGGCTAAAAATACAGTTTGACACTGCTTGTAGACTCATGACAAGTCTATGAAAATAGCATATCAGTAGTCTTTTCATCTAGAAAAGAATATGATTTAAGGAGGGTGAATGCTTTTATTGAGTTTAGATTCAAGCATGTAGTATTAGTACCTTCAAGTAATTTTAACCAGATGTTACACTTTTCTTCTTTTCAGACTTTAGAAATACAGATGGTAATGAAATCATGCATGAAATGCTTCTGAATAGAACCTTTAATTAATATTTAGAAACTATTTTGTAGTTGGCATAATTTCTAAAACTGTTTATCTAATTTTTTTAACTGTGTCCCATGATTGGAATTGAATTTAGTTAATGAAGATTTTTTGTCATTTTAAGTTCTGTATTTCATATGTACTTTCAGCAACTTTGTAGCATACCTGTTCCTGAATTGAGCATGCCATCCCAATTGATGCCTATTGTGCTATATTCATTACATATTGTTCATGAGGAACAGTAACCCAGATTGTCAGATCTGTACTTTGCATCAAACAAACCTGATGAGAGTGCAATAAACTGTGACAGCAGAGTCTGACTGCCTTGTGAAGGACAAGAATGCAGGCAGAACTGTAAAGTCTAGGCTGAACTCTGTTCTCTTTTAGGGGGCTATAAAATAATGGTCCTTTTTTCCATACGTTCACATTGATGGGCTTGCCCTAATCTGTGCAAAGGAGAGCAGAATTTAGCCCTTTCATCCTTTTTTATGGTATCCTTCCACAGATTTTGGCAAGATGCAGTTCCTGAGTCAGAATTGCTTGTTAACCTTCAAAATGAGCAGAAGGTATTTTGGGATCCCATGTGAATCATAGACTTCTCCGTTTTTGTTTGGCAAAGACATTTCTATAGCCATGTGTAAAACAGCTGAGGCTTTTCTTCCACATCAAACATCAAAATGTTAACTTTGCAAAGGGCAGTTCCAAAGAGATACGTTATATTTTCATGCATGTGCAACATCCCGGATTTTTCCAGTAAGATTCTCACACTAGTTCACCCTCCAGTAGGTATCTGGATAGCAAGCCATACTTCCATTATCTACTATATTTGCAGCATCTTTTTATTAACATCCCAAAAAACAGAAGAAAATGTGTTGTCCTTGGCAAGCCATAGCTCATCAGTCTGGGCATGTGAACCTCACTGCTTTTGGACTAATGAAGTTTGCACATTTTTAACTGGAGGTGCAGGTATAAAAAGATCACACTCTTTGCCTGGCAGATTGACAGCGAGTTGATATGGTGGTGATGCCTTGAAAAGGTGACCAAACAACATCGGTGTTTAACAGTGTGAACACTGAGGGCTGAGTCAGAGCTTGAGGAGATGTAGGAGCAGGAAAGTACAAACGTAGTTTGAAGCTTTTACTGTCCTCTTATGCCCAAGTCTTGTACTAGGGATCTGGGCCAAGAAATACTGTTACCTTTGAAAATTATTTTAAATGAATCCCTTTAGACTGTTTTTCACACGGAAGACAAATATGACGTGTCTGCAAAGTCAACTCCAGAAAAAATAAAGCGCATCCAAAATATGCCCATTATTTGATGTTTACTGTGATGAAAAAGCAATGAAATCTCCAGTACAGCAAACTGGCAAACCTGTCTGAGCAAGTACCTTTTAACTCAAAGGGCTGAAATTTAATGGGTTTTGTTCATTTGCCTTCCTTAACATTTTCATGTAGTTGGTACTGCTTGTCTGGTTTTTTTTGTTGTATCCTCCAGGAACTATAAAGCAGCAGGTTCTTATTGCTATGATAATATAGGGGCCAAACAAAAGCGTAGAAATGAAGGTGATCATGGCCATACAGAACTTTCTTAAATGGCCTCTTCATTATTTTTGTACCACACACACTTTCTGGTATTGTGACCACACATGAACCAGCAGAATGGCTCATATGAACCTTCTCCGTCAGCTTCGGTACAGGGTCAGAGGGCTCAAAATGGTTCCAACAGCTTTGTTATTTTGATCTCACGAAGCTAATTACAGATTTTAAAGTCCCCAATTCTTTTCATAAATGGAAAAGGTCATGAAACAATGTAAGCCATAGGAATCTGCTGCTAGTCATGTTCCAACTGACAGCTTAATCAATTCTTAATTATTGTGCCATAATATTTATTGTTGGGTTTCTAATTTATAGTGCAGCTAATGAGAAAGGAGAGTAGTCAGAAACCACAGGACTTATTTTCAACTTGGAATTCTGATGGTATCAGACTACTAAGAAGAAAGAAAAAAATGTTGCAAGTTACTTAACTATAAAACTTCTAAAAACTGCTAAAATAATGATAATTAATGATGTTTCTCTAAAGGATGACACATTTGTATAATGTTAATATGTACAGTGCTAATAAAAAATAGTACAAGAATTTAAAAGCCAGAAACTTCTTGGATCAGAAAAATAGACTCTAGAATGTGAAAGAAGACACACTCAAACTAATCAAATAGTAAAATAACAGTTAGAAAAGCAAGAATGACCAGAGGCAAAAGGTATTTTAGCTCTATTTCAGTATCTTCCTACAGCAGCATGAGTATTGTGAAATAATTTAGTAAGGGCAGCCATATATATGCTATCTGTGCTGACTGGGCATTCTGCTGCAAAAACAGTATAGATGTGTACATACCATATATTTAGAATGTCATATAAGAATTTTGGCCGAGAAATGCCCTTCATAAATAGCACCCTTCAGAAATGTCCTGCTCAGTGCTTAAGTGAGGACTTTTGTGATGCTAATAGCTTAAAAACCATATATAAATATGCCTTGGTTTGCTTGTGTATGCCCTTTTACATGATACTAATTTTTCCATTTTAAGTACTTGGTTCTTTGCTTTGGTAACATTTCTGCAGCCACATAGTGTCTTCAGTTCTTCTTCAGTCTCCTTTCTAGAAGCATTTTCTTACTTCCCATTTCTGTTTTCTAGCATTTCGAATTTATTTTGTAACTGAAAATCACAGTGGAGTTGTGGCAGTGTTGGGGCAATGCAGATTGCCAGAATGTTAGCATATGTTGAGCTTTTTCATTGACTCCAAAATAATGTTTTTTGATCATTTTGTGTAACCAGAAGAATCAATGGAGAAAAACCCACAGAGGGCGAAACTAATCTTTGAGCTTGTGCGAAAAAGTCTTAAGATTTGAGATCCTTCATTTATTGATTATGTAATGTTCTTTCATTATAGGAATGGGAAGATAGNTTTTCATTGACTCCAAAATAATGTTTTTTGATCATTTTGTGTAACCAGAAGAATCAATGGAGAAAAACCCACAGAGGGTGAAACTAATCTTTGAGCTTGTGCGAAAAAGTCTTAAGATTTGAGATCCTTCATTTATTGATTATGTAATGTTCTTTCATTATAGGAATGGGAAGATAATGCTGCTGGGAAGCAGGTGACAAGCAGGACAGTAGATAGTCCAGTGGTGGTAGATATTCCAGTGGTAGATAGTCTGGTGTAGACTTCCCTGCCTTAGAGACTGGGGCAAGAGCTTGAGCCTGGGAATGTTGAATGCATTTGACTTTGCAGCCTGTAAACTGCTGCTCATACAAAAGTCTTTGTGGCACTGGGACCTAAGTCCCAGTTTAATTTTTCAGGGTGTTAGTCTCTGCTAGTCAGATCATAAGAGCACTGTTCAGGACAGAAAGGCCAAAGTACCTCTGCTTATGTATAAATTAATATTTTTGTGCTTGCATGTGTAGTCACTAAAAAGTGACTACCACTTTTTTGTAATGGCTTTTAAAAATTCACAATTAAAAATAAACTAATCTTTAATATAATTTTAAAAACTGCAATTCATCAAGCCATTTATTTTTCCAAAAGCCTGCATCTGCCTTTTTCTCCTTGTAAGAAGGCTTAATACAAGTATCTGACAGAGGAATTATGCATATATGGAGATATATTATATGTATGACACAGGAAATCAAATGTTTATTTATGTTACACTGATTGTTATACTGAAACAGCTAGCAAATAATCATTCTTCTGATTATTTTCATAAATTGTATGACCCAGATTGCAAGTAACAGCTTTAAATATGTCCTGTTTCCCATCATTGATAATTCTCAGCTTTTTATTGTTGTTTTGGTTTGGATTTTTGTGGGTTTTTTGATAATTGTGCCAGAAATGGAAAAATCCAATTCTGCCAAAACCAGTGGAAATATTGCTTTTTAATAATAACTGTGATGTGGTTAAAGAACTGAGACTGAAGAATCTGATTCTGCATTCAGTCCTTCCATTGCCTGATCCCTAGCTTGCCTGCAAATTCCATGTATAAATTGTCTGTAGGATTTCCCCAGATATTTCACAGCCTTATTTTTGTACTGACTCCGATTGATAATAGGCATATCTCTGTGGAAAGCCAGGGAGAGGTATCTTTGCAATACTGGATTCAAGAGCTGTTCAAATTTATGTCCAACATTATTGGAACCCAAAAGTTTCCTGGTTCCTGGAGAGGGTGAAGATTCATCATCAGAAGTATCAGACACAGAGACCCTTCATTCAACAGGTCTAATTACCTTCCTTTTTGTACAGTAGTACAGAAGAAGCCCCAATGAATCAACAGTTGATAGAATATCATTCAGAGCAAAGAAAAAATTGAAGTCTTCTCATGCTAAACTAAATTTAATTGCTGTCTGCTGAATACAGGTTTACAACATAGTTTAACTGATTAGCCTAGTAACTTGACTGAAAAATTCATATGATGAATCAGTTTACCTTCATTACATTTCATTTGGCATGGGAAAAAATAGTAGTAAATCCATATGTACAAACCCAGCACAAGAAACACAAGGGTGCAGTGGATAGATGTCATGCCTGGGTCATAAAAATGAAAGCAATGGTATGGTTTGTGGTCCTTCATCCAAATTGATCTGCCTGTGTCTCAGGAGGCTGAAGCACTTTAGATCAGCTCCCTGTGTGTGTAGATGGCTCTGCAGTCCACTGAGAAGACACGCTGGCTTGCACTGATGCCAGTTTACAGTTTTCCTTGCTGTGTTCCAGCATTGCTCCATAGTGGACCAAAGCTCTTTGAAGACTCATATAAAGTCTCTTCACTTGTTTACCCAATGAGATAGTAAAACTTATAAGTCACTAAGCAATTATCCATCATTTCTTCAATGATTCGTATGACAGGACTGGATTCTGTGTATTTTGAAGATATCTTAATTACTCATGAAAGTGAAAAATCTACAACTCCAGTTGGGAGAATTTTATATTTAATGACTTCAGGTAGTATCTAATTTCTGCCTGTCTCTCAAGCATATGATTACATGGGGATCTTAGACATGGATTTTCTACTCCTGGAAGTTGTGTCTTTAGTTTACCTTGGCTTGGTTCTTGTCCTGTGGGTTGGTATTTTACTTGAACAGCTCTTTGGATTCCCTTTTGAACGCTTCAGGAACTAATAGTCAATCTGAGATGACTATGAAATATTCTAGTACCTGGTTTAAAGCTGTAGTTTTCTTTCATCTAGGGATAATCTGCTCATCAGTGTCAATCCTTCTTTCTTTTGAAGGAAGTGTAAACAAGTACGTTACAGCCCTGAACTGGATCTCCATTCTTTTGCAACTATACATTACTATGTCTATTTACTAAGCTTATTTAAGCTCATACTCTCATTTTTAGTATTTTATCTTTTCCACATAACTCACTCTCTGTCTTCCATCTCACTCTCTTTCTAGGATGTCTAAGTCATCTTTGACTGTCTATTTTCTTGTTTCATTTTCCTATCAAAAAATGAAAAAATTTTAAAAGCTGATAAAGGTCTTTATTAAACTTTGGGTTTCCATAGGATTCAAACCAAAATGCCTGTATATACTGTATTTTTACATGGGAAATACTTTATACTAGACCTAAGGTCATAGCAATTTTAGCTAATCTAGAACTGTAATCATATTTCATTATTCATCTGCTATAAAATGTTTTTTTCCAATATACAGAGAGGAGCTGCAATTTTAATAAAAGTGTTTACAGATATTACTAGTTTTCGAGCATATATAGATAATGTTTATATGCTTAAATAAATAAACCTTAAAAATGCTGTTCCAATTTTTCAGGCAACTGACATGGACATATTTCATGACATTCCTGATTATGTGACAAAATAAATCAGGGAATGTATATTTCAGCTTTATGCATTATACATACACCGAGCATCACCACTTATATTTGTCATTTATGCTTGAATTGTTGCCACAGTGATTCAGCTAGGTAGTAGTTAAACCAGCACTATGCCTCCTAGGTTAATATGTACCTGGGTTAAAATGCAAGTGCATCAGCACTAGCTTAGTTTTCAACAGTGTCTTTCAGACTGGAGTTGGAGTGGAGCTGTCAGGTACAATGTCACAGTGCTCTCGTAGAAATGGGCTACTCAGTCCTGTGCTGAGTAATTTTAAAAAATATTTTTCTTAGCAAAGGCTTAAGATTACAGTGAGAATTGAGAGGCATCAAAACCATAGCCTAAAGAGTGGTTCAAAGGTGACCTAATGTAGTCAAGGCAGGGAGGATGAAACTTTAGTAAAGCAGAATGTATCTATATGGGGTTGATATAACTTAAAGTGTATCAGCTGTAGATAGAAATTTACTTTGCCTATTTCAGTAGTGGATATCCAGTAAATGTATCTTTATCTTTTCCTGGTTAAAGTGAATTTTTTGTCTCATATCCTTTGAGAATATGTAGTTACTCTTTGAGGACTCTAATAATCTAACTGAATCTTGGCCTTCTCTTTACAGTTATAAGGCAAAGATATAAATATATTTTTAATTCCTTCTGTTCATGCTTAGAGAGCTTTTGTTTCTCATTTATCAATAGAAATTTCTAGAATATATTAAGAAAATATGATGGGGGCTCTGGAGGGCAGATTTACATTTTCCCAAAATACGGTGTTTCCCTCCTTGTGCTAAGAGAGAAAGGCAAAGAGCAGGAGCTCAGCCAAATGGTCTACTCAGGAAAGCCCAAGTGGTAATGCTCCTGGGTTATGTTAATATCATAAGGGCGACATATATAAACATAGACAGGATGAATAGAATAAAGGTGATTTTAGATTGTGCATCGAAGCTGGTTCAAGCATGTAAATATAATCTGTATTTCATTTCCTGAGAACTCTGGGAGAAAAATCAGAACTACTTTGTCCAAAAAAATGTTCAAAACACCTGATCTGGCTGAATAAAAGGGGTAACTTAACAATTCAGTCAGAAGATAAGGGATAAATATTTTACTAAACCCAGTATTTTGTTTTTTAGAGGCAAAAAGGTCAAAGTTTAAAGCAAAATAAGGCAGCCTTGTTATATATTCTCCATGGCATTATACTAAACTTAAAGCAGCTTAGCAGCTTCATTGGAAGATGCTTACTGTCATTATTAGTAGAGGATTTGCGGGTATTGGAGAACATTCATTATTGTTTTTCAAGAAAGAAAGAAAGAATTTAAGATGCTAAGTATAAACCCTTCAAAAATTATGGCATGAGAAATGGCCAAAGTCTACATAGGATGTTGAGAAGTCAACTGGTTTTCAGCTAAATACCAGCCAGACAATTTTCAACAGAAGGTGCACGATCTTAAGCAAAACGCTGATTAAAATACTTAATCAAGTAAGCCAAGATGACAAACAAGACCAGCTGTAGAGCAAAGATTGTACCATATCAGCTGTGCACACAGTATGCCTCAGCCTTGACAAATATCCACCTGGGAAGTAGTAATTGACCAAAAATTGTTGTTCAAAAGAGAATCTGATAAAAAAATCTGCTTTACACCATGTTGATAAAGCAGCAATTTTTAATTTGCAACATCTGAACATTTAAGAAAAGTAACTTTCCCTTTCATGTGAAGTTGGTCTCCTTGAGCTTTTTCTCCTTTGTTCTTTTTTGAAAGAATATATTGGTTTTCGCTACAGTGTGTCCTATGAATATGTATAAGGCAAGAGTATGTTTTAATGAGTGACCATTAGATGATTTCCCATGGTCTTGTGTGTAGACAGTAGATAAAAAATAAATATGTCTAACTAATGGCAAATAACTGTGCAGCCATGATCTAATGTTACTTGTTTTCTTCTAAGTGATATCAATCCTGCTTTCCCATGGGGTGAATGTTTGCAGATGGATAGTCATGCATATGAAGCCAAAAGAAAACTTGAAAAAATCTTGATTCTTTGTTTATATAAGAGATATTAAATTTCAAATGAAAGTGTACTAGGGTTTGAAAAACAACTGTGTTTTAAGGATTGTGTTCTCAAGTGTGCTCAAAAGTGGAACAAATTTCCTTCCATTCTCTTTGAATATTCTCTTTGCCCAGAGGTCCTGGTGTTCTTTCAGTCCTTGTTAAACAAAACCAACAAAAGTACAAAGTTCTGCCTCTGCTCAGTAACTAAGCATTTGGGTTAAAAACAGCTCTTTTCTATAGCCAAGGGGATGTGAGAAGGCAATGTTACTACCAATCATTTCTAGCAATCCTTGACTTCCCAGTCTGCAAAACCTCTTATCTACTTACTGTCAAATTGGCTGTGGAACATATTTCAGCACAAGTCCGGAAGGGAGTGTAAAATTCTGTCCCTAGAGATACTGCAATTTCTCTCAGCTCTCTTTTTGCTGTACCTCCTTTTTTTGCTGGAAATCCTCTCCAGCAACCCAACAAGTACTTAAGAATTCTTAACAAACCATTATCCCTTGTGTGTCTTCAATATTCTTCCCAAACAAGGATCAGTGTGAAGAATTTTCAGTTGTATCCATTAATGTTTAATAACCAGATTTCCCTTTAGTGCTTACTGTACCAAAAAAAAAATCAATATTTGGAGCTGTTAAAATTTGTAATATTTTTTCTTGACTCTGAAGTAGCAGAATTTTATCTGAAAGCCAAAGTGGAGTTTTGTATGATATAAGAGTGTCTGATCCTCTACTTTGTTTCAAGGCATCAAATTTGGTGGGAAGTCTACAAAAACATGAACCTTAAAACTTGAATGAAAGTAAAAGGAAACTTAATGGTAATATCTTTCTTTATTTGGTATATCTGAGCTGAGCCAATCACACCATTTTAAGGGAATAGCAGTATCACTTGAAATCCTCAAGGCCTTCAATATTATGATTTTTTAATAGAGACTACTTTAGTTATGATCTCAATTTTTTGAATATTTAATCCCCGAAGCTCCCTATTCAGGGAATAGGGACATTCATTTTGTGTTCTTCTTTCAGGAATGAGAATTCCTTGAACAATGCCAACACAGTTTAAGAGTAATCACTATTTCTCAGCTTTCTAGTAAGATCCTCTTGTGAATTTTTGATGGGTATTTTTACATTTTAATTATGATCTGAATTGTTAAAAAATTGCCTAAGTTTTCTTAAAGAAAATCCAACAGGAAAAATAGTTGGCTGACTTTTCAAAACAAAATATTTGTTATTCAGAATAACAAATGACTTTGCAACAGAGTCTGGAGATTTTCTTCTGTTGAAGTGAAACTGGTACTAATCACCTTCCAAGTGTACCCGTTATTCTGGAAGTAAGACCAAAGTAATTCTTCACCATTTAAAGAGGATTTAACAAAACTGTGGCCATGCTTGCACCTCAAGCACAAAATTGCACAGGAAAGGGGGACAAATAGAAGGATTTATAACTTGTTGAACTTAATTGTTCTCAGTGTGATTGTAGCTTCAGTATAAAGGGGTAATAAAAACAATTAATGATGCTACCCATAAATCTGTCAAAGGACCAGCAGCTGCACATAAATATTATTCTAGTTGCACACGCCCTAATAGTATAATAAACAAAATATGGGAAAGAGCCAAGGAAAGTTTTTCAGAAGTGCTTCATGATTTTTTTCAGTTTTCCAGTAAGAGCTTTCATGAAGAACTTGTTTTGTGCTGAATTGTTCTCATTCTCTATTTAGAGTGAAAATATTGTCATAAAGTAGCTGTGTTTGCCATGAGTGCAGAACAGAAAAGGCCATGTAAAGGAAGTTTCAAGTTCCCCTTTACTTACTCTGAAGTAAAGGCTTCTCGTAAAGGAATGAAATGGATTGAAACCACTCTGAGCTGTCAGTATATCACAGCTTTGAATCAACTGGAAAAGGAGCACGGTGTCAGCAGCATGGAGAAGGATTTTCATTTAATTAGGTGCCTTGTTCTGGCAAGAGGAAACAGGCAGAGAGGAATCCCAGCAGAGGCCTGTGTGCCTCCCGCCTGTCACCGGGGGCATCCCGGTGTTCAGATGGCTCTCCTGTGGATGTGTGCCTGGGGGCAGGGTGGTGGAAGGCAGACCATAAACATCAGAGCTTGAAATCATATTCTTCATTCAAACAGATTCATTCATTTCTACTAGGTTCTGCATTATGTAGACACCAACAGAGAATTTTGCAAGATATGCTTATGTAGCTTATCTTTACCCTTTTTAACTGCTGATCTATAACAAACTATGTAAAGTGAAATCAATTCCCTAAAACCAAGTGTCAGAAATGCCCATTGTATCTCCCATTCACTCATTCATAAGAAGATACTCCCTCATTAGTCACCAAGTGGAATTTAAATAGAGAGGAAAATAGCAACATATCAAACAATTAATTAGAATTATGCTATTGTCACAAATTATTGTCACAAGGGTTACTTTTTTTTACTCCCTCGCCTGCCACAGAATCACACTAACACTGTGTGCTTAAGTGTTGGACAAGAGTTGTTTGGTCTTCTGTCATCCCTTAACTCACCAAATATAAATAAAAAGTATTTGTGGGAAAGGAGAAGACATGTGAAAGGCACCAAATGACATGTGTGTTGTCACCTTTTTTCTGAGAAGCAACAGCTTCAAAACTACGATTGTCAGAACAGCAAATGATGACCTTCTGGCACATCAAAATATAGACTACACAGAAGTGGCATTGACAGTTTACAACTCTAACTGTGAGTCTCTGAGGGCATCACGATACAAATAAAAATGATGGTGCTGCTCGAGAGTAATAGCTAATGGCCCATGCAGAAAGATGTCTGCATCTGTTACAGCACACGAGTATGTGCAAGTGTTACTGAGAAAGTTGTTAGATGGAGATGTTGAAAGACAGGCCTGAAATTAAATTTGATCCACAGAAACCTTTGTCTTGTGAACCTGTCTGGCATGGGACTCCTTCTTGTCTTGGAAACTGATATTTATTCCATCCCTAAGCTGGTAGTGTGCTCTACAGCAGGTACTCTGATAAGTAGTTTGCCAAGTCCAGAACTGTCTTTAGAGACCTAAGTACTCCTTTTCAGTGTATCCAGAATGGCTGGCAATCTATCCACAACAGCTCAGCATCTATGTTGTATTACGCCAAATCAAACCAGAGTTTGTTCCCAGTTTTTCATTGCTGCAGATAGTGACCTTCCTGAGTTCTATGTCCTCTATGGGACCAGGCAATTGAATTTGTCTGTGACTTGCAGGTACATTCAGGCATCAAAAACTTTGCTTAGGTTAAGACACTCCAAGGATGAACCACACCTTAATTACTGTGTGCCACCACTTAGATATATAGCTTCATATATGCTAAAACAAAACTTCAATGATTATATGATGTGATTATACAGCTTGAAACTGGGAACATGTACATTGCTGTAGTTTGAACATAAATGAGGAAATTCTTGCACTCCTCCAATATTCCAAAATTTTATGGAAAAATTTAATTTAAAAACTGCTCCTTGAATTTTGCATTGAAATACCCTTTCATCATGAACTCATTTTAAATCTTCTGCCATAGGCTGGCTCTGTACTAATCATGCGCTGGCTCAATTCTTTCTTCAGTGCTTTGGTTCTTAGCTGTACAAGATTCATAGGATTAAAGAAAGGATAAGTTGCAAAAGAGGCTGATTCTGCAGCTACAGAAGATGGGGAGATCTGAAGGCTGATATTTTGCCTAGGTGTCTCTTTAGAATTAAAGTCAATGGATAATGCCTATAACAGCAGTTAAGATATAAGCACTGGTAGATACAAGACTAAAAATGGGCACACTAATTTGACTGCTTTAAGCAATAGTCTACTGCACAAAAGTAAACCAATGCACCTTTGGCATCATTCCCTAGACAACTTTGCAGTTTTAGTCTCAAAAATACAGAAGCACATCCTGTGGACTAGGAAAGTAGCTCTGTCTCTGGTATGTGCATTGGCTGTCTCTGCTCCCTGGGTTGGGTTACCCTTTTGTGATAGGACTTGTCCATTCTCTAAAATCCTTTGCTTGCTTCCCTCCAGGACCTGCCCAAGGAACTCTAAGGATTCTCTAAGTATCTTTGTCTGAAACAGCCTACTGAGGGCAAAAGTGTAATTTTCAGGCATAGGATGTGTGAGTACAGACCTTTCCTGTGACAAAACCTCATCTTTTATGAGCCATCACATTTCATTAACTAGGTTGATGGTACTTTGGTGAGAAACACTAAAAAATGTAGGAAACCATGTTGGGATTCATGTTCCCAGAACTTCCAGCACAAGCAGTATGATCATCTGAGCAGACCGTGGTTTAGAGTGAAGAAAAATATGCACAACTTTACAAGAGAAATTATTTTGAAATGAATTTCACCCCAGAAATGCTTTTTTCTTTTCACTGACTGTGAAAAGAAATTGGTCTAAATGCATGTGCCATGTGCACCAAACATGGCATGGCTTCTGTCTCTGGCCTTTCACCTGAACCACCAAGCTCTCTAAATGAGTAAATCAAACTCTCCTACCACAACAACCCGAAATGGAACTGAACTGAATGCCTTAAATAAAAATCGTGATGTGGCTTTATGTCTCACACTTTGTCTGTAATACGTGACATTACCCAGACCTCTGCTTCTGCGTTTGTAACACTAATAAGGAAGCTGTAAAGGAAGGAAAAATGTCTTCTGAAACGTGCTGTCAATGATTATATAAACAGCAAGTGCTTGCCACATGGCAGCCAGGATATTTTGTTGCACATATATAGTGATTTGTGTGCACAAGGGACTTGAAACACAGTAGGAAATGAAATGCACAGCTTTCTGCAGAAGCTCTGTTTCAATTGTAAAATTATTCCTAAACAGTTGTTTATATTTATGAACTGCCAAGGAATTTCCAGTTAAAAGAAATTTCATCTTCTTTTTAGAATTTTTTTTTTTTTTAAATTTTTGGATTTGTCTTTTAAGAAAAGCAAAATTTCTTTAGAAATTCTTTCTCCTGGTATTGAAATACAAAGTATAATTACCAGGATAAGTTGAATAAACTTAAAATAGTTGCTGACCAGATTTCTCCCTAACTCACCTTTTGATATCGAAAGTTTTTTACCAGAAATTCATTGTGGGGTGGTAGGTGTTGGCTTTGTGGAGCATTCTGTCCTAACTGAATTTGGAAATTGAGAGAAAGTGCTGGCCAAAGTGACTTTTCTAAAGCTGACCTAAAGTGTATATATTTTCAGTTGGTCTTGCCATCTTGTTGAGTTGTTATCCCTACGTGGATTGCAGAAACCATTATGATAATATTTGGAACCAAATCAAGATCTGGCTAAAAAAGAAGAAGCTTGCTGCTTCCTCAGTGGGTGGAGAAATAAATTTGCAAGGATCAGTAAAGATGGCAGTAATTGACAGCGGCCTCCTTCATGTTTGTACAAAAGAATTTTCTTAATTGGTTTTGGAGGAAATTTGGTTGTAAGACAGTGCACATGTGCAAATGTTGTGTATTGGGAGAATAAGAGCTCATAAGAGCAATACTCAGGAAACATAGTGGGAAATAAGCAAATGCACAAAATTGTACTGGGAACCATTGTGGGAGCAAAAAGTGAACCATAATATTCTTTATCTCTCATAATGGTTACTGAATTGTGGCAGCAATTTAATGTTGTTTTTCAGGATTTCCTTGTAGTTAGAACAGTATGTGTCGGTAAGACAAGAAAAATTTGCTGGCTCTGATTAAAATGAGGAAACAATAAAGAGTATATTGAAGGGGCCATTTTGTCTCTTTTGTGATTGCTGTTGCTTTGAAAATGCAAATATAAAAAGAATTTATTACAATTAAATTGAAGGAGAAGTAACCTAAAAGAAGCTTCATATTTTTTTAGGGTAGAAATCAACTAAATAAGGAATGTTCCAAAATAGAGGAAGAAGAAAAACTTTAAAATCTAGCAGTGTATTTACAGTTTACTAATAATATTTAGCTTGAAAAATATCATCTCCCTTATAGATCTGTAAACCTAATTACAAATATTTCTTAAATTTGTTTTCAAACACTTACACGGTTTGCATATTCCAAAATGCAGTAGAGGGGATTGAAATAAATTAACAGTTATTTCAGAAGGATGTGTAACAAAGTTCTTGACACTTCTGCTCAACTGCCAAAACAATTTCATATTATGAATTTGCATATTATCATGTGTAAGATGTGTAACTGTTGAGGTATGATCACAGAACCACAGAACTGTAAGGGTTGGAAGTGACTTCTGGAGATCATCTAGTCCAAGCCCCTGCCAAAACAGAGTCACCTGAAGCAGATGACATAGGAATGTGTCTAGGTGGGTTTGGAATGTTTCCAGAGAGGGAGACTCCATGACCTCCCTAGGCAGCCTGTTCCAGTTCTCTGCAGCTCTCAATGTGAAGAAGTTCTTCCTCATATGGAAGTGGAACTTCTTTTTTTTCAGTTTATGGACATTGCTCCTTGTCCTGTCACTGGGCACCAGTGAAAAGAGTCTGGCATCATCCTCTTGGCACCCATATTTGAGATTTTTATATGTATTAATGAGATCTCCTCTCAATCTTCTCTTCTCCAGACCAAACAGGCCCAGCTTCTGCACTCCCCTCATAAGGGAGATGCTCCAGACCCCTCATTATCGTTGTGGCCTCCCCTGAACCCTCTCCAGTAGGTCTTTGCTGTCCTGAACTGTGGAGACCAGAACTGACACAGCACTCCAGATATGGCCTCACTAAGGCTAAGTGCAGGGGCAAGAACTCTTCCCTTGACCTGCTGGCCACACTGTTCCCAATGCACTCCAGGATACCCTTGGCCCTCCTGGTCCCAAGGGCACTGCTGGCTCATGGTGAACTCTCGCCCTCCAGGACCCCCAGGTCCTTATCCACAGAGCCACTTCCAGGTGGCCAGCCCTGGCTTGTGCTGGCAGCTGGGGTTGTTCCTCCCCAGATGCAGGATCCTGCATTTGCCCTCACTGAACCTCACTAAGTTTCTTTCTGACCAACTCTCCAGCCTACCAAGGTGCTGCTGAATGGCAGCAGAGCCTTCAGGTGGATCAGCCACTCCCCCCAGTTTGGCATCATCTGCAAACTTGCCGACGGTGCATTCTATCCCTTTGTCCCTTTGTAGTTCGGTCCCAGTGTTGATCCCTGGGGAGCACCACTGACTACAGGCGTACAACTGGATTCTATTGTGCTGATCATGAACCTCTGAGCTCAGCCATTCAGCCAGTTCTTGATCTACCTCACTGTCCATTCATCTAACCCAGAATTCCTGAGCTTACCTGTGAGGTTATTCTGGGAAACAGAGTCAAAAGCCTTGCTGGAGCTGAGATAGACAACATAAGCTAGAGTTGCCTCATCCACCCATCCTGTCACACCACCATAGAAAGCTATCAGATTGGTCACCATCCACAGAAGACAATTTTCTCCCAGCAATCCAGATGAAAAAGCAAAAAAATACTTTCCATATAGGTTACTTTTATACGTCAAGTGAACAGCTCCACAGTGTTTACATACCTCAAAGAAGAGAAAAGTCATGGAGAGAAACTTTTAATGACTAAGTACTAAATGTTTCCCTAGCTTGGTATATGATCACTGTGATGCAGTGTAGTACTTAAAGACTGCGATATGATAAAGAATTGATGTGCAGTTAGTGGGACACCTATATATAGCTCTTACCTAAAAGCACATGACAGCAAAGCAAGGGGAGCATATCCCCTCAGTGGTATGCATTAGCTCTCATTGACTTCACACTCTCACTTCAGAAAACATAATTACTTTAACCTGATTTAGCCCCAGTTTTTTCTAGAGAAAACTCACATACTTTTCAGAAACACATAGGCAATGTTCAGTCTTGTTCAGTCTTTGCAAAACTACTGATGGATTCTTTTGATGAGGAATGCAATGTTCATGGTTGGCCATGGGAAACTGCCCTCTGACCTGTCCTGACACTATGTCATCCTTGCAGTTTCTGAAATCTTTTAGAATTTGTGATATTCACTCACTCTTATCAGTGAAATTACCCAGTTGCAGGACTGAAAATAATGGGTTTTGCTTAAGAGTTTGGGGTGAGTGGAGATGTGAAAGTTACGAATTATTCAAAGGCCGAGTATCGAGTGAAATTAATTTACTGCTATTTCCTAAGAGATTTATGATTTAAAATAAGGTATTTAAAATTGTAAAATTATAAAAATTGGGAAAAAAAAGTCTAATACATGAGTCATGTATTTGGCAGTGGTAGATAGATATATTTTAGCAAATGCAGTTATTCAGGGTACTCTATTTTCTAGCAATAACCATGGTGTCATGTCCTCCTGGCTGAGTATTTGCACACAAACAGCTTCTTTACTGATATTTTATGTTGGAATCCAACTGTCCATGAGACATTTTGTTACTCATTACTTTATCAAAATGATAAAAAACATTTCATATTTCACCATTTAGTTTGTATTTCCAGGCTTTTCTTGTGGATCTTAGATTCTTCTGTTTCTGTTGAATTCTGGAGGGCTACTCTTACCCTGTTTTGATGATTTATCCAAGTAGGAATAAAGCAATGAAAATCCTCTGTTTAGGGCTTGTCTCTACTTCATGAATATTGCAGCACAGAATATATCGTGTCCTAAAGCCCAGAGTCCATTTCTCTAGAAAGAAACAGTTTCTGCCGCAGCTTATATGAAGAAGTGCTACTATTAAACCAACTGATGTACTTTTATATTTCTACATTTCTAAAACTCTATTTTTCATATGAAAACAGCTTGGCCATCAGCCTGAGCTGCATCAGTTTTCTGTGGGTCATCTCTGTGCTCTGGAGATGATAGCATCGTTCCTGTTAGTGAAGTATTTGGTTGATATTTTGTAGACATGACCAAAGTATTAGGTAATTTTTTTTTTTTTTTTAAAGGGAAGTCTCACTTTCAGTTATCTTATAATATAGTTTGCCTTACCTGAAACTCCCAGTGCAGAGGTTGCCTCTGCTGGGAAGAACCCTGTGAGGTACAAGGCAGCATCATTTGACATGAGGGTCTAAGGAGAAATAGAAAGCATGTGCAGAGTACCCTGAACAACAGGCTCAAAGAGTGACTACATGGGAGGAATAAGTGATCCTTAACGTATCTTACTGCTCCACTTGGTACATCTCAGGTGTCTTAGGTGTCTTACTCTTTTATTTGGGGAGTGTTGTGAAGTTTTTTATGATTTTGCTTTCTGCACTTCTTGTCTCAGTAAGTCACTTGCTCTGAATGACTTTGAATCCCAGATTCTTTCTTCTATGTGTTACAACATCATTTTTCAAATTATTTTATGGTAGTATATACTGTTGGCCAGGGTGGATGGGGCTTTGAGCAACCTGATCTAGTGCAAAGTATCCTTGGACCTCTAGCTGGAACTAGAGGTTCTGTAAGGTCCCTTCCAACACAAGCCTTTCTATGATTTGATGATTGTATCAAACATCAACATACGAAAATGAACAGTTTTATTTTTCTGCAACAGAAAAATGGTAATCATACATTTTGCTATTAATTTAGTGATAATAATATATCTTTTAAAATCATTAACTAGCTTCATAATTAATATGATGGGGGTAATATGAATAGTTGATAAAGTCATATTTATAGAGCAAAACAAATGTTAAGATTCCATAATATATATTACATACTAATCATTAATGGAAATGGGTTTTTTGTGGCATTTGTATAACTCATAAAGTCAGGCAATGTGTGTGATTCAGCTTTGGTTTTGCAATTTAATACAGTGTAACTCTTTCTCCCATGAGACAGGAATAAAATGAAAATGTAAACACTGACTGTATGTAGGGGCATTCCTTTCTGAACTGAAGTAGTGTAATTATTGTTTAAAGCATATCACATCTCCTAGTTCAAGAAACAAATACATTACTTAATTATATTGTAAGTGGCTTTCCCTATTTTATCTTGATTATGTAAGATGCATTCAGGCATTTACTAAAGTGATCAATTATTTTTTTATTCCCATGTATCAACAATGTTTTCAAACAGTAAAGCAGAGATAAATACATGCTGTCCAGCAATTGCATTGTGAAACAGAAATAGAGAAAGAAAAACACACTCACACATTTCTTTACACTAATTTCTGCAAATTAAATGAAAATTTATATTTTTTCTTTATCTAAAAACAATGAGTTTTTGATGTATATCTGAAACTTGTCTGCTGTATGACTGTGTTGAGTGCTTTTCTCCTGTGAGCTGTTTTCCACAGTGACTGTCCTTGACCAAACTAGAAAATGAATTTGATTTCTCTAATGCAAAAGGTAATTGGATTTCTCTTTATGGAATGCATCCCTTTAATGACTGTCTCTGCCTCAGCCAATTTAGCTGCAACTGACCTGACAGTGATCTGGTGATACGACTTTAAATAAATGCCAAAGTTCGGAGATGAAAAACCAACTATTTGATATCAGGAAGAACATTTCCTGCCTCATCTTGCCATTTTCCTCAGAAAATATCTCCATCTCAAATGTCATTCTTATGAAATGTGCTCCTCTAGTACTTGGTCATAGAGCTGCAAATTGCATCCTTCTCCCATGTATAATAATGTCCCAGAAAACATAGGGAGGAACTATTCTGAAACTTGGATAAAGCCTCTTGAAATATCTGTTCTGCTTTGCAAATATTCCTTACCATGTAGACTCTTCCTAAGAGGAAAAAAAGTGCTACTGAAGTAGCGAATTAAATCTTTACAGAGGTCTTGTTCAGCATTAAATATTTATTGAAATATTTATTTAGATAATAGAGGTCTTATAAAGAAGTATTATAGCTTGCTGATCTGAGAAAGGATTTACCCACATAATAGTTATTAAAGGTGGTATTTTGGGATATTATCTGTTCTTTGTTAAGGTTAGGTTTAATGGAATAATAAAATCCTCGAGTGTGCATTTCTATTTATTTAACATAGTCATTATCCTTTGGACCCAGACTAGGCTAATATACTAAGCACTTTTAACCCCAAACAGACTTGAAGCCAAAATTTAGCAGTTGAATCCATTTTTTATTTATTCATTCATGGACCACGTGTTCTTTTTGATAAACACTCTTAATGCCATTGATTAAATGCGGTAGCTTACACTCTGGACAGAAAATTGGATTTTAAAACATCTGCGTGGAAAGTAAAAGCAAGAAATTTTGTCTTCAGTTTGAAGTTATTTCCTTCTGAAACCTTAACCTTTATTTTCATTTTGATCAAAACACATAGTAATTTCCCACCCTGTACTGATAACAGTAAGAAATAGAATTTGTTTTACTCATCTGCATTTTGAAGCAGGCGGTCACCCCCATGTCCTTTATCCGATCAATTATTTCTTAAATCTTTACTAATTGATAGGTTTTCCACTCTGGATCTTTTGCATAAGAGAGTTTATGGGTTTATCGTGATGTAACTTTTGGTGCTTTTTAGTACAGTTAATTTGAAGTCAATGGATATGAAAACACAGCTTCCCAAAGAAGCAGGTGCCTGAGGGGCATTCACCTCCCTCACTGAGCTGAAAGTAATTTTTAATACTTTCATGTACCACCCAGAAGTACTGCATACATATGAGTCTCTGGACAGAGAAACAGATGGTCTCTTTAGATAGGAATTATGAAAATGAGAATAAATATTTCATACTTTTAAAATTTTTTTGCAAGTTTTAAGTTTTTTTTCTGTTGCTAGTCCCAAGTGTGCATTTTATACTGATAGCAGGAACTGAGAGGAGATTATAGAAGTTATATAGTGCTTAATTCACAGGCTTCCACTCCCTAGCTGCAGTTCTGATTTTAAGAGTGGAAATTCTGCTGATGCTGCTCTCAGGGAAGTGGTTCTCCTCTCCTGTATTGGGCCAGAAAGCTCCACAGTCACAGGGGAATGTAACTCATGTCCTATAGGTTGCTGTAACTTTTAGACTGGTTCCTCTTATCTTCTTACCTTTGGATCTCTACAGGTTTCATTGTTTCCCAAGGAGCTGCATGCGCTTCTAGTAGCAGAATATGTAGGCTAATATAAGTTTTCTTGATTGCAAATAACACTGAACATACTATTATTTTACTGTCTGTTATCATTATCAGAACTGATGCAGTTGTGCTGCACGTAAAATAAAAATGTTCCTAAAGTCCTTGTTAGTACTGTCGTATGTGACACCAGAGTCACTGTCTGCTGTTTCTTCTTTCCCTAAAGGTCACAGATATGATGCTTCAGGACAAACCCTACCCAGATTGGGGAAAGTCTGCCAGAGCTTTCTGGAAGAAAGGAAACATTAGGATCATTTTATTCTGGTAGGAAAACAGTAAAATCAAATTACTGTAAACAAGCCTTTTATAGAACATTGATAAAACATACCTTCTATGACTGTCTGTGGGAGAAAGAGAGATGGTTGGAAAAAAAAAAAGATAAACCTGGTCTAACAAAAAATTAAACACTGCAGAAACAGTACATGAGTAAGGAATTCCTAATCAAAATAGTTGATGTAGAAATAGAAATTTTAAGTTGATTTATTCTTCTTACTATAATAAGTTTCTCTTATTCTATTTTGACACTTCATAATTGAGTTGCAAAATTTTTGCTATATGTGATAATATTTGGGTGTCCTACTATCATTCCTTATAATAAAACACATATTTGAAATTCCTTTTTTGGCCATGAAATAAATTATAGCGGTTCTTTGAATTACCACACAAATAGGATTTAAAATGTCAAGTCAGTCTCAGATGATTAAGAAAAATATTAAAAATCAATGTAAAAAGTTGTAAGAGTTAAGAGTGTATCTCACCTCAAAAGTAGCCTCTTCCAGATAAATTCCAGACAAATGTAACTATTGAAACAGAACACAAATTATGACAGGAAAAATGGAAGATGGGAAATGTATATTCTGAGAATCAGTCTGAAGACCTTATAGTTGAAGATTTAAGAAATAGAAAAGATGTTTTTTCAATTATATCAGACACAGAAAAACTCATGAAAAAATCATCAGAACTGCTGTTTTTAAAAGAACGAATTTCAAAAGAACTTTTAGAGAGGAGTTTAAAGACTTATTTGTATGGAGTCCTCTACAGAAAATGCAAGGAAGTATCTTATACTTTAAAGGAGTAAAAATGAGCTATTATGTTAATTTGAGGCAAGAAAGGAAACAAATTTGAAAAGAAAGCAGAATCAGATGGCTACAAACAAAGCTTATAAGGAACTGAAGGGGTTGAGCTGATGCAAGTTTTATTAGCACTTAATTGCCTATTGCAAAATTGAATATTAAAATTTGTATATTGTTTTGCTTTTTCTGCCTATTTTTTTCCCCAGCAAACTAGAATTATCCTACTGGCCTAAGTCTATCCTAAGTCTGAGTTCAGTTTTACCTAAATGGATTGAATGTATTTTATAATTGTATATTATATATCATTATATAACAATATAGCATCAATAAGGGAATTATGAGCAAAGCTCTAGATTAATTTCTGCTAAAGGAAGACAGGGAATCTTTGCTGAAAGAAAAGCTTCTCTGATCTGTTAGAACTCCTTGCACATGTCATGGAAATAATGGATGAGGAAGAAATGCTTGATCTAATTTATTTGGACTTTCCCCAAGGGTTTTGACAAAGTTCTTTACTGAATGCAATTAAGAAAACTAGTAAGACTAAGTGTGCTAACATTTAGAAATCATCTCAGCAATGTGCAGTGAAAGTTATGAATAAAATAATAATTTTCTGCTACATTGATAAGGTCGGGGAGTTCCGTTATTTAATGTTTGAAGTAGTATTCATTATTTATATACATCATAAATATTAGTGACATGACAGAATTTAAATATTAAGTTAATAATTTGGGATCTTAGAAAACTAGGTGAAAAAATAACGTGACTGAATTCTTGAGTTATGGATGGCAGTGGGGGGATTTGAACAGCTCCTTGTTATCATTGCAGGATATGCAGATCCTGTCTCAGTGTGCAAGGGTGGGCAAAAAGGTAAAGCAGATGTACCAAAAAAATTCACAGACAGGTGCCAAGTGGGCTAGCAATGATTACAGTCTCATCTGAGCAAAAAGCTCTGTCTAAAACATCCTTGATTTTTTTCACCCTTGTCTGAAGAACAGCTTTGTCTGAAAGACCGAAAAGAAGATTAGTTAAGATTTGAGAAAAAACTTAATTACATTAAAAGACTGAAAAAATTGAAAAAAATGGTTAAAAACAAGGTGACATGATAGTTTTCAAATTTATATGCCAGACAGGGAGACCAATAAAACAGTATTAAACTTACTTAAATATTGTTGCAACCGATTTTTGGACTTCTTCCACTCTGAAATGTTACGAATCAGTATTTTATTTCAAATATTATTCACGCTAACAAATCCTACTAAAAGTTTAATATGGAGATAAGTAAAAAAAATATGAATTTTCATGCATGAGTCTCATACTAATGGTATGCTCAAAACATAAAGGGTGACATAAATTCTTTTATTTTCAACTTTAAGCAGTGAAATAAAATAGCCCTGGATGACAGTCTACATTCTGTAGACATTATTTATGCAGTGCAAGTTAGACACCAGTAAAAGTAGTTATTTTTTTTCTCCACTAGGTAGGAAAAATAAAGGAGTGATAATGTTATGCATGGTAACATGCAGTATTCGTATTTACTTTATTGTTGCTTAAGCAATGTGATATATATAGCCTAATTTCTGAAATGTCCTAGATGAAGCATCCTCAACAGTAAGTCCTACACAGATACCAGTAGGACAAAACCCATTTATTCAGGACATTTTCTAGTTGCACACCTGTTTAGTAGAGCTAGTGTAATACTGTGCACTGTGTTTTAATTATTCATAGTAAAGATATGGGATACAAGCTCTAGAGTGGTTGATGAAATGAAAACTTTAGAAACAAACTAGACTTGTTTTTCTGCTAATGTCTTTTATTATTTTCGGGTTTACTCTGCAAAATTAGAAAACGTCTATAAATGTACCAAAGATGGATGGATTGTAAAGAGGGCGAAGGCACCATCCACTTATTTATGATAGTTAATTATGTGGCTGCTTTGTTTCTCATTTGGGACTGTTTTCACCTCTACAATACAACTAATTCACAAAGGTTTTGATTTATCTTATCTTCTCATGTTTTAAATCATTCTCTGGAAACATTGTTAGCAACTGCTTGTTGGTTGCTCCTGAGGGTTCTGGCTGACTTCTGAATGTCTTCACAAAATAATTCTTCCACAAACAGCTCATCTAGCTAAAGAATGATCAGTTGCTATTTGCCTTTGTGTAGCCCATCACTAAGGAGTACTTTAAGTGCCTTCAACTTTTTTGAAGTCACAGGTTGTCTTTTCCTTTAATAGGAAAGGTCTCAATTTTGGTAATTTCCAGCTCTGCTCATGGCTAATTCCACCATTCTGAGGCAGCTTTGTGTGACACTGTTATGTTGCTAAGTGATACAATGCAAATACAAACACACTTTCTCATGGATTTAAGAACGTGTGTTGTCAAGATAACTTGTGGGATGCAAAGAAGTATCTTGAACCCTGATGGAATTACTAAGATGTACAGATATGTTTGTGGTTGTAAAAGAAAGATACACACAAGGAATTAAATATCTGTACCACCTGCAGTCAGATGAGTCTCTCTACAGACCAGTGTCTCCAGTGCTCTGTCATCACCATCAGTATTGCAAAATTATAAGCATGACTTGAAACAGGCTGATTTATATTTTTTGGATATGTTGATAACTTGGCTGATTTAAGAGAGACAAATTATATATGACAGGAGAGGACTGGCATTCGAAAAAAGCAAAAAAGAAAAGAAGCTTGTTGAATAAATTCAAATAAAGGTCTTGGACAAGACTGATGACAAGCCAATAGCTGTAGCTAGTGGTATGATCAATAAATAAGACAGTATAGAGCTGTACTTAATTTTGATGTTAGATGTTAGGGGAAGCAGAGGCAGAAGTGGAATTTGCGAAGACTTCTTCTGTTTTGTAAATAATTTTTTTATTTTCCTGCAAACATTCAGTAAGTCCAACCTACACTAAAGGTCTCCCCTACATGGCTGCACAGGAGCAAGCTCTCCCTACATTGCACACAGGAAATGTTGTTAGAGGCAGCCAACACCAATGCCACAGCTTGTGCTCAGGCTGTAGAGTCATTGCCCATGTTAACATACAGGTCTCTGCCACCAAGGCCTGGCGTTACCTCTGCCCAATTTGTGCCAGAAATCTCTGTCTCCTCCTTCCAGAGTCTTCCACAGTGACCTGCCACATCCTGTGGAGAACTGACCGTAGTAGTGGGAATAAAATCATCAGGACATCTCTGGGCTCTGTGCACAGTTTGCTGAATAGAGGCAAGACCTGAATACTCTCTTTTGACAAACTGCTCCAATATTAATTGTCCCCAAAATTTTCCTAACAGAGTATGGAGGATTTATAATGTGCCAGGCATAAAGAATGTGAACTTTTAGCCATAGGGAAAAACAGAGCACCGTCAAAAAGAAACCAGTTTACTGGAATAGAGGAAAAGAGCTGCTGAAGTCTGTGTAACCAGGTAACAGAAAATTGATATTCAAAGGTAGATTATCAAAATGGGGACTGTAGCCATAACAGTGGATTGTGCAGCTGAATCTTGATTGCAGACAGGGTGACAGAACAATATATAAAGCTGAACGTTTGAATATGCAAGTTGCAAGCTGGAATCCATTTCTGTGATGTCCCTGGCTAGACATTCATTGCATGTGTACACAATGATCAGTCTTTATTGGTGCAATAAAGATAATTGTCCTTTGACACAGGATTCTTGTCTGAAACAATGCAAAACAGAGACCAACATGGAAAAGAAATAAAGTAATATGCATAATCGTAAATGTGTGATTCTCTACATTTGCTATTGGACTTCATAAACTAAATATTCTTCTATTAGTATGCATTTCCATAAGCTCTCACTAGCTTCCTTTAATAAAAAAATAAAACTACACATGCTCAGAAGTGTATGTTAAGAATCACAGTACTTTAATTTAGCAAATCAACCTAGTAATATAGGTTAGAAGCTTTTATTCAAAACAATTATGCAGAATTGCTACAGAGTTCTAATTCATGTACATATGTTTATGGTGGATTGTGTCAAACATAGCTAAGGTTAATATTTTTAACTGGACAATATTTTGTCCTGTGGCCTCATGAGATAGCCACACCTCCTACAAAGAAATAAAACAGTTTCTGCAAGAGATTTTCTATTATGCAAATTCTCTATTTCTGTTTGAAAATTTGGTTTGATGGGTTATATTTCCATATTCTGTGTTTTCATAATCAAGATGATACATTTATACTGGACGATTATGTTCTTTTCGCATATGTGAATTTAATTCATAAATTTGTTTCAAAAGATAGCTTCTCAAAATATTCATTCTTTTCATTATAGGCTGCACTGAGAAAAACTAACTACACATTAGAGCTTTGTCAATTTAAGTTGTAAACTAACTGAAACAAACCAAACCTTTCATTAAGTTTGAGTAAAAGTTTCTGTGATGCAGTCCCACAAGTGAAACTGCATGAAGCAAGGAAGTAATTGTTTCCATAATATGTGTCCATTTAGATACACATACAGTATTCTCTCCCTGGTTTGGAGGTTTTAAGGTTTATCTATTAACTCTTTAATGTCTAAGTAATTTATCTTGGCGTAGGGTACTGACTACTGAAGAGAAACACAGAATCGTATAAAAGGTATGGCAGATTTCCTGGTAAATAGCATAAACAGTATAAAAGAACATAAAAATATTTCCCAATACTCAAAGAACTTATTCTTATAGTATAACTCAAGTGAATAACATCAGTTTGGGTAAGCAAGACAATAAATAAGTTTCTTATTATTTCCTTTTTATCTCAATACAAAATATTCACTAAGGTCCTCCATAGGCGATTTATATTGAGTGATCTGACTAATAATCTGATGTGGCATTGTTAAATATATTCTGTCAGGATAAAATTGTCCATGAATAGTAATTGTTACATTTAGTCTGGCCATCAAGAAGTATGATTATAATTTTTCAAGAGATGACTAAAATATTTTTAAGAGCATTTATTTAATTTCTGGGTATTTTTGGTAAGATATGCTGTGAAACTATAATTTGTTAACGTGAAAAAATATTGAAAATAATTCACCATAATACAGAGTGCTGAACTTTCATATGAATGAGAGTTGTTTAAGTTTTTTGGCCTATTTTTGGTTTTCATTATTTATTATTTTGAATATTTGAAAGGATTGCATAAATACAAAAATATTGTATTATCAAAAATATTTGCACAAAAGTTTTTCTTCAAATCTATGGTTGTTCCTGTACAAATGCTCTGGTTCATGTCCTGAGGAAAACTTTTCCACTTGGATAGCAAAGTGCTTTTACAGTGTCTAATATGGAAAAGTAAAAGTGATCAAAATTCACCAGAATGGTTGGAGCTTGGCAACCACAAGTCAGACACATTTTTGGACCTTGTTCTCAGATGCCCCCACTCCCCAATGCATGAAAACTATTGTGTCAGCCATTCAGGGTTCTCCCACCAATCTGCTCTCTTCAGCAGGTACTGCTTTCAGCTGGAAGTGTTACTCAATCCCTAGCAGAGCACATCTGCCCTACTCCTTCTTCCCTTCCTCCCTTCCTCCAGTACAGCAATAGCCCAAAATGCTGCAATGTTTGCAGAAGCAAGAGGGGAAGGGCAAGGAAGATCTGGGGCCCTAGGTCATCTGAGGGAACGGTGGCTTCCAAGATAGCATTTGCTGTTCTAACATTGTAGTCTGCCTCAACCTTTCTCTGGCTTTTCTGGGAGCATCTTAGGGACAGCAATCACTCCACAGGCCTCCCATGTGGCCACAGGGAGCGTGTTACTCATTGACTACTAATGCACTGCACGAGGGGTAGATGCTAAGCATGACATGACTTATAAATGAGCAGAGAAAAGGTGTGCATATGCGAGGGCATGCAGGTGGAAGTCTTCCATCTGTCTCAACTATCAAGGAAGAAATTTGTAGCTTTCCTGTACCAGTCTCTATTTGGAAAGGCTGTGTCATGCGTTTTCCCACACCCTAATCGTAATAGTGAGACAAATCATTCTTCATCTCACTTTTCTTCTCCGAAGGCAAAGCATTTGAGGAAGATACATTTAAGTTTAGGGAGCTCTGAGATTCAAAAAAAAAAAAAAACAAAAACAAAAACAAACCAAAACCCAAAGCAACAAACTGTAATTGTGAGATCACTTTAGCTTGAAGATTAGGTTCTTTGTTTGTCTCATTCAAGTTACAT
>VZTN01009999.1:37049-47572 GCA_013400515.1 Erpornis zantholeuca
GAGGGGAGAGGAGAGGAGAGGAGAGGAGCTCCTAACACCCCTGCACTAACACCATTCCACCGATAAATTCTAGTGTGGAAAAATTTAATGTCTTGGGGTTTTAAAACAATATTCACAGACCAATTTGTCTGAAAGATGGTTACACTGAAGAGAGAAAAGCATCTTCCATTAGCTACAATGGGGTTTTGGACTGGGCCCATAGACATAAATTTCATCTTTAATTTGGATTTAAATTCTCTGAACTGCTGTAGTACATATGTATTTTATACCATATTTTTTCAGTTCCTCAGCCTGTTAAGCTTTTTAGTTATATTTGATAGATACTTGCAATTCAGTAGTTGATAGCCTGTTAGAGAAATAGCCTGTTTTTATTCCTATGTAATTGCTAGATTCCTAAGTATAGCCTTCGTAATTGGATGGATATGGCAACCCATCTTCACCTCTTTCTAAAAATACATTTTATTCCATCTCTGTTACTGAGAAAGAGGCATATCATGATCAATTGCTAAAAATATTTTATCCAATGTATAGCTTTAATAAAACTTCTTAAAGTGCAGTGTCTCCAATGTTTCAGTAATAACAGTAATCCCAAATGACAATACTTTCACAAAATCACACTCATTGCAAAAACCTGGAAAGCTCTAATTCTTAGATAAAAATCTTCCTTAGGAATTTCCAAAAAATTTTCTCTGAATGGGCAAGTGCAATTCTTGGTTCAACCACAGCTGGAGCAAGTCCTTTTTTATCACCTTCCCTCCACTTTCTGGAGAGTTCTTGCTGAGCAGGAGACACCTCTTTCCCCACTCAGGCACTGGAAGATTTTCGAGAAGAGCAGAATCAATGATGTGGTTGTTGCTATATAATTTCCCTCTTTCTGCCTGAGTGCTTTACCTTTCTTCCTTTGTTATTAGAAATTGTTTTTGTATCTTTAGTGTTTACAGCTAGCTTAGGCCTCATTCTAGATCCACTCCAAAATCAGGATGAGTGTAGCTGTCATGCAGTATGCATTATGTGATCATGTAGGCAGAAAAAAGTGCTAAAAGGTAAATAAATATATAACATAAAAATATAAATATATAGTCAGATAATTGAGACAGCCACCCCAAATATAAGTTCCAAGTACTGCAATTACATCAGCATGCACATTGTGGAGTATTATTCATACAACAGAAGGAAACATTTCAGATTATCGACGCAGAAATTCAGTCTTGCATCCTTGCTTCAGTGTGCAGAGGCCTCACAAAATCATAGCCCAAAGCATGGTCAGTTCAACTGGAGCTCATTTCTTTGGGAAAGGTGTAAAGAATCCATCACACCAGAGACATGGTGCATAGAGAAGTTGCAGTGTCAGGCAGTGGTTTTGTGCAAGAGATGAACCCTGAAAGCCCACAAGGTTCAATGGAGATCAGAAGGTGAGTGCTTCAGCTGCTCATGCTCACAGCCAGAGCTCATAGACTTTGTTATGCCTGGATTCCAAAAATCAATTGAATTTTCTAAAATAAATGTGATGATTAGAGTAATGAAATTGTTTTTCTTCCTGGAAAGCTGGAGTACTTTTTTAAAATTGTATTTCTCCCTAATGGCATGTTTAAATTTGTGCCTTAGAATTTGCTGATGTACTTAGCTTAACTTCTGACTCATCTTTCTCATAGGATTGTAGAATGGCATAGGTTGGAAAGGAATTTATAGATCATCTCTTTCCAATCTCTCTCCCAACACCTTTCACTAGACCAGGTTCCTCAAAGCCCCATTTAAACTGAGCTTGAACACATCCAGGAATGGGGCATCCACATCAACTCTGGATAACCTGTTCCAGTGCCTCACCACCCTCACAGGAAAGAATTTCTTTCCTATATGTAATCTAAACCTACTCTCTTTCAGTTTAAAGCCATTCTTCCTTGTACTACCACTACATGCCCTTGTGAAAAGTCCCTCTCCACCTCTCTTGTAGCCCCCTTTAGGTTCTGGAAGGCTGCAATAAATCTCCCTGGAGCCTTGTCTTCTCCATTTTGAGTAACCCCACCTCTTTAGCCTGTCCTCATAGAAGAAGTGCTCCATCCCTCTGATCATCTTTTGGACTCCCTCCAACAGGTCCATGTCCTCCTTTTAGGGGCCCCAGAGTTGGATGCAGCACTACAAGTGGGGTCTAACAAGAATCCCCTCTCTTGCCCTGCTGCCCATAGCTCTCTTTGCTAATGCTGCTTTTGATGAAGCCCAGGACATGTTTGGCTTTCTAGGCTGCAAGTGCCCATTGCCAGGTCTGATTGAGCTTCTTGTCCACCAACACCTGCAAGTCTTTCTCCCCAGGGCTCCTCTGCCAAGGAGAGAAATTAAATCCATTCTCTGCCCAGCCTGTACTTGTACTTGGGATTGCCCTGATCCAGGTGCAAGACCTTGTACTTGGCGTCGTTGAGCTTCATGAGGTTTGCACAGACCCACCCCTCAAGCCTGTGAAGGTCCCTCTGGGTGTCATCCCTTCTCTCCAGCCTGTCAATTCTACCCCACAGTTTGGTGTTGACAGCCTTGCTGAGGTGCACTCGATGCCCGTGTCCATGTCACCAACACAGATGTGACACAGCTCCGGTCCCAGTACTGACCCCTGGGAACATAACTCATCACAAGTGACTGATCACAACTCTTGGAGTGCTGTCCAGCCAATTCCTTACCCACCCAGTTGTCCATCCATCAAATCCCTGTCTCTCCAGTTTGGAAGCAAGGTTGTCATGCGGTGCAATGTTAAATTCTTTGTGCAGTTCAAGGTAGATGATGCCGGTTGCTCTTTCCTTATCTGCCATTGCTATAACACCATCGTAGAAGGCCACTGAAGTTGTCAGGCACCAATCTTCCCTTAATGAAGAAAAACTAGTATTCCTGTGTTTTCTGTAAATACTGAGTATTTAGGCATGATCACGGCAAAAGTTGTTTGGCTTTCAGATCCATCAGAAGAAGCAATTTGAAACTGATCTGTGCCCAGTGAAGGTCAGCTCAGAAACCTGTGGATTTTATGTGTAACTGGATGCACTAGCACAGTGAAACTGTTCCACCAACATTAATGCCACTGTTTAACAGTGGAAACTGAAATCAGTGTCCCTGGGGACAGTCTGGATGAGATTATTAGTCTTCTGCAGGTTTCAGGAGGATATGGCCATTGGCATCCATTGAGTGTCTGATTAAAAAAATTTTATTCCTCTTGATTTCCTGGTCGTTCTTCGTGATGTGACTTCTGCTGTGTTTTGGTCATCAATTTTTCAAATACAGTTAGTGAAACTCCTCACCATATCCACCCGTTTTCTGATGCTAACAGACAAACAAACAGCCACAGAGTAATAATGGTTTCAGTGAAATCACATCTTGAGATTCAAAGTGCTGCACGTGACTAGAATGTGGCTGTACATTCTAACTTGTGATGCTTTAAAAGAAAGAAAAAATAGCTTGGTATACCCAAATTCAGTTATTTTGAGAAGAATTGTAGTACTTTTGCAAAGACTGGAATTAAAGTTGGACGAAGAAGTTATTATTTGAATGCTGCCAGACTTCATCTTCTATCCCATTCTGTCCTCTCTCAGATTCTTATACCCCATGACCACTATCAGAATGAACCCCCTTCAATAAAAAAGAAAACTTAATTAAAGCTATTTTTTTAGGATATGCTTAAAACAGTTATAAATATGAATATATATAAGCTTATGTAGTCCATGTATAAAACCTCAATTTAGATGTAAGGAGCCTTTCTTTTGTTTCTTTCTTGCTTTTCTACTTTGAAAAAATCAGAATGGCTGTAAAATTAAATGCATCTGCTGACAGCTACCTTAATCAATGTATTCAACTTTATAATATCTTTTTGAGGCTGGGTACCATAATGAGAATATTGTGGCTGTATTTTTGTTTCTGATAATTACATGTTGTCTGTCTGTAATTGTGACTGTAGAAAAATCAAGTCCTAAAACAAAGGGTAAATTAAATTTTCAATGAAATCACAACAAAAGGTTGTTAACAAAAGGTGCCCTGCAGGGCTCTTTGTTTCATAATGTATGTTTTGATACTTTAGTGTCTTTGCTAGATTATTCTTCTTTTAACACAAAAAAATCATGTTAGCAGTTAAGTCCTTACAAAACCAGGTGCCAGTTAAATTTCAGACCATGCATATTTGAGTATGCTTTGTCTAGCAGGAAGTTATCCTGATGAACACAGTGATCGTGTGATATTGACTAATCAAAGAGCTTCAGCAAGCAGTGTGTAAACAACAGTACTTTTAATACAGTATTAGACATTTCCCATCTTTTCACATTCTTTATGTACTGAAATGATTGATCTCTTCCTTCAATCAAAACCACCTTGACTCCAGTGTACTGCTGTTTGCTTTGTATTACTGATTGTGTTGGGGCATTGGTGAGCACAGTGCTGCTTCTCATGCAGACAAAGAGTAAATCTTTCTGGATTTCAGTGGAAAGGGCATCAGCCCTTGTCTGTGATGGCTGAAGGGTAAAGCAAAGCTGGTGAAAACAATTGGGAAACAACTTATTCAGCCTTGAGAAAGATTCATATTTTTCAAAGCTTTGTTTACTGCTTTTTGCTGTTAGCGTACCCTTGTTTGCTGCTTCTCCATTTCTTTTTTACACATCCTACCAGATTCTGCCAGTTTTGCTACAGAAAAATGTGAATTTAATTTCATTTATTAAAGACTGTCTTAAAATTGAGAAGGTAAAGGGCAAGGTCCAAGAAATTAGCAAGTTATTACATTGAAATGAAGGAGGTTTTCATTTCAGTTTTGTGACTTGCTGTGGCAGTTTTAATTCATTCAACACTATGCTTAAAAAAATTTTAAAAAAGGAAGGTGTTTCTTATTATAAAGGCTTTGTCCCAGTTCTGAACAAACCTCTTTGAGATTGTATACCTTTGGTAGATCCAGTGCAAGCTCCTTTTTCATATGTGGTACTTTTCATTTAGATGAGTTGGTTTCAGTTTTTATTCAGAGCACCTCTTCTATGAAGACAGGCTGAGAGAGCTGGAATTGTTCAGCCTGAAGATGAGAGAGTTCCAGGGAGACCTTGTAGCAGCCTTGCAATGACTAAAGGGGCTGACAAGAAAGATGGGGATGGACTTTTTACAAAGACATGTCATGATAGAATAAGGGGGAATGGCTTTAAACTGAAAGAGGGTAAGTTTAGACCAGATAAAAGGAAGAAATTATCTCCTGTGAGGGTGGTAGAGCACTGGAAGAGATTGTCCAAAGCAGTTGTGGATATCCCATCCCTGGAAGTGTTCAAGGCTAGGTTGGACGGTGCTCTGAGAAAAGGTGTTGGCAGGGGAGTTGGAAAAAGATGATCTTTGAATTCCCTTTCAACCAAATAATTCTGATTCTGTGATCTCTACTATAAACTGAAACAATAAATTTATAACTTTTAGAAAATTAATTTTCTATGTTTTTAAACACCCATGACCATAGTTTGAAAACAAACTGCTATTATAAATGCTCTTACATGGGACCTTCACTGTGCCAGCATTGCACAGCCCAGGAGAAGTGAACTCTCTGCCCTAGGGAGGTTACTGTCTGGAATTCTAATTTTAAAAAGAAACATGGCACAGAAATGTGATAAATCCCTCATCTATAAACATATATTTGCTGCTCACAGAAGTGATGTGCCAGTAAAAAAATCGACCTTAACACATGCTCAGCTTCCAGTTATTTGCATGCTTTGACCTGACCTCATCTATTGAAATATTCAAGGTCAATTGACAAGGAAATAGAGTGAGGCATGTTTTCAGTGACAGTAAACAATCTGGAAAGATCATATTTGGCTTTGAAATGATATCCTGAGTTGAAAGAGCTGGAATTTAAGTGGGAAACAATCAGTTTTAAATGGAATAAATTTGATCTGGAGAGTCTGGTGGAAGACAGCGCTAGCAATGTAATTTTTAATGCGTTAGTTCTCAAGATGACTAACGCACTCAAACTTCACTCAAAGTCCAAATTTCTTTTCTAAGCTTCTCCCCAGTATTCTATCACATGAAGTATAACATACCCATGTTTGTAAACATTATAAATAAAGTATAATATGAATATAAGTGTTTCCCAAGGATTCTTTCAATGTCTGATACAAGCCACATGAGCACACCTCTATTTAAAGGCATTTTTTCTTTCAAATTGTGGTATAACTTACTTTAAGGTCTTAAATACTAAGGATTTAAGACTGTCGTTTTCAGGTTGATCATAGATTTATTTAGATTGGAAAAGACCTTGAAGTCCAACTGTTAGCCCAGCACTACCATGTTCACCACTAAACCTTGTCCCTAAGTGCCACATCTACATGTCTTTTAAATGCCTCCAAGCACTTCCCTGGGCAGCTGGTTCTGATGCTTGACAACCCTTTCAGTGAGGAAATTTATCCTAATAGCCAAACTAAACCTTTCCTGGTACAACTTGAGGTTGTTTCCTCTTCTGTCACTTGTTGCTCATCACAAGAGACTGAGCCCCACCTGTCCACAGCCTCCTGTCAGGCAGTTGTAGAAAGCAGCAAGGTCTCCCCTGAGCCTCCTTTTCTCCAGGCTGAACATCCCAGCTCCCTCAGCCAATCCATATACTTGTGATATGGACTTGTGCTCCAGACCTTTCATAGGCTTTGTTGCCCTTCTTTGAATATTCTCCGGCACAAGGTTAATCCAGAATCAAGGCTGTGCTTCTGGAGTTCTTAAGGACTGTTTCCTTAGGGTGGCTTACTCGAAATTTTATCTCATGTACTGTAATTATACTTACCTTTAATAATTTGAACAGGAAAAGTTTTAGTTCATAGCAGAATAACTTGGAGTTTACAACATTATTTTAGTTTTAATTAAGATTTTATAAAATGTTCAGCTTATCCTCTTGTGTGCATCTGAACTGATAAATATATCTGAATTCCTAAAGTTTTGTTTTTATGGAATGTAAAAAATTTACACTTTCTCCCAAAGCAAATTAATTTACAAGGTGCAAGCACAGACAAAAGCATCTGGTATGTGATAATTAGATTTCAAAGAATGACTGTTTTATTGTTCAGAAAGGTGGGACTTAGAATTAAGCTTCTGTTTAATGTGTTGTTTAGCAAAGTTTTTCAACCTTTTGTATGATTTCCAGCTCTTCCTACCTGAAACATTTCTGTGAAACCACACACTGATGTCTTCAGTTAGGAGTACAACTTTCCTCCTGTGCCACAAGATCTTTCAGTGACTACAATATATGTTGGCTGGTTTCAAAAAGCATACACTCTCTTTTAATCTATACACAACCTCTATTAGTGTTCAGGTCAGTAAGTGGAAAGACATTTATAGAATCAATCATTTTGGGTTAAGGAGTACACATACTGCAAGTGTACTAATGGAATGGAAATAATGCCTGGAACATCTCCAGAACAGTCACAGTCTCAGTGGAGCAATTAAATATGTATGAAGAATGTTTGCAGTGAAGTTCAAACACATCAGCCTGAGGCTTATTTTTTGGTTTAATTTATTCTCTGCCTTTCTGTGTACTGCTGCTTGATGATTCAAAAACACTTCTGCTCACTGCCTCTTGCATCATCTATGTATCCACTGACTGACAGATACAGTGACAGTCGCTGTTTTTAATCACCAGCTCAGGAACAAGGAGTAGACTCTGCAGTAGGAAAGTGCAGTATTCAGGTTAACAGGTTTTATTGATTAATGAATCCGACATAATTCACAGTATGGAAAATAGTCTTCAGGCAGTGGTTGAATATTTAGCAAAACTTCATAGTCTGAATCTGTTGGTGTTATTAGAGTATTTCATGATATGCCTTGTATTCCATATCTTCATCACTGTTTTTTATCCTTCATGAAACAGATGCTTGTCCTGTAGTTAGAGGCTACTTATATCATTGTGAATGCCAGCAGTCCTTAAAAAGTTAGTGTCTGTATTTCCTGATAACTGTTGTTCTTCGCAAAATGTCTGAAAGGACCGGTGCTATTTTCAGCTTTCTTTGCTGTTTTCAGCCATAAATAAATAAATAAAACCAAAGTATCCGGGGCTTTGTAAAGCATGTTTGTTTCCTTTGATGGGTCTATGTTCTATGATTTGTGACTGATCAGAGAGCACCAGTGTATTAGCTGGTTCATCTGTTACCAATTCATGTGCTGTGAGTGGGTGCAATTGCCATGTAACCAAGCTTAGAGTTACTGGCAAAGCAACTGAGCAAAGAGAGCCTTTTAAAGGGATTAACAGTAATGTAATTACTTCTGGAAGATGGATGGATATCTCCAGAATGAAAACACCAGCATCTTAATATGTTCTTTAAGCAATAACAGTGAGCTTGTGTTCCAGTCATGCTGGAACTGCCATGCTCTGCTGGTGGATAATGGCAGGGAAGCAGAAGCATTTGTGTGAAGTAAACACCAAACTAAAGCCAGATATTTGCTTTTGTTACTTTATATAATTTCAAGGCTGTTATTGAAGGAAAATTTACTTTCTAGTGACACTAGCATTATTTTATTAGATGCAATGAAGCCTCAGAGCTTCCAGCAGGTTTTCTCTAGGTCTGGAGGAAAATCTTTTTCTATATATAGTAAAACTATAACTACTAATAATATCAATAATTTTAATGAAAGAAATATCCTGTTAATATGACCCCTATTACCAAAGATGTCAGCAGTATGTCATGTCATTTAATTTTATAAAGAAGCTGAATTAATTTAGGATCTTCAATTCAGGCATGGAATAAGCAATCTTGGTGAAGTTGCACAATTAAGAAAATCTTTGTGCTTCTGAGCTGTTGTCGATGCCTTTTGCTATTGACTTTAACCATCAAATGAAAAGGTACATTCTCATAACTGTTTTTAAATAAGCATCCGACTGACCTTCATCTTTTGAAAATCAGTGATAAAAGACCCGTAGCTGTCAATGAAACTTTATTCCTCTTTTTGATACTGACAGATTTTTTTTTTTTCCAGTTAGGTGTAGGGGATGTTTTCCTTGAAGTGGTTAATAAGCTCCATGGCATCCATAAAAATAGATTACTGAAGCATAAAATAACAGCTGTCCTGTTTGATTTGTTTAGTCTTAAACTCTTTTCTCACCTTCGTTAGTACTTCCCTCTTACAACTTCTCTATTTCTTTCTTCACATTGCTGGTTTGTATCTTCTCATTATTCAATAAGCAAAATTCTGATGCTTGGTGAATGTTTTTTTTTTTGTTTCCACCTAATCAGGCTCCTTTTTACATTCATTTAATAAGTTTTGCTATTGGTTTGGGTTTTTTTAAAGACCTGTTTTCTGATTTTAAATAATAGTAATATTCTTAACGTGTATATCTTTATGATTCTTGTATCAGAAACCTAATTGGGTTATCAATTGTAATATGTGGGCAAATAATCTGGCTTTATCAGTGTCAGAAGTTACATACATACCTTGTATATTGCAGCATTATTCTAAACTTTAATGCATCTTGTGACAGCAGGTTTTGCCTCTCAGTGGAAGAACAGATTAATAAAGAAAGCTGACACTAATGTCTAGGTGTTTGTAGTCAGAAAGTGATGCATAGGTGTCCTGGTTTGTCACCCCAGGACAGCAGGAAAAATGCTTTATGCTTCCAGGAAAATTAGTCATAGCTAAAATATTCATACCTTAACTACCNTTTATTATGCAAAGCATAATAATGTAATAATAAAGTACAAACTCTTGGAGGTGTTTTTAAACAATTCCTTTTTAAAAAGCACCTAGGTCAGAGCTATTTGGAATGAAATTGATGGCAGGGTCCAAGGTGTCAACAGAGCAGGCATATACTCTCAGCATAGTATGTTGTGCAAGAGCTGAGATTTTAATCAGCATNTCATAGCTAAAATATTCATACCTTAACTACCTGAACTTACTACCCTATAATATTATTTTAAGTAACCATCTTGAACTGGACCTGCATCAGATTTGTGGGGCTTGCAGTACTCCAGATAACCAGCCCATTTAAATATAATTCCCTGGGTAAGGATTTAGGATCTTAGCTTCAGCTACAAAGTTTTATCATAAGGTCTTCCTGTGGACCTTGTGAAAACTTTAACTATCCATCCATCTTGTCAAGCCATCTTACTATGCTCATTTTTTGTGTTTTCTGATCAGTTTGGAGATAGAAACAGGTAAAAAAAAATAGGAGAGGAATCTCTACTTTATAATATTATTGTATCATTGTATAATGATAGTATTGTGCCATTTTTGGTTTTAAGATCATTCATGATATATGGATGTCTGCAGTGATGTGACTTCTTGTGATTGAGGTAATTCCCAGTACAAGGACAAAACCAGAACTCCTTGAACTGAGAGAAAAAGGATTCAACTTTTCCATCTCCCCCTGCATAATCAGAAAGAGGAAAAAAGATATTATTATCCCATTTGCAAATGCCATCTAAGGTCTGGGCTTTGGATTATTTCAGGAACCTTTTGACCTTATGACACAGCTGTGCTCATTAGGACACTGGCAATTAGGGCTCCGTTTTCTCATTCTCTTTGCAACATGAACAAACTGAATGAGCATTAATAAGACTCTGATT
>VZTN01009999.1:47711-95961 GCA_013400515.1 Erpornis zantholeuca
TGAGATTTTAATCAGCATTCACAGTTCTTTAGGTACTAGTTTGTTCCAAACTCTTTGACTTTGTGAGCTGTTCTGTTATCTTTCTGAAAGAGATTTGAGGACACTTTTCTACATGGTCAGTGCAGCTACAAACCAAAATACTACAAACCAGCTAGAAAATAGTCTTTATTCTTCAGACTGAATTACAAAAACCTCTTCTGGGGTTTGTTTGTTTTTTTTCCCTTAAGAAGGAGGTGATCCATATACCATCTTTGGATTATATCTAGTAATCAAAAACCTTCATATGTTCAGTTATTCCCATTCAAGTAAAGCAACAGAGGTTTGATAGTGTAGTTCATTACAGAGCCACATATCCCATTCTTTAAACAAATTTGATGCAAATTTAATTCCAGAAATCTAAATAGAATTAAATATGTGTATTCCCAGCATTTAGATTTATGCAAATTCAGGGAAAGTATAATTTGATTGTGACAGAGAAATTGTAACATTAGTGTCTGGCAGCATTGTTAAAATTTATTCTAGCAGCATATTCTCAAGAACTTGTGGCCATGGAATGTTTTGCATGCAGTTATGGGCATCTTGCTCAGCAGACAGGTGGCATCAAAGATGTTGTGGCATTCTGCAATTACTGTTCGTAACACAACTGGTGGTCACCCCAGTCCTGTATAATCCATATGTGAAGCCACCTTTACATGCAGAATGAAATCCCTGTATCAGCAACCACTGGTTATAGCATCTATGAACACTTTTCTAACTAAAAAACCCAACTGTTCTGGTATAATATTTAGCAATATTTGGAGAGGTTTAAATGTAAAGTCTATTCCTCCTGAAATAAAATACCAGAATACTCCTGCTGTGCAGTGAAAACCTGCTTTAACTTAATGAAGGTGGCCACTGCCTCAGATTAAATAGATTTCTTTTTCTTTTTCTTTTTTTTTTAGTAGACATTGATGGGGTTATCCGCTAAGAAATGTCTGTGATAGATTGCCAGTAATGGCTGGAAAGGCCCAGGGATGATTGTAAGTCACATTCATCTTTCACAGCCTCTTAGCTAGAGATGACAGTTATTTTCAGGGCTCCCAGGAAGAACATAAAACCAAAAACCTCAGTGAAGAACTGGTCAAATTAACTTAATATCAACTCTGTACAATGACTGAATGACCTAGGAGAAAACTGAAGATAATACTAACAAAGTTAATCCAAATGACTAAATGAAGCTTTTTGAGATGCTAAATCTAAGTCCCAAAGCTGTCTTCCCTCTTAGAACCATTGTGAAATGGATGTAGTTATTTGCAATACAAAAGTCTAAAAATTCAGCTGATTCTAATCTCTCCAGTGGTTGATCAAAGAAGCCAAGTGCATCCATCTAATCCAAATTCTGATTTGTTTCAAAGTTTCATCACACAATATAAGTGTTCCCTGTTTAGAGAGAAAGTGACACACTTCAAAATATAGCCCTTCCATAAGTATTCCTCTAGCTTTTCCCTATTTAGAGAGAAAGTGACACACTCCAAAATATAGCCCTTCCAAAAGTATTCCTCTAGCTTCTCACTATAGGTGCTTGCTGGAGATTGATGGAGCAATCACGTAAGTGGTGGGGTGGCAGCCTGTAGGTTTTTATGCTTGTCAAATGCACATTTTGAAGCATTTTACAGGAAGAAAAGGATCATATAGCTGTAAAACTAGAGGGGACTCCATCAGTGGGGGGTAAAAGTGTTTAAGAGAATATTAAACATATGTTCAACAAAATTTGGCCAGCACAATCTCTGTTAAAACTTGGGGTCTCTTTAGCAGCACCTAAACTATTTTGAGCACAGTATAGTCATCCAGGCAAAGCAAAATCTGATGTAGTATTTCAGTTTCTGGAGATAAACTGGGTGGATAACTAACCTCACCTAGATGTGTCCCCTAGTCCAGACAGCTCATCTACTCCTTGGGCAAGACAAAGGCCCCATCCCCAGCTTGTAGCCCAGGTCTGGTTAAAGAATTACCTTGCTGGATAGGCATGACAGGTGTTATGTTGATCGCTTACTCTTTAAGACTTTCTCCAAGATGGTTATAACCCTAGAGGAGATCCACAAGAGAAAACTGTGGGAGCAGAAGCAAATGCCTCTGATTATATCCCAGAAAAAAAAACCAAAAAGAAAACTGATGGCTTTTATCACTCTCTGTCAATCCCTACTGCCTGAACTCTGCAGTGTCATTCAGCAGTCCAGTACTGCTCCCCTGCCTTAAATCCTGCTAAGTTGTCCGTAGTTCTTTGCCTTAGTCCCAGGTCAACAAAACACTGTCAGATCTTAGGGCTAAAGAGGCTCTATTACAAGTTACAAACCACATGGAAATCCACTCAGAACTAAGTCAGGCCAAGTGGACAGGTAAGAAGGAAGAAACATATTTAAAACTGAAAGAGTACTAACTGCCAGGAGGAAATGCCAGCTAAAAGCAAATGGGTTTTTTTCAACATAAAATTATATGTGGCCGAGATGGTAAATTCTTAGCATTGCTTACTTGTTAGGATGTTAGATGTCAAAGAGACCAAGGCTGGAATGTAAAGGATGACAAATTATTTGTGGAAGAAAGGGATCTTTGCTTGCACTTTGTTGGGAATCCTGCTATAAAATTTTTGATTGCTGTTTGTAAGAAAACCAAAACATTCAAATAAGAATCATTATTGATTAAACTTTCATTGATAAATGTTTCTCATCCATGGAAAGGAATTTCTGATCAGAACTAGTGAGTACTCCTCAGAGTAGCCAGTAGATAAGGATCCAATCCACATGGATGATTGCTGACCTGAGCCCCTGCACTTCTTTTTGTGTGGCAGGTGTGGGACAAGCATCAGCCTGGGTTTTACTGCATCTTTGCCGAGTTCCCTGAATACTGCTATTTCTTACAGAATTTATCTGGTTTCTCTTTACTGGAACAATTTGGAAAGGGCTGCAGATAAGTCTCAGGATAGAAGCCAGGACTTTTTCTGAAACACTGGAAAGTTTCTGTTTGAGGGGGCTAACTATTTCCCAGAAAACTCAATGTTTAACCAACTATGTGTCTGGTCATCTTAGTGAATTTAGCCATAACTATTCCCAAGTTCTCTTGTGCACCTTCTTCTTGGAAATTTCTAATGTTTATCTTTCACAGAAAAAGTGACAATATTCTTATTGTCACAGAGCTGAGCATATAATTATCAGAACAGCACTGGCTGTCAGGATGTATTTTGGTGAGTCTCGCTATTAACTTCTTTTTGGTCTATCTTATTTCTAGTCCTGTTCTCTTGTTAGAAAGTTTAACTTTCCAGGAGGTCGAAATCACAGTAATTTGCATGTGATGTTTATTTGTATTTTAAGAAGACATGTGTCAGGCTTATACTGGAACTGTCTCAACTTGTGAAAAATAAGGCATATTAACTTTTATTTTCTAGACAACTTTTGAGTTGGTGTCAATTCTCTTCTCATCCTGTCATTCACTTTTTTTAAAGAGGTTAGCTCCATCTTCTTGCTCACCCCCCGAGAAGCATTTGGTGGGGGGCAAATGTTATGTTCTCTCATCCCCCAGGCTTTTTGCACAGGACAAGTGAAGCTTGTCCTGTGAAGAGACCAGTAAAGTTTTAAAATACTCCACTTTAGAAAACTTCACTTTACTGTTGGGAGTCCAAGAAAGCTAGAAAACTTCTCGTCCTGTGAAGAGACCAGTAAAGTTTTAAAATACTCCACTTTAGAAAACTTCACTTTACTGTTGGGAGTCCAAGAAAGCTAGAAAACTTCTCCTGTCTCTTTTAAGAGTCAATTTTCCCCCAGAGCCCCCCAAGGGATCTTAGCCTTTGACCTAAGTCCCTAGAAAAAGCTCCCTTCACTTTTGGATGAACTGAAAACACCAAAAGTGTGAGAAAGGTTTTGTTTAGTTTACCACAGAGTGAACATTTATGGTTTTTAGGTTTTGCTATGTACAGAATAATGGAAAAAACATAGAGAATCTAAGGCATTGGCTCTTCCTTCTTCTGTCTTCTTCTTTTCCTTTTTCTTCGTCTCCATTTCCTGTGGTCTGCTCATTAGTGGAAGGATTTAATTTAGAAAAGACATGTTAATAAAAATAGTGATTATTGGGACAAAAAACAAAATAAAATACGTAGCAATTAGTAATTGGACAAAAAAGCTTTAAGAACTGTCTGCATCTTACAGCAGCAGCCATTTGTTCCCCTAAAATCACAGCAGCAGCCAGAGCACAAGCTGTGCAGCTGAAACTGAAATAAGAAAAAATAAACAACTCCTGAAAACAACAAAAAGTTTTGTCTCCAATAATTTCAAAAGCATGAGACACTGAAAAGAAGAAAAACAGCTGAGCCAGGAGCAGAAGCTCCTTCACTCAACTTTATCGGTGCTTTTATGTATTGTTGGCCACAAACTGGATGTGGTATTCTGGATATGGTGTAGAGCAAAGTAACCTCCCTTGATCTGCTGGTTGTGCCTCCATTATTGCAGCCTTGGACACTGTTGGGACTTCTTTGCTGCCTCCAGACATGCCTGGCATGTACTCTGCTTGCTGTCTACTGATGCTCTTTTCTCAGTAAGGTAAAATTGACATTATCTGAAAGATTCTTGACATAAAAATGTGCTGCACAAGAAGCAAGATTAAAGATTTATTTCTTTTTAATGTTGTTTTGGAGGTACATTTAATCAAAATATAATCAAGCTGTTAGACAAAACGCCCTGTATTTATTTAAAATGCTTTGGGAAAAAATTGAAGAGCAGTTCAAAACAATTGCAATTATGTTTTACTTTGATGGGGTTTGCATGGATATAATTGCAAAAAAATACAACATCTTGATGAATGAGAAAATATATTCCATAAATACGATGGTGTATGAAGCCTAAAATAATGAGAAATTTCTAGTTCCATAAAAGTACTGTATAGATAACTTATACAGCTAATCTAATCAAGAACATAGAAAGCTATTAAACTGTTATGTTTAGTTTTTTATAAAATTGAACTGTATTTTTTAATTTTAGTTGTGGATATAATATGTTGTCAGAGAAGCCCTGAGAATGTAAGTGAGTGCACAGCTCTCCCACCCACTCATCATAAATGTTTTTTAAGACTAGCAACATGACAGTATCTGGGCAGGGACAACATGTTCCATATGTTCTGCTTAGATAAAATAAGTCTCATTTTTATCCTTTATGCTTCGTAACTCATAGAACCATAGAAATATTTATGTTGGAAAAGACCTTTAAAATCATCAAAGCAGTACTGATGCAGGGCATGGGCTGACTCCTCTGTGACTCCTCCATGGTGGATGAACCATTCTCCTCGTCACTGATGGGTTCCACTTGCAGGGGCTCACACCTGTCACGCCTGGGGAGGTGGGGCAGTCAGAGGAGACAGGCCTGCTGTGCTGGGCAGGGACTTGTCACCACTGCCCCTTGTCCCTTAAGTCACTGTGCTCAGGCAGGCAGAAGAAGGGCAGGGAATCCTCCAAGTCATGCATCCTGTCTGTTTATTGGGCCTTTTTCAGAGAAGGCTGGGTACAATTCCAGCAGTCTCTCTATCTCTCTCTCTCAGATACCCCTCATCCCCCACCCCTCCTCCTGCTGCCCTCTGGTGCTGGCGTGGGAGCTGGGCACAGCCTGGCACTGCGACGGCAGCGTGTTCCCACCGGAGCTCTGTCTGGGCAGCTGTGTCACTCGTGGTGGCTGCAGGGGTCAGAGGGGCCATGGCTTTCTGCTGGGTGGATGCCACTGCTCCCTGGTTGAGCTGCAGGGCTAAAGTGTCCTTTCTGCACATCCTTCCGTGGCAAGTGTTGCCTGAACTGCTGCTCCACTCCCCATGTGCCCATGGCATCACTCCTGGTCACTGGTGCTCCTCCGGGCTTCTTTTATACATGGGAAGGCCTGGATGCTGGTGCTCCTGGCCCTGCCCTGGTCCCATCCGCAGCTGCTATGATATTTCTGCTCCTGGTGGCTCTCCTGTCACCCCCTGAGGTTCCCCCTGTTTAGGTGTTGTGCTGGCTCTGGAGCTGCTTGATTGATGACTGAGTGATAGTTTTATTATCATACATACTATGGGAAATTTTATGGGGATCGGTCTTGTTTTTTTCCAAAAACTTGCGAGGATAATTTTAAGACTGCCGCATCAAAATTCTACGGGAAATCATTTCAGTTTTCTAAAATGTGTTTTAAAAAGCAAGAAGCCCGACTTTTAAGTAACGGATTTCATCTGGAAGTTTCTAAATAGAAATTTTCCATTATTTTATTCAAATACAAGTATTGTTAATTCCTACATAAAATGTGTTTGTTTTTTAACTCAAACAGGCTTTTCACTGTTTTCTTTAAAGAAATTAAAACATCAAGAGCTGACTTCAGTTTTGAGATTCAGCTCTGGGTTCACGTGCCTGGTGGTTTTTTCTTGATTATGGCTCTCAGTGTGCCAGCTCCTGCTACAGCCAATGGAGCTCTGGCCAATGCAGAGGATGGTCATTCAGCCTGCCACAAGCAGAAACTTAGCTATAGTCACCTGCATAATTTTCCAGACTCCATAATTTGAATAAAGGTGGGATTTAGGTGCCTAAACATAGACATTGACTACAGTTTGAAATGCTTTGGTAAATTGAAATAGTGCACAGGCCTGGTGGATGTGACACAGGGCTCAGAGGAGACCTTCTGCTGCAAGGTTTGAAGACTAACCAAGGTACTCCACAGTGGCCCAAATAATATTAAACTAAATTTGGTTTAGGCAACAAAATTTTACAGTACATCTCTGTTGACTGTAATGAAAGATTAGATGTGTTAACTCACATGTAGACTTCTGAAAAAAAAAGAAATATGGTAAAGTTCCTGGCTGATTTTGAATTCCTTATAAAATGTTTTAATTGCACAAAACTAATTCATATGTAAAAACAATCTCTTTTAAAAAGAGTAATGATCAGGTTTTCACTTAGCTCTAGATAAAATATAGCAGACCTCACTGTGATTTGGGAAAAAATTTGAATAATTTAAATACTGAAAATAAATGTGAGTCTAGTCAGAGTTTTGTTTATATAATAAAACCTTGATCAAGTTTGAAGTTCAATTAATGACGAAATAAATTGTGAATACAAACAATGCTAATAAATTCAGGAATTGAGAAGAAATTGAGTTATTTATTAATGAATCAATTTATTAATTAATTAGTTTTTACCACTTTTCTGACTTAGTTGCTTTTAATTGTATCTTCTGAAAATCAGTTTGTCTTAAATCGATCATCTAGAAATGCAAATATTGCAGATCATAAACGAGATTGAGAATGTGGTGTTAAATCCACACTTACAGTCCTGATTGTTTCTAAAACTAGAATTTAATAACGTGTTTCAACTCAGGAAAATCAAGGAGGTGTTCAGATATACTTCTAGCTCCTGCTCTGTGTTTGAAAAGCCTAATTTTGGGCTCTTAGAATAGCATTTCAATTACCATCTAAATGCATTTGAAATAGGATTTTCCTTCTAAATGTTAAGACATATGTCTTTTCCATTTCAAAAGTTTTTTTCCTCTTCTACGTTGCAATGAATTTAAGACTTTACTGAGTAATTCATGATGACTGAGAAGTGGAGACCAATAACGTTTTCTTCTCATAACCAGTTTCTAGCAGTTACTGAGGATGCTGGAAACATGAAAGCCAAAGTCCCCATTTTGTATGTTTTGGCATATGATCCCACATCCTGCCACTCTGATGAGCAGCCTTTACCTCACTCTTGCCAGGGGCTGGGAATATCTACGCACTAAGACTCGTGGGTGTAGAAAATCTCTGTCCAGAGAATGGTTGACTCATGTCATGACTAATGTTGACTCATGTATACTAAGTAGACCAGCTCCAGCTAGAGAGTCTGAACAAGTAGTACCCTGTAGCATGTGAAAACCTACTTGTTAGTGCATCCAGCTGGTCTCGTTAATGCTGATATTCAAATGGCTGGTCTGACTTACTCAGAGCAGGTAATGGCCCCTGCACTGTTTGTATCATCTTGTGTAACTGAGATGCTGCCCTAGCTCCTGGCTCCTCCACCACAATGAGGTGCAGGAATTGTGCCCAGTTCTGACAGAGCTTCCCTCACCTTTCATCCCTTTCACGGGTAAATTTTGCATACTGATGAACTGCCCTTGTCTGAATATAAACCATTTTTGCTGAAAAATTGCCAGGCAGGCGTATCCTAAGGCACATTTGATGCTCTGAAAATATTTTTCAAAATCTTGTTTCTGTAGTTTTTTGAGCAGCTGTCTTCCACTTCCCATTCTATTGATAAAATAAGTGATGTATCCATCCGAAAGTAAAACAGAAAAATGGCTTCTCTTTACCATATATAGAATATTGTCTGGTTTTTTGTTTTGGTTTGTTTTTTCTTCCAAATGCTTTCTACTGGAGTTAAGCAATTAACTTCTAACTTTGGAAGTTGAATGTGAAGTAGAGTTCCTTGGATATGATTTATGTGAGTCTTATACTACCTTGCATAGGACACATGGTGATTGAAAATGTTTTTTACAAGACTATGAACTTTCATAAACTGTTTTTGCTTTTCTGTGTCACAGATAGGAAATGGCATTTGAAACTTAAAGCTTATGGTGATGACTTTAATTTAAATGAGCTGCTGTTTGAAATAGATAACACTTTCATTTTAGTAAATTAATGGTGTGGCAAAAGGAAACTCAAAGATGCTTCTACCTGTAATAAAAAAATGATGCTCTCTAGAATTCTAATATTTCACCATGTGATTACGTTACCTAATCTTATTAATTGTGTTACATGAAACATAGCCAATTTTTTCCTTTATATATTAACATAAATGTAATTTCAGGCTTTATATAAATCTTTGTACAAAAATCCCAAATAGCTCTTAGAATAGTATAGATGCACACTAATAAAATCACAACTGTTACAGTCAAAAGACAGATGTAAAGCGAGGTTTGTGGGAAGGGTTGTTGGGGTTAGGGTTGAGATAGTCAATGAGCCTAGAGCTCTAGGAGCACTGGGGTTGGAAAAGGCATGCCAATGTGATCCAAGCAAGGCCCCAACCTTGTTGCTCCTACATCTTTCTGATCTGGAAAACCCATAGGATTAGATGTATAAAAAATGTATAAAAAAGCAGAATAAAAACCTCAAATTTTGCCAAACTCGGAGCATCCTTACTCTGTGGTGTCCTGTTTCTTCAGCTCACCAGTCAGAATGGCAACAAGCATTGTTTAGAAGTCTTAACTGGAAATGTATGGTTCTCAAAATGTGCAGTATCTGCTATTGATAAGTAGTTATGAGCCATACAGAACATAGGGAGTGTTTCAGAACAGGTGTTTCAGTATTGGTAGTTAGTGGCAAATGCTGAATTACCCATTTCTTTCAACAGGATAGAAGTTAGACATACACTGTTGTGGTGACAAGGACTTCAAAAATATAATGCAATTCAACGTTTGAATTATAAACCATTTTCTTTTAATTGATATTTAACTTCAGATAATTAATTCTTATTGATGGTAATCTGCATTAATATAATTTCTCCCACTTATTCATGCCTGCAGGGCATGCAATGGGGAGTGTGGTGCTCTGAAATGTGACAGTAGTATTGCTCCATATCTCTGCCATATACTTGTCTCCATCAGGATGAAGCACCTTATTTTAGTATAAGAGATCCAATGTAATTAACTCTCAAAATTAATTTTGAGAGTCTTACCTCAAAGAGGGTCTTACCTGGTGTGCTACAGTTATGGATGGGTGCTCAGGTCAGCCCACACTACAAAAATGCTGTGAGTATGGGATCCTCAGCACCAACTGTGTCACTCCGTGGCACTGCAGTAGCTGCTGATGAGGGCAGGAATCTTGAGTCCATGCTCTCTCTTCTTTCAGAGGACTGTCCCGTGGGGGCAGAAGAGCAGTGGCCAGCTGGAGGATTGAAGTTTTGTTGCTCCAGGGAACGCAGATGCTTTTCACCAGCAGAGCATCTGTCCCTTATATTTGCTTAATTCCAGAAGTGCTTCTGACACCAAGCAACAGGCAGACTAAATATTTTATTTTAAATGGTTTTAGAGTTGCTATTTTTGACAGATTAAATAACAGAGCCTTCCTTAATTAAAACAAGTGAAATAAAAAGTGTTGGCATTTGTATGTGAACATCTGCAGGAGCATTGTTCTTTATAGTTATTGTACCTTCTGCAACTGTATATTTGGCCAGTGCTGATTCTGAGATTAAAAATTATGTAAAGTATTTGACTCGATGGATGGTCTTTCTTTTCTGAGGACTGCAAGCATTTTTAAATATGAAGAGCAGTAAAATTTAATGTTCCCTTTCTGTATCTGTTTTCACAGGGTATTTGCAGCTATTTGGGTACGTTAGTGAGAAAGTGCCGAGGCAATCAGTGCCAGTGCAGGTGCATTCCAAGCAGAGTGAGGGATTGTGACATATGGGGGTTTCTGAGTTGGGGAACCCCCAGGGAAGTGCAGAGACCTGCCAGGAGCTGGCAGGGTGATGTGGGTGGGGACAGGAGTAATGGCAGACACCCCACTCCCACAAAGGACAGCCCTAAGGAGTGTGACTGACCAGTTTCTTTGGTCCTGTCTAATGTGTCCCATCCCAAACAAATATTGTATTAAGCAGTACTTGGGATCCTTGGTAGCAATGTTTAATGATTTCCAAATTATCTAGCTTAGTGACAATTATGTGTGAAATTATGATGAAATGTTCTCAAAATGCTGTGTCATACAAACCTAAGAGCTATTTTTCACTAAGCACAGGTAGGTGATTTTTTCTGGAAAAGGTATAGTCAAAGGACAAGATAATGATTTTTGCTTCTTGAAAAATACAAAAAGAAAATGATGAAAATAACTAAAGTTTGTCTTTCATCTCTTCAGTTTGCCTCAACAGAAATCTTACTATCTGATCATCAAAGCTGCAGCATTGTAAAAGATTTGGCACAGGGTCATGTAAGATAAGAAAATTCTAAATATCTCTAAAAATGAGTAGCTCAAAGTCACAAGTAAAGGGAAGTTAGTGTTGTGCAAAGAATTGTATTTAATGTTTTAATGAAAAACTACATTTTATTTATGTTACAGTTTGAGAAATGAGGTTCCATCACAGACCAGAATTTGCTTTCGATATACTTTGCCCTGCTGATTTAGACATGAAGAATCATGAGACTCAGACTGGAAACAGTTCTTGTTTCCAACATTGAATGTTTTGTGAACATGTATATATTTCTTATCTTGTCTCTTATCTTTCCAGGGGCACATTCTGGATATTGTTCAGTTTTTCACTCAGTAAAGGCAAATAACAGACTGAAGGTGTGGCTGTGTGGAGTCAAAGATACTTCTGGAGTAGGTTTGGATGGGATGTGCTATGAATAGTTTTGTGGAACTGCCTTGGGGCTGCTAGAGGTTGAGTCATGGCCTCATGGGCTCTGCTTAGTGAGTTCCTGGTGTGGGAGGTAGGACATGTTAAACAGCAGAAGAGACTGTCTCCAAGCATCCAGGATGTAAGATCGCAGCACTTCATTGTATTTTCTGTCAACAAGGTTTAGGTTATGACCCTGTCTGCCACGAGGGAGCCACCACCAGTGACTAAAACCTGCTCAGGCTTCTGGTCCATGAGGTTCACAACCTCTCATAGTATGTAATATGTTGGGTGATAGCTTTAAAGTTGGTCTGTTTGGTGAAAGCTTATAGTACAAGAAAGTGTTAGGGAAAGGTGCAGAAGGGAAGATACATCTGTTTTGGACCTTGCCAAGTTTTTGAGAAGCAGGTTAGTCTTCTGTCGACAAATGAGGGCCAGTAGTATGGATTCAGTTCAGCATGAGAGATTTGGTTTGAGAAATTCAAGACCAATTCAGTTCTGGCAGTCAAAGATTATGATAGAGATACAGTCTAAAAAATTGCCTATTGTTTGAGAGGGGTGTGGCAGTAAAAATTCTTCTCTTTCAGCCTCCCCCACTTTTGTCCCCCCCAGTTCAGTGAAGCACTGGGGATGTTAAATCATCACTGATAAACACAGTAGTGACTTTTTTGGACCTACCTAATAATTTTAACTATTCAGTATGCTATTGGTCTGGACAGTGTTTATTTGCACTCTTAAGAAGCATGCAGTAGGTTGTAAAATGTGTGTTATTGCAGCTGAATAGGTGCCCAGGGCACATAATCATTCAATACAGTAAGCTAGAATTAGAAGTGAAATATAAAAGTGTATTTCCTTTGTGAACTAGAGACAGAAATTGCATTTCTTAATGCCTGGTACAGAGAAGAGTCAGTCCTCTCTTGCCCTTCACCTTGTACCCTTTCCCCTTCTGCAATGAGGAGAGGCCCTGCCAGCAATGCTGTGAATAGTTTGATGGTGCAGCTCTTTCTCAATAATGTGCATTGCAGAATAAAGGGCAAGCTACACTGGGCTAGATATTGCAGGGCAGCTCACATTGGTTTATCCAATACAAGTTATGTCAAGTTAAATGAAATCCTCATCTTTTTTTCTTAATCTCCAGGACACTGTACTTCCACAAGAAGTGAGCTGAACTCTAACCCAAACAAGCTCAGTTTATACTAACTCCAAAAGCATGTACTGAATATCTTGCTGTGTTCCAGTATCATAGGTCAAAAATACATCCAAGTGCTAATTATGCTGTTTAGTGCAACCATTTCAAAAGTCTATTTCTAACCTTTTTTGTCGGTCTCACATTTTCTTATTCTATTAGCAGCCCATTTTCTGCTTCCTTCCCTCCCTATTTGACATTTCAGAATGAATAACAAAGCAGTTTTCTAAGTGCATATGCATTTCCTCAAGGAAATCAGGACTTGAGCACACACATCAGTCTTTGCATGCATGCCAACGAAGCATGAATTAAAATATGTCTGCCTTTGCTTGTCTACATGCCAAAGTCTGACCTTCCATGCTTTGAACTCTTGCTCCAAAATGCAAATGCATTATGCAAGAGGACTGAGGCAGAATAGTCTCGAGCATAACTTCTGGGTATATGCTTCCTATAGCAAAATACTCAGTTTTGAATTATGGTTCTAAACTTCCTTTGCCCCAGGAGAGGTGGTTCCACAGAAAGAGGTCAAGGAAAATCAGGGCTCCTAAAGGCTGGGGCACTTTGCCTTGACCAGCAGTGCTGAGGATTGTTTTCTTTCTGGAGAACTTTTCAGGTAAAGAACATTAACCATAAGAATTTCAGATATGAAGGTGAAATAAGTAGGAAAAAAACCACCTTTGTGTGTCTCAAGAGACTCTATGCAAGAGAGAGAATTCTTTCCAAAGTAAAGTATTCTGGGTTTGTGCCGGAGTGGAGCTTGTATAAAAGTCTGTCAGGTTCAGGTACTGCAGCTGAGATAGTAGCTATGCAAATGTTTTGGGATAAGAAGGCTTGCCTATTGCTTAGGTCTCATTACATCTAATACGCCACATTTAGTGTTTTTTTCTTGCCCAGATGCTCGTAATTCTTTCAGGGAAATTGTTAGGGTGTCAACCATAGTGTTGCATGTAACTGAGTTAATTTATTAAGAAAAAAAATAAATGTTCAAAGGTAAAGGTGGTAGCAATCAAGAAATTTTGTGTCTCATTACATTCTGAAGATGTGCAGCCCATCATGCCACAGAAGAATGATGTTTAGGAGTCCAAATATATTATACTATTGCCTATGTGCATATTTGTTTTCCCTTCCACACAGACAAGGCTGCTATATAAAAAGAAATGCATACAGACTGGTAGCCTGTGACCACTGGTGTACAGATTTTGTTTCCTCCACTGAGTATTTGTCCTGTTTAGAAGTGTCATGGGAAATATTCTTCACTTTATTTTACAACCCTCAGTAGCTGATGAAAATGAGATATTACTGCTGTAAAAAAAAAAGTACACCCTGCCACAATTTTTTAGCCATGAGCACACATTCAGATTTTGATATGCCCCTATTATAGCACAGATTTACTGACAGCTATGGCTACTGGAAGAAGCCTTGCTCTCCCTTAAATTACCAGCTAAATTTTCCAGCTTCCATGGAACCAGAAATTCAATCAGTCACTGCTGCCAGCTCTGCAAGATATCACCAAAGTTCTGCTGGAAATGATGCAGAGGTATTTTGCAGGGATAGCTAAGAAAGGTATTATCTTAAATACTGTGTTCCAGAATTGCACGAATTAGCCAAATGTAACTTCTGAAATTCTTGTAGCATTTACATGGAGGCTTTAATACTTTTGTGATTCACTCTTCACTGACTTCTCAGAAGTCACAAAATCGTTGAAAACTTGTCCAAATGACATCTTATAAAACACAAAGCAAAAGCTTTTTTAAAAGCCCCAGAATTTACTAAAAATTAATTTAGTACATTAATTTTTTTTTTAATGCAGGCAAATTTCTGTAGAAAAATTAGACATGACAGTTAGAGTCTTATAGCTCCTACAGCTTAGAAAAGATTTTCAAAGGTTCTTATGTCTTTGGTGCCTTAAATAATGTTCTCTCAGTTAGTTGATTTGATTTTGGTCTAGATCCTGCAGGCCTTGGTACATTTTACTTCTCTCCTATTTTACTTCTCCCCTATTTTACTTAATTGGTTTTCATCTTCAGTGAAAAATATGGAATGAAGACAGAGTGATACACTCTAGCCTAATTTTGCAACACATTTGGTGCTCACTACTAAATTTCTTTTCACTAAGGATACAGGTGACAGTTTTCTTTTGAAATTAAAAGCTTTGTTTGTGCACTTAATTTTCTTCAGTCTGTGTTCATCAGTGGAAAAGTGCTGATAAAACACTAGTTGACCATTAGAAGACAGATAAAATAGAATGATGCATCTTCATTACTATCATATTCTCTCTGAACTATTTTTTCTTCTTCCTTCCAGGACGGTTCTGTTTACTCTGACCTCTGTAGTTGTGCTTGTCATCACTACTGACTGGATCAGCTGGGACAAGCTGAATCGTGGATTTCTGCCAAGTGATGAGGTCTCAAGAGCCTTCTTGGCTTCTTTCATCTTGGTGTTTGACCTTCTTATTGTCATGCAGGTACACTCTCCTACTGTTCCACTCAGCCTTTCGAGGCTGCCTAGTCACTCTATTTCCTCTAAAGCAAATGGTGTTTAGACAAGGCTACAAAAAGGTAAATAGATGTTTAGTTTGCAATCACTATTAGTAGAGGCATTGTATAACATCATTCTCAGTAACTTTGCTAAAAACACCGCGGGCCTTTTATTGAGAAAATATTGCTGATTTCTCTTCTCAGAGTAGTAGGTAAGAACTGCAAAGCTTTCAAAATTAGAAAGTGTTTTCTGCAAAAATTACATCAGGAAAAGAAATAGAAGCTGATTGTTTTGTAAATTCAAATCTTCTCCTAGGAAATGAGAGAAATTCGGACAAACAAGTGAGAAATGCTTCCACATTTCAAGCATTTATGATATTAGTTATACACACACTAAGATACTTTAATCGATGAAAAGTAGTGTTTGCTGTTAAGATTCAGATTTCCACTTTCACATGAAAATTTTGTTACTTGATGACAAGTCTTTGTAGTGTAATGACTTCTGCCTGAAAACTTAACTGTGGAGATGATTCACTGTAATCTGCCTGATGTCTGCACCTTTGAATCTAGCTGCTAAGAAAGGAATCTGGGTCACATGTATGTGGCCAAAAACCTTCTTCATGTGGTGCTGTGCTCTCCCCTTTGTGTTTGTCTGTGGTTTGAGCCTTGTGTGAATAATTCATCCAAAGCTCTGTGAAAAAATTAGGTCATTTGAGCTGAGTCAAGGAAGAGGAGCATCAAAGGCCCTTGACTTTTGTTCTTGGTCCTAGACATATTAGGCTGTTGAACTGAAGGTCAGAAAAGAATTTGCAAAGAACCAATGGGTCCTTCCTCTCCAATATATTGCTAGCTCTGCTGGCAGAGAGTATTTCTGAGGCACTTCTCTTTAAAAAGCTATTTGTTACTTGAGTATTTATCATAGAGGTAACACTGGTGGCACTCAGATTTTTTCACTGCTGTACAAGGACTTTAAAGATGCATGGAGTCCTATAGTTCAGTTTTGGTTTCTAATGTCCACCACTGTTCAGTGCTCGCTTTGGTTCATGGTTAGAACTGGGAGGATTAGAAAGGAAATACTGTTTTTCTCATAAGATTTCTGGTGCTTTGTTTTCTCTCCCTTTGAATTTTACATTTTGCTTGATGTTTCAAGAAGATTCAAGAGAATGTATAATAAATGACTGTACTTTACAGAGCTGTAATGAAAGTGTGAATAAAAATACAGGATGTACCAAGCTATCCTGAATTTGATATTGCATGCAGGGTAGAAAAACAGAGCTGTCTTCATACAAAATAATTATTAAACCATCCTTTTGACTTTGAAAAATGAAATTCCATTATTTTGACCTTGGAGCTGCTGAGTATAGAGAAGAATATTATGTGAAACAGCTTGTCCTGAGCACTCTTCCATATTTTTATAACACAAAGCAAGAGGCTCCTTTTAATTTCATTTCTAAGTGATATTTGTCATGGAGTTATTTATTTGCTTGAAGTTATTTATTTGGACTGTGAAAATATGTTGGCATGTTTTATTTACGATGTAGTTCTAGCACTGCTACTGCAATAATCTCATGTTGAGAGAGCAAAGTATTAAATCACACAAAATCACAGAATTGGTCAGGTTGGAAGGGATCACAGTGGATCATCTGGTCCAACCTCCCTGCTCAACCAGGGTAATCCTGAAGCACATGGCACAGGATTGTATCCAGACAGTTCTTGAATATCTCCAGTGAGGGAGACTCCACAACCTCTCGGAGTAATCTGTTCCAGTGTGTGGTCACCTGCACAGTAAAGAAGTTCTTCCTCATATTCAGGTGGAACTCCCTGTGCATCAGTTTCTGCCTGTTGCCTCTTGTCCTATTGCTTGGAACCACCAAGAAGAGCCTGGCTCCCTCCTTTTGACACCCTTCCTTCAGATACTTGTAGACATTGGTGATGTCACCCCTCAGTCATCTCTTCTTGAGGCTGAACAAGCCCCACTGTCTCCGCCTGTCCTTGTAAGAGAAATGCTCCAGTTCCCTAATCATCTTTGTTGCCTTCCACAAGACAAGTGAAGACCATCAGGATCATGATCCTTTGGCTCAAGTATGCTATAGAATTACATGTCTCTAGAAATTCTGTCTGTTTCACAGACTTTTTTTATAACTTACCAAGCTTTAGCAACAAACTGGCAAAATCAGGAAAAAAAAACCCAAATACGAATGCTTAGTATTAAGAACGGTTTTTTGAGGCTAATGTTAAGTAAGAGCATAGGTTAATTCACATCTAGTTTTTGAGTACAGGCATTTCCTGTCCCTCTGAATGGTAGCATCCACACTGCAAATGTCTTCAGCGTGTGACTGTTCAGCAGCAAGAGAAAACCAACTGAGTTTGGAAATCCATTTTCAAAGCTGTGAAAAAAATTCACATGACTGTATATGTTGGTTCTGCCTTCTTAGTATTATTATAATTTATTTGTCTAAACCCTGGATAGAGTATAGAAAAATTAATTCTTGAGCAATCTCTGCCCTGAAACACTGCCTTTTTTCAATCTAACCCAGGCAGACAGGTACAGAGGATAACACAGACAGCTAAATCTTGTAGACAGTTATATGAGAGTGATGCTTTAGTGTATGTGTAAATTTACCTTTGGTTTCCATCCTGCAACAAACTCTCCCTGTCAGTCCCACCCTCCTTGAAGTGTGCAAAGTCTCCTCTAGTCCAGTTGGACCACTGGATATTCTGTGGATGGATCAGGGATGAGAAACACGGTGGAAGACAGAGACATGTGACTGAAATGTCAATATGAAAGTTATGACTACAAAAATATTAAAACAATCCAAGAAAACAGATCATGGAGAGGTTCCAGAACAACAGCAGGACTTCACTGCATAGTGTGACTGGCTTCTGGCTCAGGCTGTGCTCCTACCTTGCTGGGACACATCCCTTCATATCTGCTGTCCCTGGAATGAAGAAAAGGGACCCCGAGTGCTTATTTTAGATGGCTGCTGTGGATACATCTCCACCTGCTTTTAATTCTGATCTTTACAGTCAGCAGAGAGATGAAGGTATAGTTAGGGTGGTTTCAAACATCTACAGTAGGATAAGATGCAGCAGGCTCTAGAGGTGCACATTTCTCTCCACTGAAAATAAGTCGATTCAACATAATGAGCCATATGTTAAATCCCTTAAGTCAAACCCAGAAAAAGGATTATAAAGATGGCATGGCTTGAGTCCAGAGCTGCAGCCCTGCAAGGATGCTGCTCAGCTATTTCCACAGCTGGTAAAAGAGGCAAAGTAGCATTTCTCTGCCAGTATTTTATCACAGAGACATCTTCAGAGCATGCCTGGTTCTGACAGGCAGGTTGATCTCCACTTCCCTCTCTGGTGTCTGGCCATGGTTTGAAAGAAATTTAACTTTCACTGGGTCTAGGATAGTGTATCAGAGATAACACTTATTTTAGGCTGTTTGAGAGGCAGCAGAGAGGCCTGTAGTCCAGTTGTGATTGTCCAGACATTATCCAATGTAAATAAAGCACTGATTTTGTTTTTCTTTTTTTTTAAGTATTGGGCTTGTATAATAAATACAGAGATTGCAAATTTTGTCTCTGAAAAACAACAGGTCAAATTTAGTCCAAATGTAGGTGAGCATTAGTTCATTTTAAAGGACATGTGCTTGCTTATAGCAAGAAAGTAAAAACCCTACAAGTTTGTTAGGTTTTTCACAGTATGAAAGTAATGAAGTAAAGTAATTTTCCCAATGTGTTAAATTATGCCTGCCCTCATAACTGAGATGGCAAAGATGCCAACATATGAACATTCATGCACCCACAGCATTCACTGCTGTACATGGACCTCATTAGATTTTTAGCATTAGTTTCAGACTGCATGCAAGACCACATATATTGAAGCTGGATATGTGTGTAATGTAATGCTATTATCATGTAATAAAACTTTTTACTATTTTAATGAAAAGTTCACAATATTTACTTCTCTTTCTCAAGGACATAAAGGAAAAGCTGTCAATCAATGAAGTAAATACAAAAAAAAAAAAAAAAAGAGAACCATAATCTCATATTCCAAATACCTCTATTTGAGCAAGTAGACAGTAACTTCTGTGTTAGTCTATATACTGCATTTTATTTGTTTAGTTATTTTTATTTTTATGATGCCATGTTCTTAGTGACTTTGCTAATGGATGGGAGACAGTCATGGCTGGATTATTAAACCTCGTGTGTCCAAGGGGGATGAATAGTTTCATCTGTGTAGCGTCTTTTATGAGTGGTTATAGGTTCCTACAGGTTTGTGAAAGACCATGGAGTATTTCAGTACTGTGTGAAGTTACACACTGTAGCTCATTTGCTGAATACTTTGAAGGTCCTATCGCATAAATTCTTGCAACTCCTAAAACTTACTGCAACTTTTTATCTGACAGTCCAATCAGACACAATGTCTGAGTGTTTTAAAAGATACCTGAAAATAGTATTTGATACCAAAAGAAGAATTTATTCTTCAAAAAACTGAAGAAACTCTGCAGCTGATGAGTGGAATAGACAGAAGCCAGACGGTGTTTATGTATCACAAAGATTCTTTGAAAAGGCTCTTGTAAGTGAATCTTTAACCAAACTGGCAAAATAATCCCATTAGTTTCAAATGGGATTACATTTGTAAATAAAGAGAATAGAATTTTGTCCTCCAGAGTAACTTGAAAGAAATGAAGGTCAAAGATGGTTAGCAATATTACTTTATGACTAGTGATGGATCTCTGCCTATGTAGGTATTGGTGTAACAGCAGGTGGATTTTTCAAATCTGTTTCGTAAGATTTTTCTATATAAATTGCTTTAACATGCAACTGTCATGCTTTAACGTGGCACTGCAGTTGAAATTCAACATACTAAATTTATCTTTTTTATTTTGTTTTTTGCAGAATGTCTCATCTTCTATTTGTCGTAGAGTTTTATAAAGGGAATTAGAAGATTAAAAAGGTTTAGGAGCTCCTGTATGTTTGCTTCTAGTTCTTTATATCTTCTGGGGCAAATGAAAAGTCAAAGCTCCCACAAACCAACCAGTTAATTTATTTACTTTGTAATGTTAGTTATGTTTTGTAGATATCATTGTTAAACTGTAACACAAAAATATTATCAATCAAAATGTTTTGATTAAAATCTAGTGGGATGTTTGAGTACATTAAAAAACACAGCACCCAACAGCAAGTGCATAGAAGAAATAATTTGGTTGAATAGTTAAAGATAGAGTAGAAATATGGTCTTGTTTTTTAGAGTTTGGTTTGTTTGTTTGTTTTGGTTTGGTTTTTTAGAAAATCTGTTTGAGTGTGGAAATGTAATTTGATGCAACTTCTAACTGGATTTACACTCATTAATTTGATAGAATTAATTTACACATATACAAACAAGAGGAGAATCCTGATTTACACTTTAAACAGAATACACAGGTATAGTGGTTTTCCCTTGAAACAGATAAGCAAGAAATGATTTTTTGTTCACAGACAAAACAGGATATACAAAATAATTTGTTCGTGTCAGAGTAGACTCTCTCAGATGTACATTTGATTCAAGCGTGGTATATTATGTTTTCTTGTTTCCTAACAAGCAGTAGTGTTAAATACTGATATATAGCTTATTCCTGGGGATGTTGCCAAACTTTGAATGGAAATATCCTTCTAAAAACCTCCCATTTAGGATAAAAACTTCTGAAGAAGTAAGCATGTGAGTATCAAGATACTCTCCATAGTACCTTTTCTGGATATTTTAGCATTTGAAAGCATTTTGATAAAAGGCAAGTCCAAACCCATAAGAAACAGCCACGTTAGTTAAGTTAGCGAATAGCTTTTGCATCATCTCTGACATTCAGAATTTCCCTGTGTGAGAGGTTGCTATGGGTTTTTATTCATGCACTACTTGCCCTTTCAAGCAATGAGGGCAGGTGACCACTGAGAGGTTTTTCAGATGAGTCAGGGCAGATGGAAATTCACCTTTAATGAAACAGATGATAGATCCAGCTCCATTACTGGTGCCTGAAGGTTTTACAGGGAGAAGCCATATAACCTGGACTACTTTTGTCAGAATTATGTGGAGTGTTTCATTCCACTCAGAGTATACTGCTCCTCACTAGCAGATTTTAGACACACCTGTCAAACAGCATTACAGAAATGGAAAACCATTTTGAAGCCACGCTTGTACTCAGCTAATTGTGCAATGTTTGCTGAAGGATCTTGCTGTGAGGGCTGGCTCTGTTGTAGTGTATCTCCTGCAGCCTGCAGATCTCCGAAGGAGGACAAGTTCAAGTGGGGTAACTTCGGGAGAAACCTTTCTGTAGCAAGTAAAAGATTTTCCTTCCTTCAGTCTCTCACACAGCAAAGACTTTCCCCTCTTCTTTTGTCCTTTCTACATCTTCATCAATCTATGGATTGTGGAAGTGTTCCTTATCAGTACTGATGTAAAATATTCAAAAATAATCCTGAAAGTAAAAGTGAATTAAAGGACTAGAAAGGAACAGTCTTGATCTACAACTTCACTTTATTTGTACTTACTATGAAATTCCAGTGATATACCTGAGTATATTCCTAAATACCATTTAACCAAAAACATTAGAATGTTTCTCATGCCATTACTGGCACCATGTAATTTCTTTGTAGTGGGTCAGATGTGGATCTCTCTTGCCTATCCTAGATGTCTTTTCTTGAATCTGCCTCTACAGCTGCTACTTACGGATTTATAGCTGCACTGAATTTCTCAGTCCCAAAGTGCTCTGGGTTTTTCCTTGAGAGTCACTGTTTTGAGTGATATCAAGTCTCTCTCCTTTCAATTTTTAACACAGAGCAGTGGCTCTCCTGAGCTCCATTTTCATGCATCAGACATCTGTTTTCTCTTAACTTTCTGTATCATCTCTCTGTGACTGGTAACAAGGGAGCGAGTTATTTCCTGGATGTTGTGTACTAGGAGGGACAAGTTAGTGTGGTCCCAGAAATGGCCAGCTCAGGAAAAAGGACACAGAAATTGAGTGTCTGATAGAGTGAAATGTCCCTGCCCATCTCCTGGCAGGGAACTGAGGCTCTGAGTAACTGGAGCATGGAGCCTCCACACCTCCTTCACTTCGTTATTTTCTGAGGACAAGACAAAGAGAATGGAAATGTATTATACGTCAGAGAATGAAATATGCATTGATAATCCAATGCTTTTTATGTTAAAGGAAAACACTTTTGAGTTTAATGAAAGTGTAGGTAGTGTTTATGTAAAAGGGTGATGAGGGGCAAAAAGTGCAACACTGATATGTGTAATCAAACCCCAGAAGTTTCTGTTGAAATATTTTCAAAATCCAATGGAATGTATAAATTCCTTCTAAAAATCCTTGAAACATTTTTTCCCCCTTGCGAGACCCCACTGTAAAGTACAGTTTATTTCTTCAAGTCTTTCAGTTACTTTGGGACTAAGGAAATTATAAGCAAAATAATTTTCTGCTGAGAAAAGGTGGGTGTATCTTGTCCCTTATTGCACATTATCTACCTCACCATTTTAATGAGCAGTCTGGTTTTTCTTGCAGTGTTACCATTCTGTGCTTGTCTAGTTTGATAACTGGCACCATCATTTTACACAGTGGATTTTATTAAACAAGACATGTGAAGTACAGTATTTTTTAAGTACATTTCATCCATTATACTGATTGCAGATGGTTAAATCTTGCTTGGATGCATTATATTTATCTCAGGCATTATAAATTCAACTCCAGTGTTTCCTTCAGCTGCTGTAACTTGGTGTATTTGTGCTGACCTGAATCCTCTTGTGCCAATTTATACTGGCTAAGGGCTGAGCCCTTTTTTTAGCTCTGTCACTTAGTTCCTCATTTGCAGAAGAGGAGCAACTGTAGTTCTTTCCTTTCACTAGTTGTGTGATTGTCTGCTTAAGCCCCCAAGGTGCTCGGTGAAGGAGGCTGTCTGACTTGGTACAGCTTCTAGTGTAATCAGGCACCAGTCCCAGCTGGAGCCTCTTGGCTCTGAGATGACTACACACAAAATGAATTAGCTGAAAAAGCTTCTCATTTGTCACAGTCATTTCCTTTTACCCTGACAATGGGTACATGCCATACATATGACACTGAAGCCCTTCTTGGGCAGTGCAGGTATTTGCCTGAAATAACAAAGCAGTTGTCCAAAAGTAGACCCAGCATTTTCACATACTGCCCCTGGAACCCAACAAATCCAGCCCAAATTCACAAAAAAAAAAAAACTCATGCCCTTATAGGAATAAGAAAATCTGGAAATTGTTGGCAAGTTTTTCACAGGACTATTTTCATCTTTAATAGCATGGAGAGCCTTTTCACATATTCTGCTGTAATCAGTGTGTGATAGGCTTTATTATTGCAGGGTGTATGTCTGAGAAATGTTGCACTGTTTAAAATTGCATTGGAGAGATTTATGTTGATATAACAGTAATGGTGACATTGAGGTAATTTCAACTCCCCACAGCAATGCTCTGGAATGTATTATTTGACTGTAGAAATCTGCTTTGTTATGAGCGTTACACAGGTTTTTATCTGAAAATGAAAAGTCTGAGATGAGACTGAACAGGTTCAGCAGCTTTCTAAGTGATAGAATTGCTTGCAATTTTAAAATGCAAGAAGTGAATTAAAAAGAGAAAGATAAACCTCAGTTTGCCTTCATTAGACAGAGCACTGTCTTCCAACAAGTTTTATGCCCATCCATATCTTAGATTTAGCTACATGGCATACTGAATATACAAGAATTATGGACAGGCTGTACAGAGCATACAGATACACCTATCAATAATACTGAGCTCAAGTAAGAAGAGGGAGCAAGACTAGCTTGGTTTGCTCTTAATCAAACCTTAGAGGGGAAAAGAAACAAGAATATGCTTGATATTGTTAGTCTAGCTGCGTTGTTTCTGCAAAGCTGATTGAATGGCAGATGTTTATAGTTCCTTGAAAAGTTTGGAGCCTGTAATATGAAAAGTTAACATAAAGACTGAATTAATTTTATTGCCTTTGACTTTTTCTAACATGCTATAAAGCTGCTGCTTTCATTTGTGTAAAAAAACAGACATATAGAATCAATGAGTGTCTTGAGATACCAAATACATTAGATATTTTTGCATCTGTTAGAATCCAGACTTTACTGAGCCCGTCAATAAATAATTAGTTTTCATATGTTTAGAGGAGGGGAGGTATTCCCTAGTGCTTTTAGTGATTTGAAATTATAGCTGTGATGGTTTCTGAGTTTCAGCTACCATTTAATTACTCAGCTATACTGTGTTTGGCATCCTGTCCTTGTGGGTCTCAGGTGTTGTGTAAGTGTGGCCTTCAGTCAGCTAGGTTTCTGGTTTCCTACAGGTCAGAAGCTAAAAAATTTCCCTCTTCTGGAATCTGACTGGGTTTTCTTCTCCATCATGTAACGCTTGTTAAGGAAAGGAGATTCCCCAGAACAACATCAGATCTGACAGATAGATTGGGCACCAGCACTGCATAACACAGTGTGAATCTGTGTTTCCCGCTGGAGCAGCAAAGCAACCAAATCAACATGTCTAGAGAGTCTCACAAATGGTCTCAGCAGAGTGCTGCAGCTGACTTTGGACTGTACTATGGCTGGTCCCCAAATAATTAACCTCTTTACCTCTTCCTAGCACCCAGATAGTATTTACAATATAATTTTTCATTAAGATTCCTTAGAGCCCTGCCAGAGCCAATGGGTGCTGAAAGCATATCAATATGTCATTGCTATTGTTGAAATGGTACAAACAGAGACAAAGGGGGTGTCAATCAAACTGGGAAGGAGCTGTAGTTTTCACCTCACTGTCTCCAGCACTTTTTTGATTGCTGCAGTAGCCAGTAATGCTGAGCTTGTCTTGATACCTCTAATGGCAGAATGACACAGCCTCAGGTAGTGTGTGATGGTACCATGTGCTTTCATCTCCTGCTTCATTAGCAGTGAGGGCAGCCACAGGCATGGAGGGGACTATCCATCAGCAACCAATGCAGGGTGGAGCTATCAGAGCCTTTGAAATCAGTCACTGCAGGCATGGAATCCTGTTTCATCCAGTTTCTCCCTGGATGAAAATAGCTGAATTAAAGAGCTGCTTTCAGGATTGATTCTGTGGAAGTCAGTGTGTGTCCTAAGGCAGCTCCAAAGATGCTGGGAGTGGTTTGAAACATTTAGGAGGGCCATAAGGGAGCAAGAAGCCCAGGCCCAGCAGTCATGCCTGCAGCTCCGAGCTTGGCCACCTCCAGCTCTTAGCAGACATTTGCAAGCAGTTCCCTGTCTCTGCATAAAGATCATGGGGGTAGCAGGATGGTCCTGCTGTGCAGGACAGCACATCAACAGAGATGACTTGAAACGGGCTTAATCCCCTGAAATGGTCTCCCTCCATCCAACAGCACTGTAAGGTGCACCAGAAGCACAGGGTGGGGCACAGACCAAAGGCAGTTGCTGGTGGTGGTGCCCCACTCCCGGGGAAGTACTCATGGTTTTGGTGACCCAGCGCTGGCAGGGCTGCTTTTCTGCTGTGGCCAGCCAAATTTGGCTGTCACCTGCAAGAAGCTTTTATTCTATCCTGGCCAGCGATGTTTCCATCTCTTTTTCAACAATCATAGAAGCCTCTGGAGCACTGCACTTCTCAATGCATTCAGGGCTTGCACCCCTGCCAGCATTAATTTTGTGATACAGTAAGTCAGAAGACTGCACTGTAGTTGTTCTGGCTGGTAATGGTCATTTTGGCTGTGATTTTATTTCATCTTTCAGGAGAGACATTGAAGCTCTTCCTTTCACATAAACCCAGTTTCGATTTCACTCTCCATCAGTTCTCACTGAGCTTTGCTATGATGTTGTTTCCCACATCACGTACCACACACAGAATTAAATGATGGAAACTTGTGGCTAGGTAATCCATTCTATTGCTTGTAGATGAAAATGAGAAAACAGTGTACATCAATTTCTAATGTATCTCACTATGGATTTAAGGATATAATCCAATAATCCTTCTTGGATGGCTCTTTACTTTTAGTTTCTCTCAGTGGTTTTTGGGCTTGACTAGATACAATATGCAGTATGCATTGGGAATATAATGAAATTTCATTGCACTCCAGAACTGTGTGCCCAAAGTGGAGAAACAAATAATTTTCAACAGCAGTACTGATCCCATGTATAGCACACAATCTGTTTAGGAGTAGGTGGCAGAAAAGAAGTGATTAAGTGATCTGCTTTTTCGGACAGCTACAGTGAGAGGAAACCATAAGGTTTGTTGTAAGGAGTGAGAGTGTACATTTTTATGGTCTTGATTTGGCCCACTTTTTACAGACTGCGTGTTGGAGAAAGCTGCCCAGACTGCCCAGACTATGCCAGGTGACATTTCTGAAGGCAGGTGCTTGGTGGTGCCCCAGCCACCTGCAACTGCCACCTCCCAGACAAGAACTGCAGCATGTTCTTTTGGCTGTAAATTGTGCTTTTGTCCTGACCTTAAGTTGAAAAGCAACAGCTACATCTTCTGAATGAATGTTAAGTACCCATGGGGATGTTTCTGGCATCTGGGCCAAACAATTACCGCACTAATCTAAATTATACAAACTCTTCCTATTCCTCAAGGTCAGGCTGCAAAGATTTTCATATCTGGACAATGTGTTCTAAATACAGGGGATTAGAGAAAGAAAAGCATCACACAAACAAGCCTAATATCAAAAATGAGCAGATGATAATTTAAGCAACACAGGAATACATTAAAAATGATGTTAAAAATGTGATACCACTGAAGCTGCAGAGTCATGCATTCAGGAATTAGATGTCAGAACTAAGTCACCAGTATAAACTTTTCACCCCTATTTTGTGCATGCATTATGATACAATCTTTAATTATCTATTCACATTCCATTTTTCCACAGGATCTCTGTCTCACTTGCTGCACTGGATGAATGGTGTTCACTTAATGAGAAGCTATTCAATATTTTGGTTTACCTTTTCTGTGCACCCTGTGGCCCCAGGCCTTACTTACTGCACATGATTGGAAACTTGATACGAAGATGAAATCGTTCATTTCCTTGTGGACTTTTTTTGTGACACTCATTGCTGTATTTCCTAAGGGCTCCTCAAGCATTAATATATTTATCTTCACAACAGCCTTCACAACAAGAGTATTATTGTCCATTATGGTCCACATTTTATACTGCGGCACAAAGAAATTAAACCCAAAGGGCCCCTAATTTGAGATGTCTGAGGACAGTATTATGAAAATTTGTATTATTACCCATCTTTTATCTGAGCAGTTACCTAATTGAGGGAGGAGGGTCTACCATATTATTTCATTAGTAACAGACAGAGCCACATATTTACTTGATGTAATCTTATATATTATTATACTGACAGCCCTATTTCTCTTGTAGGATTCAAATGATTTTAAAAGCAGTTTCTTTGCTTATTTTGAATGATGCCTATAACTGTGTCGTATATCTAGCTCCATAAAAAGTCTGGTTACTTTTTTATGCTGATCTTAAAGGAGTACAGTGCAGTTCTATCTGGATAGTGCCATGCTCTGGACAGGACTCTTGCTCTCCCCATGGATATTTTGTCAACTCTTCCTCTTCTCCCCAGTGGTGATATATTAAGGTCCAGCTCTCATTGATTTCAAGACCAGCTGTGAGCACTTGTCACTTGAACAAATATAAACATAGCTGGGATGGGGAGGCAATCCCACAGAAAACAAAATAATAAAAGAAAATTTAAAAAGGGGCTAGGAAATAGTTTTGTTCTAGAAAATTACTTAGTATCTCTAGATGTCTCATAGCAGAGTTGGTTGAGAGACATGTCATGGCAGAGTTGGTCAAATTCAGTTTCTCCTAACAGCAGTGACTTCTGTAACAGGAGGCAAATGTTTTCACATCTGCTGCTGTCTTTCATTTACAGCCCTCTTTCCATACACCTTCCCGCTTGTGCAGCAGAGGCAGCATGCAGGAGAACTACAGGGGTCTCTGTCACTAAATATTTCCACCTCACAATCGTAAGTTAGATACTCTTTAATGAAAAAAGGTTTTGTCTTCTGGAACAAACTGTGTATGGTCCAGTAACTAAGAAATGATTGCACCATGCCTACTCACAAGGTACAGATAACCATAGCCTGGCATCTCCTAGTTCTTGAGTCTTCACCATTGAAATCTTCAGGCAGATGCCTTAATGAAGGACCTTCTGTGTGCATAAATCTGATATTTTTTATAAAACTATAACAATCTCAAAATCAAAAGCCTGCCATATGAATCCGATGTATCTTATCAGGGTACCAGAACTGTTATCTCCCCTGCAGGGATGTTTGCTGTGTGAGCAACTGCTAATATATATATATATATAATAGCAGTGTGTGGGTTTTTTTCCAGTGAGACAGTTCATAAGAAAGAGGAGAAACATACTTTGCCTCTGGACTTCACATCTGCTTGTTAACAACAGAGCGTGGTGATAATTGGTGACCAGTCCAAACCCCAGAGCCAATGAGGCACTATTTCTGATCATATCCCCAGGCATGGCTTTTTCCTTTCTGTCACTTCAAAATCCTCTCTCTGTGTCTCCATTTTTGCCCCCATCCTGGGTCCTCCCATGTCTGGTCCTGTGACATATCCCATTACTTAGATCCAATTCCAGCTTTCAGTCTTCAGGTCTTTCATTTCTAGGCTCCACATTTAGTGAATCCTACTAATCTACCTTGCAGCTGCTGTTCAAACCAAAATTCACTCCTTGTCTCCCTTCCCTCTCTCCCTAATTCAGTCCCTTTTTCCTTAAACAGCCAGTCCCAGCCTCCTGCTCTCATCCCTGCCCTCTTGCCCTGATTCAAGTCTCTCTTCTATTCCCACTCCTTTTTTGTAGTCTATTCCAATTTTCCCATCAAAACCTTGTGTCTCTGTGGTCATTTCCTTTCCATTTCCCAGGCTGTGTGACTGCACATGGATATGCCAAGCCTTCTGCTCAGCCTCTTAGAGAAGGCTGGTGGGGAGGGAGGAGGACAGGGTTTATGGCAGAATCATAGAATAATTTAGGTAGAATAGGACCCTTAAGACCAAGTCATTAATCTAACACAGCCAAGTCCACCACTAAACCTTGTTCCTAAGCATCACATCTAAATGTCTTTTGCATACCTCCAGGGAAGGAGACTTAACTACTTTCCTGGGCAGCCTGTTCCAATGCATATAATACAAAGTTGTGCTCTGGCTATGTACAACCAGAAAAACATTTAAATACCTTTACTTTGATTCCACCTACTGCTATGTGCAGAATTAAAAAGAAAGACCAAAAAATGAAAGTTAATTAAAAAGAATAGTCCCTGCTATCCTGAGACCCAGAGTCAAGTGCCCTTCTGACTCCATCTTCCCTCAGGTCCAGATGCCTAGCTCCAGCTGTACTTGACTAGCTCCAGCTGCACACAGAGTACTTGGGATTGGGAATTAGAGGAAAGCTGGCTCTCTGTCCTTTGGCTGCTGTGCAGGGCCAGCTCAGTCCCTGTTTGAGAGCAGCTCAGAGTCCTGCCAGCAGCAGCAGCAAAAAATGGGGTGGAGGCAAAGGGGAAATCGAGGATGTCCATTTCAGAGACAGACAGATGTGTCTCTCTCTCTTCTGAGACTGGCAGTTTCACTAGACCCTGATGAGCTCTAGGAGCTGAGGGACACTTTGGCATGTTGAGTGATGCACAGTTTGGGAAGATGCTTGTTTCTCAACCTAAGGGCTGAGTTTTCTCACTCTGTCACTATGTGGGAGGGGTCTGGAAGGAAGAACAGCCTCTGCTCCCTTGACCTGCTGAATTTCAGATCAGCAGAGATGAGACTTTTCCCAGCTCTGCAGGACTGTGCTCCAGCATCCTGGCTCCATTTTTAGCCTTCACTGAGACAGGGGCTCCAACTTGACACAACTGTGTTGATTTGCAGATAAAATGCCTGGTTCATATTGGTGATGCTCAGAGTCCGAACAGAGTTGTTATGTGGCCACTTCCATGCAATCTTTCTCAACCTAATTTTTGTATTCATTTTTATAGCCATAACAATCTCACTTTTCATTTACATAGTGCTTGTAGGTATAATTAACTCCGAACTCTCAAAAGTTCTGGGAAAAATAAGTTTTTATTCCCCATACAGAGCTGGTGAATCAATTTCTGCAGTGTGTCCCAATGCAAACACACACAATTCTGATGTTTCTTCTGCAGTGAGTACTGCGCACTGGGACAGTGAGAGGCAATCTATCAGGACAGCATTACCCAGCAAATGCATTTTATCTAGTATATCAATTAATGGTATTCTTTGTTTATAATAACAGAGATTACTACTGGAAATCCAGACAAATGGTGAGAATATTAAAAAACTATAGCTAAACTACAAGTTCCATTGGGGATAGAATAACTGTGTCTGTATAGCTACACACAGAACCACACAGGCCTTCAGGTTGTATAAGAAAAGTAAATGAAGTTATTACTGTGTTTTGTGGCTAAATCATCGATTTCTATAACAATAAATTTAGAATGAGAACATGAACTTAGTTTTCCTTAGTGATTGAGTTCCAAAAGTTAACAAATTCTGGTAGAAATCATTGTGCAGAATCATACTCAGAAAAAGATAAATGCAGACATCAGTTAGGTGCTTGGTAATTGCCCTTATATCATGGAAATCAGTGAATACTTTTAGTGTTTTTTCAGGGAAGTAGAATGTTGTCATTAGTGCCAATTAAGTAGTGAGCCACTAATGACTCCCTTTTCTATCAAAGAATCTGTTTCATGAGGCTTCACTCTCTTCATTAGCACAAGGATTTCCACGTATCTAGTAGGAGTTCACAGGAAACAATTAAGTATATAGAGTTAGGTATGAGGCAATGTAGACTGGAATATTATGTTTATCAGATGGAAATAGTACTGCTTGCTTCTTAAATAGTTGCTCCAAGAGTTAAAAGAGAGAGATTTTCCTTGTATTTTGACTCAGCATTTAAAGCAAAAAGTTTGTCAGCTGACTGCAAGAAAACTCGGAAGAGAATTGGGAATGAGAGGAAGAAAATTCATTAATATTTTAGGAAGGAGAATTTAATTACTAATAGTATTTCATTTAGTTCTTAATCTGAGTTTCTAACAAAAGGCATGGTCATTCTAAGTGATTGTTAAGGAGTAGTCAATCCTTTGATCAATCTTCTTGGTCAAGAATACAAGAAGACAGCAAAATGTTAAAATTAATTTTGTGTCCTTGATCATTGTGTATCCCCCAGTGCTATATTCCTTAGGAGCTTCTAATCTTCTATGGCTCACTTGAGCAAAAACTTAAGAAAAATTATTTTCTGGTCAGTGGTTTTCGTAGCCTACATCAGGGAAGTCCGTCTTTTGTGAATGACATTTGAAGTAGAAAGACAATGAGCTGGAGCTTTCAGCTCTTTCAGCATCTGCAAGGTCTAGCAGGGTCTTTGCTATAGTACATGAGAAATGTTATTTCATTACTAACTCAGCTTTTGAATTTTTTCTTGCAGAATCAGGTGAAATTGCATTTTGGGCAGATCAGACCATTTGACCAACCTCTGCTGTCAGGTGTGCTGATGCAGACTAGTGGCCCAGTAGTCTTTAATTTCTAAATAGGACATTCCTGTAATAATAACCTGTCATGGGGTCCTAAATTGTTTCCCTGCATTATAACTCTCCAACTCTGATTATAGATTCTTTGAAATTGCAGTAAGACTTGTTATAACCTGGTTTGCCTGTATTTCTTGCATACTTGCATATCTTGAAACCATGCTTTGTACATGCAAACTGGATAAACCTCAGTAAAAATGTACTGTGTCTGAGGAGGCATCAAAACATGGTCTCTGTTTTCTTTTAAAAACATGGCAGCAAGCCTATTGTTCTCTGGGCTCTAAGTGCATTTACATAATTAAGAACAGAAGTACCCAGCCAAGTCAACACATAGTAGGTAGCACTGCTACAGACCAACTCATCCTGAAATACATTTTGTAGTGTATTTCTCATACACCTAAACTGCTACATTTAAGTGTGCAGTTTTTATCTATTCATTATTTTGGTAACTGTAGATTGCCCAGGACCCTCTTATGAATAATTATATGTTTGAATGAGCACTGCAACTTCAGTAGCAGACATTTGTTCTGTAGACATGTTAGGAGAATTATAATTGATGCCTTTTTTATCACTGAATGAAAGAAAGATAAAAGTGCTGCTATAAACTGAAAGTTGAAATAAATTATGTAAAATACATAATTCGCATAATGACTGTCCCTTTATAAATGTTCGTATTAAGTAACCATATCATTTGGGATAATTCCTCCTTGAGGAATGCTGTGAAAGAACAGCTCATTCATTATCTTGACTTGGTGAATTGCTATAAAGCAGCTCCTCTGATGAGAAAATTGATTTAGCATTTCTTTAAACTATTGAAAATAATACTTGAATTCTATACTTTCCTGTTTAGAAAGTTTCAGTATCTGTGTCCACTCTATGGCTTTGGCTGGTTAAACTGGAACTCCCCCCAAAAAACACACACATCTACCTCGTCTGCATGCATATACACATGTAGAACTTTGCTTTAAAACCTCACCTGGTCTATTAATCAGACTGACAGAGTAATCACTCAGCTGCTGTAATGTAGCTCCCCTGATTCATTGATGGCAGTAATTAAAAGTTTTGGAGTTATACTTGTAAGTTTGGAAGCCATGCACTTATCTCCAGGCAAGATGCTGTGTCTGGTTACTGCCCTCGTAAAAGTGTCTCTGAGAACAGGCAACATGTCATTTCCCAAAATTTTTTTCAGGAAAGTTCCTAGAATTAAAAATATGTACTTCTGAATTAAGTCTATCACTTGCAGATGTTATGAAGGAAGTTGTGGGAGAAAAGACAGTAAAGGAGAAAAGACACTTAAGTGCTATTGTTTGTAGCAAAGTTTAGAGAGAAAAAAGGTTATGTGGGTAGGTGAAAGAGAGCAACATTTCTGAAGCAAGAGATGGTGTAAGAGACCATCTTCCCCTCCAAAAAGAGTGGCTCATGGGGCACTTCTGATTTTCCTCAAAATAGAATAGAATAGAATAGAATAGAATAGAATAGAATAGAATAGAATAGAATAGAATAGAATAGAATAGAATAGAATAGAATAGAATAGAAATTCTCTGAATAGAAATTAGCAAGTTGTCTTCCAAAAGTAGCATCAGCAACAAGGGGGGAAAGGAATTTCTCAAGGATCAAAAGTAAAGACTAAATAGAAGGGTTGCAGGAGGACATCCTTCAGAAGCATCTGTTAGTTTGGATAAGCTTCTGCCAAGAGGTGTATATAAGGTTTCTTATCTACACTGAATTTCCAAATCTTTCAAGCTTGTCCACCCTGTCTCATCTGTCTTTTTTTTTTTTTTTAATTTTAATTTAGTCTTACCTTATGGTCAGAATAGTTGCTATATTTAGATTCAAAACTCACTTTCATTCATTGCATACCACCAGCCTTTGATTTTGTCTTTGAGATTCAAAAAGGCACCTTAATAACATTTCCTCTGCTCCCAAGGATTTTGATGGAAACAGTTTTGAAATTCAGACCAAACAGTTGTGTTTGCCAAGACCAGGGTGAGTTTTTGCAATTAGAGCTTGATTCACTCTGTTTTTGACAAGCTCTCCCAGGAGGTTCCTAAACACTGAAAACCTTTTAGGATGAAGTTCATGTTTTCTGCATGCGCTTGGCAAAGGCAAGCTCTATTGCTCTAGTATGTAAAGCTGAAATTTTATTTTTCCTCTCTCAGGCTCAGGAAGTCAGGTTTTGCATTGGGCTTCAGAGAGGAGGCTGTAGCAAAGAGTTATCTTCCCTAATTTTTATTCACATTCACATTTTGGGTTATGATATTGTTCATTCTCTAAGGGATGTAACTTATGTATGTATAACATACAGAGAGTACTAGCATCACTTCCTCAAGGGATAAGAAAATAAATGGATTTTTGGAGAGGGGAGGGCAGATGGGAAAGAGGAGAGCTTAAGCAAATAATTGTGCAACTATTAAGTGACATAAAATCTCTCTAATAAAAGGCTATTTCATCTCACTGAACTGCAGTGAATGACTAATGTAAAGCTGTGTACTCTATGGAAGATGCAGCAGAGTAATCCCAGCAGCACACTAGTTTTGTGTAGCCTCTTATTTTTACCAAAAATAATAAAACTAGTAGACCTGTACTTACACAGGGAGACTTATTGTTTTCTCAGCTCCTGGAACAGATGTGCCTAATGGCCACACCACAGCTTTTGAGGATAAAACTGGAGGTGGAGGGGTAGCATGGAGGTGGGGTTCAGGAATGGGATAAGTTGGGTCAGGAAATGAAGCTCTGTTTGCAGGCAGTATGCTGCTGCTGCTGGTCCTAGTAGCAGGCTAAAACTCAGGACACAGAAAATTATTTGAACTTCAACTTTAAAAAACAAGAGGGAGCTGGGAAGACCAAGTATATTCCATATTACTCTTGTCCCAAAACCAAAATGTTAATTACAGACATCCATGTTTGGCAAAGTTAGCTTTTCTTCTTACAACATTTGCACTCAGTTTCCTTTATCTTTCCTTATATTTTAAAACTGATATATTAATTTGGACAAGTTATGAAGAGGAAAATAATTTTTGAAAGAGTTATTAAATTTTTTAAGGAAAAGGGAATTTGCATTGACTTGTTTGCAAACCCCACATTTAAATTCATGAGCCGTTTCTCTCTTTGTTCCATATTCATTCAGTGTTTTTACTTTATGTCGTCTTCCTAGGCTCTATTATTTTTTCAATATCAGTCAAATGCAGCATGTAATGCTGGTTTTTTTCTTCAATAGAAATTTAATATTACTGTTTCACTACCTTAATCACAGCAAGCTGAACCCTGCACAAGATATTTGGTTTAGTTATAGCTAAACCAAAACAAGTTGGATGAAAGTTTCAAATTGAGACCATAGGTCAAAGTCTGCCACTTCAGATCACACTGAATACCCAAGGGCAAGTTTATAGTTTCCTTTGGAACCAGAGCCAAATTTGGGGGACTCAAAATAGATGATGGTAAAACTCTTTAGAGCACATATAATCTGAAGGAATTTTGTCCACAGCAGAGTGGCTCCTCAGTCATCCATTTCTAATGTTGATGCAGCTGATTTACTTTCCACCTACAGTGAACAACATACAGTAATCCCCTTGCTCCAGATGCTCTTTATTTCTATAACACCATTTTTATTGTGTTGCAAAGCTTATAGAGAGGAAATACCTGCTCTGGTGTTTTACAGCAAATGTCTCTTCTTGGGTTTAGGCAATACTAAAAACACCATTAAAATTCAAATATGAGGCAACAAGGAAATCCATGTATGTGGCTATTTGGAAAGAGAAAGAACAATATACATTTTAATACTGCTGAAGTTAGCTGGAGACAGTTGTCTTAATGCAAAATGACTTTAAAACTCTAAACAGAGCTTACTGTTCTCAAATAGGTACAAATGGCATTAGCAATATTTACAAATCCTGGTATGCTCCGATACCATTTTACCGTTCAGCTGCAGTGTGGGTATATTCGTCACAATGCACTGGTATGTGTTTCATTGCACGTACTTCTGCAATTTTCTGAAATTGCTGAAGATGATTATACAGCAATGTATTTTAAATTTATTAATGTTCTCCACATCATAATCAGATATTTGGTTTTCTAGGGTACCAGAAAGATCAACTCTTCTGTCATGATTTTCCTTGACAGCAGGCTGTAGTCCGAGTAAATCTGTAAATATAAGTATTGTATACTATTAGTGAATGTTTATTTCTCCTATTCACCACAGAAATGGCTTTCATAAAGTGTGTCACTGGGGTAGTTACTAAAACCATTACAACTTAAGGTGGTTTAAGGAAGTTTCAAGTAGAGAACAAGACACAGTTGCTTTACTGGATCTGATCTCTTTGTCTTTTAGAGATACACAATATTGTAGTATTACTACTTTATTTATCAGCTTAACAGACTCAATAATTAACTGGAAAAGTTTTCACTGGTGTTTCTCAACCAGATGAATTATCTGATAGCTATTTATCTCAGCTAAGGTCAGACATCAATAAGATAGTAAAAGAAGAGTAAAAGCTTACAAAAATTGGAGAAACTTATAGAAAATGAAAGAACATTTACTTTTTTTAATCAGTATTGTCAGCAGCTATTGTGAATAGCTATTCATAGGTGAGAGTGATTTGCAATTAAGAGGAACCTCAGCACATCATCTTAGATGTATGAGACCTCACATTTGCCTGATGGAAAAGTTGATGCACCAGCTCCTAGAACATCCTGTGAGTAAGTCCACAGAGGCTGTGCTTTATGTGGTGTCTTCCACTCCTAAAATGGATAAAGTGGTTTCACCTTGCTCCTGTTTGACACTGGTAAGTACCTAGAACTTAAAGGGTAGCTGTAGGACAGAACAGTCCTTGCCCTCAGCAGGGAATGGTGACCACTGGTCACTACACATCTCAAGATTTGAGACTTCTAGTGTCTGTTCTTCCTTGTGCACTGACTTGTTTTCAAACACAATTCATTCCTAGTGTACAATAGTGAATGGATAGCCATTAATTCTTCACACTACTAGCAATATTTGTCGTATCAAGGAATTAGCAATTATCAATAAGGACTAGAGCAGTGTTGTGCTAGATGATGCTCAAAGACAGCCAAAATACAAGTCCTGTCCTGGAGAATTTCATGGCTAAAGAAAATCAGAGAGTTATAACTGGTTAGAGAGGTGGGTACGAGCAATGACAACTTTATTGGTCAGGATGACAGGTAATCCAGGATACCTAATGCATGACATCCAAAAGTTTTGTCATAGCAAAAGAGAATTATAGAGAAGAATGAGACAGGATAAAGATAGAGATAGAGATAGAGAACTGCTGTGAGGAAAAAAATCTCTGAATAGAGAAAAAAATTATACCCTGAACTTAAAGACTGATTGAAGGAGCAGCTATCATATAGACAGTCTGTACATAGGGTATTGAAAAATCTAGAAGAATTTGAATAAAAGGAAGTGGCATGTACTTTATTGTATGGAAGAGAAGAATGTCATGGTCAAAAAAATAGACTAGGAGAATGGTGCTTGCAGCAGCATTTCTGTATCAGTGGAGAACAACTGCACCCATGAAGGCCAGAGGGAAAGGTGCCAATGTAACTGAACAGCAGATGATGAGAGCCTTGATAACCATTTTAGCTGTGGGGCTTGGTAGGAATTTTCATATTTGTGATGTGTTATGCAAAATACATCTCCAATATCAAGGCGCTACAAGGTTCTGAGGAGTGAATAGATGATGATACCCAAGCCACAGTCACAGGAGGGAGAGAGGGAGTTGACATGTGTCATGAATCAGGCACAAATATGGGACTTCCAGTGAAATGCAAGCATTTCTTATTTTGGGTGGACTGAAATGTTGAGATTACTTTGAGCTTCCTGTGGAAAGGCTAAATACCAATTCAGACAGTTCAGTAACAAGGGGTACTCTTTTGAGGACATGTGCATACACAGCTTTGTCTATGCTCAAAAGGCATTAACCTGTAGATTCAAAGTGCAGAGAGTGCAGAGTGCAAAGGGCTTGCTTGGGTCCTATGTGGCCTGGAAATTTTTGCCTTTAAATAAGCAGAAATGGATAATAGACCAAAGGATTCTGTAATGATTTTTTAATGGAAGAGGTCGTTCAAGGCCAAGCGTGAATTGCTGCTTTAAGTCTCATAGAGGGAGTTATTGCTGTCTTATTATCATTTTCTCAAATAAGAGAGAAAAAGAGCAAGATTCACAGTGGTCTTTCTAGAGAAAGGCCAGGAGCTTGAAGCTAAGCAAAGACTGAGGAGGGAAGAGCACAAAAATGATGGAGAACTACAGCAGGGTAGTGTGCATGTTCATGCCTTTCATATTGCCATATAGTGCAGGGATAGCCTTTCTATATCTGTGTCTGGTCCTGGAAGTTGTCTTCAGTCTTCTGTCTCAGCAGCTTGTATCTCAACCAAAGCAGTTATTCCACCACTACAGTGATTTTTCCATATTTTGAATTCTTTAAATAAAGACCAAGTGATAGAAGGTGGAGCAGTGTCTCCAGTAAGGGACTTGGTGCCACAGTTCCTGATGAGGTTTTGTTATCATTATTGTCAGTAACAATCCAGACAGGTGAAGCAAAAACAGATGACCAGATCAGATAAAATTTTCTGGACTTGAAAATCTATGAAGAGATTAGCACTGATAGTACCAACATGAAGGAGGTCTTCTGAAGAATGTAATCTTTCACTGTGGGAGCTAAGTAGCCCCACTGAAGCCATTCAAGTATAGGGGTGGTAACGTTAAGAGTAGATGTAAATTTTTGTGGCTAAACCAGCAATACCTATCAAACTTTCTTCCTCTATTTGTCAAACAACAGAAGCTGAGCAGTAAGTTTGATCTCACAGACAGGAAAGTGAGTTCTAGTCATGGCTGCTGACTTCCTTTCTTACCTATGTTTGAATGAAATATTATAAATATGTTTTCATTTTAGCAGCTCACAGGTGCAGAGATCTCAGCTGTAGAGGTCACTCCAAGTTGCAACACTGCAATGAAGTTAGACATAACCACAGAGGAGTTGGGCCTTTGTCTGAATTCTAGCTGTTCATTTCTTACTTCAAACACTTGCAAAAATACAAAACCATCTCCTCTCCTTAAATTTCTTCTAGATGTCTGTTTGTCCGTCATGTTCTAAGATGCAAAGACATCTGAAAACAGTCTTCACCTCAAAAAGTTTTTAATAAATAAATAAAAAATTCTATAGGCAGTTTCTGTAACACATGTACACATTCATATATGCATTTTCTCAGTTCCTGCCCTGTTTTTATTTATTATTTTGAGACATTTAAAATGCAAATGCGTTCATGGCATTAAATATAGCATATGTCATCACTACTTAAAGGAGAAATATTTGGTGTGCATTATTCCTCTTTCCCTATAATATCTGAACAGTATTTGTATTATTCTTAGTGTTATTTCGTATTTGGTGTGTACAAACACACCAAGAGCTATATTCAAACAGGAAGAGAGATAAAACCATGGCATATTTGTTCACCATTAGTTGTTAGTGTTTTCTAATCGTGGTCCCACCTTCTCTGTGTCAGTTTTCCCTGGGTGGAAAGAGGCTTGTGGGTGAGGGATGTGGGGGCATGAAGCATGGAGATGTGGTTTGCTGAGGGGAGGTTTTGCATCCCCCTTCCAGACAGCTAATGATCCTGACTTAATCCTGCCAGCACCTGCTCCTCATCCTCTGGGCTCTGGAGACATGCCCCAGAACCTGCAACAAAAAACACCAGGGAGTAATCCTGCATCCAGCCAGGGCAATGGGCATTGCCAATATGCCCCTGGGCTGTGTGTCCTGGCTTGAGGTCAGGACAGGACTGCCCAGGATATGCCTTCTTTTCTCCCCAGATGAAGGCAAAATAAAGCCAGATCATATAAGAAAGTCTGGCTCCAATGCTCGGTTACCATTGCTAAAAATAACTTTAAGTAAAGAGGTACCAAACTGGTGCTGCAGGCTGCACTGTAGGGTCTTAAACTAACACCTGGCATTGCAGCAGAGGGTGTGTGAATTTGGCCTGGGTAGCTAGAACTGAATCAAAGAGAATCAAAATACCATGATCTCCTCAGATTTTTCCATGCTTCTGCATTTAATGAGGTAGCTGATGGAAATCAGAGGTGTTATCTGCCCATTGCAACACCAGGATGAGACCCTCAGTGATCTTAAATTCATCTTCTGGCTGCCCTCTCCTCGGTGACTAGAGTGAAATGAGGCAGTAACCTTATTTGATTTGCACATGCCACAAAACTTTCTGCTGAGGTTAGAGACCTCTGTGCAGCTGATTTAAGCCTGGTTCTGGGGTGGCTTCATCTCCTCACACTGAGTAGATGTGTGTCATCCCCCTCAGGTTGGGAGCCACTGAAGTAGATGAATATTACAAATCTGATGCTGATGGATTTAAAGGAGATAGTTTCCGCTCATGCAGTATGAAAGGTACATGTATGAGCTAACAGTATAGTTATTTTTAAAGCCATAAACAGAATGGCTTTACTTTTCAAATTCCACAATGCATTCTAAATTTGGTATTTTGGGCCCAGTTCCTAATGAGATCCCAGAAATTGCGAAGTACAGGCACCTCAGCAATGAGAACTAAAGCTGATCAAGTGAACTTTACATAATTGTGAGAGAAGAACTTTAAGAACACATGGCACTCATGTCCCAGTGGTGAGCACAGACTGATACCAGAGGCCACAGAAAGAAAATACCTTGTAGGGAAACATGATTCAGACCTGAGCTGTGTTCCAGTGTGGGAAGTGTTTGAATTTATGGGCTTATACATTTGCACTATCCGTGTAGCTGTTAGGAAGTGAGGTGGAATATATCTACAAGGCATCTTGAATTTCTTAGGAAAATGGTTTTCTGGTTATTGCTGAAATTAAGTTGTCTTTTTCCTATCAATAAGGAAAAAAAAATTACAGAGTCAAAATATTTTGGACAACATTTTCTTAGAATCTAGATAGAAAACGGCCACTTGGTTGGGTTTGGATTTGACAGCCTGATATTTGCATTAGCCTGAAAAGGTTATAATAATCTACCTTTCTCCAGCATAGTAACAATACTACAACTGTGTTTCTGCAGGTGATAATATCTCTCTGTGGACAGTGGACACTCACACTGTGTGACCCACACAAAGCTGTGAGTCAAATGAAGCTGGAAAGACTACTTTATCTCTAACTTAAAGCTTCATTTTCCTAACTGCTGCAGCACTAGTGGCTTCCATGGAAGTCAGTAGGTTTAACTCATTATTTTAGTTTCCTTTTCTTAAAATTGCTTTCAAATACATTTTATTATTTGTTGGTGGGGGGTTTTATTATTTTATTTCTGCAATATCATCGGACTGTTCTTAAAGAACAGACTGTATAAACATTCTGATAAAGGTGTTACATTCAAAATGTTATTTATGGGGGAGGAAGGGCCTTTATATATAAAGCTAAGATTTTATTATTAGTGTTAAATTAAAACAGTGTAATCCAAAAATCATTATTAGTTGCAATCGAATTGTTACAGAAAAGAATACTTTTGTGCAGAAAGAAGTTTCAGTAGTAGTAGAAGTAATAATAATAATAATGTCTAAATTCTTATACACACTACTCTTAGTTCTATCGCTTTTCCTGATGTTTCATCCACCCTCCCTCCGTTCCTGCAGGTCCTGAAATGGACAGTTTCAGTCTATGGAGTTCAGTGGGAAAATGATGGCATGTCATTGGCATCTAGAGTCCTTTGCTGGGAAGGATATGATGATCATCAGGGTGGTTTCTTTTTCTTTATGCTTGGAGCTGCTTGGGGTATTTTTATGTTTGATAACACACGTTTAGACCTTGCCATTTCCTCCTTGATCTGAAGCTTCGTGTTACAGATAGGTTTTACAGGTAGTGCCTTATGTTAGATCCTTTTTTATATTTGTTACCCCTAAAAGTAGTTTTGCCCAGCCCAGATCTGCTTTTCTTTAGCTGTACACCACTGAGTTGTTTACAGCTGTGACGTCTCCAGCACCAGCCTGTGCCCATCTCTCTAGTTGTGGCCACGCCATATTACAGTGCTTCAGGGTAATTTCAGGAAGTATATCAATAAAGGTCATGATATAATTCAGGTGTGCTTCATACAGTATGGGGCATATAGGTAGAAAATTTTATTATCAGCTAATACTCATCCAGATGAAAAAAAACCTTTTTAATAAAAAAACTCAGATGCAAAGACACAGTCCACTACAAAATTCTGCATGGTGGAATTTTATCTGCAAATCAGCAAAAGGCACAGTAGGAGCCTTGGGACAAGGCAGGAGCAGGAGGCCAGATTTATAGATACATGTTTAGTTATAACAAATGTAGAGTTCACAGTTCTCCATTCATTTATTTCCAGGAATATGTAATATATTTCTTCCTATTTATTCCTGGGTGAGAGTATGTATGAGTTAACCAGAGACACCAGTCCAGAGGTGCATATTAGAAACTGTGAACTGAAAGTGTGCACACATTAAATTTTTATCTCTGGGCGTTTTTTGAATGCCTACAACCTCCAAGGGGATATCTACAGATGCAGGATAAGGGACTGCAGCTGGGTATTACCAAGAGTGCATGCATTGCATTAGTGATAAGGTTAAAGGAGAGCATCCTTATTTGTCTTATCTTCTACATCTGTAAATTGGCAATTTCTGCATTGCTGTGAACATTAAGAACCAGGTAGAGTGTCAGGTTTTCTCCTTGCTTGCGTTCCTGTTAGTCTACTTAACTTGGTATCATAAATAGTTAGCACAAATCAGCTGTTTGTGATTCGGCTGTGCTATTCCCAGATCATAAAACTCTTCCATTTCCCTTCCATTGTAGAAAATGTTGGAGAGCTTAGCAAGTCTTGGAAATTAAATTATATGTAGTGATTAATCTTTCAAAGGTCATAAGATCATAGAATAGCCTCAGCTGAAAGGCTGAGAGAAGGCCTGTTGCTGGCTCTGCACAGGACAACCCCAAGAGCACACCAGGTGCCTGACAGCATTGTCCAAACACTTCTTCAACTCTGTCAGGCTGCTGATGTGACCGCTGCCCTGGGGAGCCTGTTCCACTGCCCAGCCACCCTCTGCATGAGAAACCTTTTGAGATATATAATGTAAATCTCCCCACACAGCTTCAGGCCATTCCCTCAGGTCCTGTCACGGGTCATCACAGAGCAGAATATCAATGTCTGCCCTTCCTCTTCCCCTCATGAGGAATTTTCAGAGTGCAATGACGTCTCCCCTCAATATTCTCTTCTCTGGGCTGAACAGATGAAGTGGCCACAGTTGCTCCTCACATGGCTTCCACTCAAGGCCCTTCAACATCTTGGTTGCCCTTCTTTAGGCACTCTCTAATAGCTTTTTATCCTTCTTATATTGTGGCTCCCAAACCTGCCCCCAGCACTCGGGGTGAGGCTGCCCCAGAGCAGAGCAGGACAATCCCCTCCCTTGCCTGGCTGGCCAGGCACAGGCCTGATGCCCCCCAGGGCAGGATTGGCCCTCCTGGCTGCCAGGGCACTGCTGACTTACATTCACCTTGCCATAGACTAGGACCCCCAGGTCCCTTTCTGCAGTGCTGCTTTCCATCATCTCATTCCCCGGTCTGTAGATCCAGGGCTACCCTATCCCAGGTGCAGGACCTGGCACTTGCCTTTGTTTAACTTCATATGGTTGGTCATTGCCCAGATCTCTTGATTTGCCAAGGTCTCTCTGCCTTTGAGGGAGTCAACAGCTCCTCCCAATTTAGTAGATGATTCTTAGTTTTGAATATTTATTTTTTTACATTACTCTGTAAGGAAGCTTATCATCCTTACAAAACTGAAAATTAAATAATGGAATTGATTCTAATGGGAAATGGTTGTGCTGGAATGGTTTTCATGTGAAGGAATCACAAGTCACTCATGGATGTCTTCACATTTCATATTTTTTTTATTTTATTTTTGGTAATTCAGGTGCTTGTTGCACTTGCTTGTTGGATAAAAATCCCGTAGTGTGCATGGGAACAGGGGCAGTGTGTTTCTAACAGAAGATCACCAACAATCTGCAGTTCACAGAGTAATGACACTAGCAGTAATCATACTGATTCTAGCACTATTGCTAGGCTTTCAGTTTGGGCTCTAATGAGCCATGCTATCATACCCATTTTCAAGTGACTGATGGTGGGTGCAGATAACCAAGTGAAAAATTCCTTTAAAGGCAGCTCTTCCCCAGCTGGGTTACCACATGCTCCCAAAATATGCATAATGCTAGGTAAGAGCTTCCACATTTCCAACAAAACCTTGTCAGCTGAAATATGGCAGCAGAGAAAACTGTGCTTGGGTTGATTCAGGCAGATTACGCTGAAGGGCCTGCACTTGCAGTGATTGTTTATTTAAATGTATGAAGGCAAAATACAGAAAACAACCTGTAAGTTGAACAAGTAGAATACAGATATATGTAATGCTTGAAAGGCTCAGGCCTTCTTTGCCAATTTTGTACCTGTAAACTGTTTGCCAAATTACAAGTTACTAAAATTTTAAGTAGCATAGCAAGGTTTTTATCTAGGTATTCTTAGTATTGCCAGGTTTTAAATAGGTAATCTTATCCTCAGACTGTTTCGCACTATCAGCTGATAAGGTGGGTTCGGTTCTGAAGTGACTTTTGAATATGAATTTTCTACACATAATTACATGGAGCTGAGATAAAAATTATATTGTAATATCTAATATAAATAAGGTATTCTATTTCAAGTGGGTCAGTCGAACTTAAGGTAAGAAAATCCAATAATGGGAGGCTTAAATATAGACCATTTCTCTTTTATTAATTTAAGCCATTTTAAAGGCAAAAATATACCATGAAAGCTTACTTTTAGTCTCTTATTTTTCTTTTTTGACAGGACTGGGAGTTTCCACATTTTATGGGTGATGTTGAAGTGAATCTTCCAGGCTTGCCCTCAGCACATATGCAATTCAAAGTACCTTATTTCCAAAAGATACTGAAAGAGGAATATCACATACATATAACAGGTATGTAATCCTACAGATTGTGACACAGTCACACAGTGAACTGCTTCTGTGTATTAAATGTGTGCCACCATGGTCTTAAACGTGTATTTTTGTGTGTGCATGCCCCAGACTTTTTTTCTCTGTATTTATCTGTCCATATCCATATTCTCCATATATAAACATCTCAAGGAAATTAGGAACCCTTATCTTACAAATCAGAGAGGCCTGCTGTTTTTCATGGATTTCAGCAACTTCTTGTGACAATAAGTAATACATAATGTGACTTCAGACATCTTTTATCTAAAATTACCCTCCCAGGGAAATTAGCAGCTTATTTCATCTTCAAATCTCTTATGCTTTCAGATGCCTTTGCTATGATTTATGCTAATGTCTTTTCATAACTTCGGTCATTCTCATCTGGCAAAGGCCACTCATAACCATACTTCCATCAGTCATCTAACAAGAAGCAGACAGTTAAATAACCTCAAATAAAATAGAATTGCAGTTATTCAAATGGATGATACATATAGATAAAAAGTACCTGATCCTTGCTTACTGAGAGTCAATATTTTAATAACAGTAGGGAATGAAAAAGAGAAGAAGGTTAAATAAGGATAAATATTTTGGTTTTACCTTCAAGCTATACAAAAGGAGTGTAGCTCCTCTCTCTACATTGAGAATAGATGGATAATAATGGATAACAGAAGAATGCAGGTGTGAATTGGCAGGGGTCTTTAACTGCTAATATAAAAAGTCACAGCACATGGCGCCACACAGAAATAAGATAGATGAGGGCAACAAAGGACACAGCAATATGAAACTCCTGCAGACCAGAGACAAAAGGAGTGTTCAGAGATGATACAAAGATAAGGCCAAGAGCTAGCAGGTGAGTCACGAGCTCAGCAGACAGCAGAAGCCAAGGGAAGAAAATGTGTCAAAGGAAGAATGACACCAGCACTGAGTTGAGATAGACTGAATGAGGTCTCAGAAAAGGTATTTTCAGCAGAGAATGCAGAAATGAGATTAAAAAACAGAAAAGAAGATAAAATTGCTGCAGAAGTTACCTGTTGTCTATTGACTGAGTGAAGGCAAATGGGCCAGCAGGAGTTACAGATGGAGTGATAGAAAGTTTTTCAAAATTGGGTGTAGGTTCCCTGCTGGAATGCCAGTCAGCAAGGAGAAACAAGAGCTGGTACACATCTGAGGGAGACCATTCGAGCCATTAGTGGTTTATGGAACAGGATAAAGTAAATGATGGCCTAGTCAGTGATGGCCTAGAAAAGTGGGGGGTAAAAGGGCATGTGATGTGTACATGATGAACACATTTTTCTCTCCCAAATGAGCAAAAAGAGAAAGGAGCAGAGGAAAAAATAGTTTAAGTATTAAATATTTTTTATGAATCATAGGTATGGAATTCAGGGATAGCAAAAGAGATATTTTTTCTTTTTTCTCAAGACTAGGGAATTAATTTGGAGGGACTCAGTCCCACAAGGTTCCCAGATGTTCTGTTATTCCATTGTATAAGGAAAAGTAGTGGAATGGATGCACAGAGGAGCAGGAAAAATGACTGAGGCACTGTAGGTTGGGTTGTGTCACCATATACAGAAATTCGGCATGTAGTTAATGGGTGATAGGAGAGGAATTGAAGAGCAAAGAACAGTTTTGTATTGTAGAAGAGACAGGGACATTGATGATAATCAGGGATAATCAGAGAATAAACAAGAGCAAAGAACATAAATTAGTGATCAGAAATGCAACCGCTAGCAGTGCTGCTGTTTGCAAACAAGCCAACCAAATAAAACCAATATTTATGCATTGTAGTCTTCTGCAGAGAGCACTGGAGTCCTTTCTGATTTTCTAGTGAGAAGGCATTCTTTTAATGAGGATGAGATAATGAATGAATGCTGAGGAAAATTTTTCCCTGCTCAGCATTAACAAGATCCATTTATTAGATTCACTAGACAAATCAATCCATTTGACTGCACATCACGTATCCTGTCTACTGAGCGCCTGTTTTATCTCAGTGCTACACCACCCTTTAGGAGATCTAATAAACAGCCATAACACATGGCACAAGAACCTCCCTTTGGGTAGGTTTTTCTTCAACCATCTGTTCTTGCCATCAGTTCTTGTGTTAGGTTAGGGCATCATCTTGGGTAATTTTCAAGCTCTAGTTACTGTTTGGATGTGCAGTACTTGAATATTCTACTCAAATCAAGATACTAATACAAGAAAAAACTGGGTTTACTTATATATATAAAATGATTAATCTAATCCAATCTAAAATGAATGCAATGTGAATGCAACTGCAGCAGATGACATGGGGGTAGGACAATGAGGACGGCAGGGAGCTCACTCTATTTAAGTCCTGTTTTAATACACAGAATACAGAAGGTTAAATTTAACCATAGGACTTCTTTCAAGTAACAAGCAAGAAAAGATCACTGAGGCCCAAAAAACATTTCTTTTAGTCCTAGCTATATGGCTAAATCTAGGCTGCAAATCTATGACCTGCTGCGCTCTAATTTTTAGAAACTGGAAACCATTTTCTCCCAGGCAGCATGGAGAAAGAAAGCATGGCTGAAATAACATTTGCTGTCTTTTTCCTAGCAAATTTTATTCTTTATTAGTTCTCACACGGTCTGTTTTAGTCACTGTTGATTGACATAAATAAAAGCAGCCTTATTCAATACTGTTTTTTCAAATAAGCAATGGTCCCCCAAAGAAGCAGCTTTAAGGGAAGTGACATTCAGAAGAGTGAAGGACGTCAAGTCCCCATTCTGTTGGTTTACCTTTAATGGCTTTGTGCAAGTTCTGTACAGATGAAGAATTTTAGTTACATGCTCTGTGTTGCCATCTCTCCTGTTTTTTCACAAGTCTTAAGACAGTTGCTCTTTTTCTTTTTTTCTTTTTCTTTTTCTTTTTCTTTTTCTTTTTCTTTTNATTTACTAAGAAAAGCTTATCTTATTTTTACTGGTAACTGAGTACCTCATTTTACTCACATTTCTTTGCATCTAAGAACTCCTTGCAAGCATCTACTGACTATTAAATATTTTTATCCTGTTTTGATAGCCACTTATTTTTATGAACATCAAAAATAACTTCAATTCCTGCATCTGCTTAGCTCATCTGGATTTCCCTTGACAGATGGTTCATTGCAAAGTGTGTGTTTTCCTTTTTAGGCTGATGTTTATGAAAATACATAGTCTATCCTAGTTTCTATAATACCCAGGGAAATTTGTAAAACTTAAAAGTAAATTTTTTTACTTCAGATTCTTTCATGGTTAAAAGGCACTGGGGAAGGGGGCTGCCTCCCTTTAATAGCAGCACTGGAAATCCAAGAGCACCTGCTCTCAAGTATACAGATAGTGTTCAAACAGAAAATGTTAAGATTTAGGTATCAAAAGAGATGGGAAATTTCTTTGGCTGTTTATAACATGTTTCTGAGGGCTGATCTAGCCCAAGTGCCCTTCCACCCAAAGGAGAAATCATCACCTTCATAGCTGGGGAATTCCCGGCATGACTGGCTCATGGAGTTAAACTAACAGTGTGTCTAGATTCAGCCCAAGCATTGCCTACACTGANTCTTTTACTATTTTGTCTTAAAGACTTATCTCCTGAATTCAGTGACTAAATGCAAATTTCAGCTTTCATAATATAGAGATCATGATTGCAGAGAAAAAACAATTAAAGTTTGCTTCTGCACAATTCAGTGTCTAAAAAAGGCAGATAAATGCAATAC
>VZTN01010000.1:0-27574 GCA_013400515.1 Erpornis zantholeuca
GACACCTTATAAGTAGGCTGTTATTTCATCTGCATTCACTGCTATTAAGATGTCAGCTAGAATTTTGTGTCCCTCTTTTGAGCAAATCTGCTTTAAGAGTGGTATAGACCAGTGAAAGATGGTGAAGTTGAGGATAACAAGAATGGCCTGTGGGGGAAAAAAAATTCAAATAAAAAAAAAATTTGGCTTCATTCCTCAAAAATATAGATTTTATCATCCAAACTGTGGAAGACCATTATGGAGAAATCCCACTATTGCTATAGGAAAGGATATTAAGAGACCTGGTACATTTTCTGTATTTAGGAAAAATTTTCACATTATTTTAAAGATATTCAAATAGTGGGAAAATAGAGTTTGGCATTTAAGTTCCTTACCTAAATATTTTAGCAATCTTTTTAAAGGAACTTTTTTATGCATAAGGGGTTGGTTGTGTTAGGCTCAAAAGGTTTTGCATCCTGCCTTAAAGGGTAGTTGTAGAGGATCCTGTTTCTGTGAAGCATGGTTTGAATTTAAAGATTTAGCTCTGAGTTGATGACAGTGTCCAAGTTATGAGTTTGAATTTGAGCTAGGATGCCAATATAGTTTAGAGTTATTAAAAAGACGTTAACAGGGAGACTTTGTGGCAGAGAGGGAAAAATAAATTTTGGGTGGGATCAGCTGAAGGCAATGGCTGAATACTGTTTGCATTAGATGATAAAGTGCAGGGTCTTTAGAGTAAAAATTGTAGGAATAGCAGAACCAGTGCAAAATGTTAAATTCAGGGGTTTCAGAACTGCTGTCAACCACTTCACTGGTGAAGGTTATGAGTGGATCCACTACAGATTACACATGTGTCTGCAAATTTTGAGCCAAACTATCAAAACATACAAGCACTGAATAGTGTAGTGTTCTAATGCATTTTAGTTGAATACATCTGATAAATGCACTGAAATAACCTTTAACTTGAGGCAATAAATTTTATAGCAAATTATTTTCAGTTAACAGGAAACCACAAAGCATCACAGTTTCAGAATATGAACAGCTAGTTTGAAATAAAATCAAGTATCAAGATTTAGACTGTGATAGAAACCCAACTAATTTATTTTTTCCCAGCTCCCCTGTAGAATGAACCACAAGACTCAGACAGATTTATGCAGGTGTGGAAAATAGTACAAGTCATATTCAGGGCTTTATAACTTTGTTCTTTAAAATGAAATGAGAAAATCTCAGACCTTAGTAACTGCTGGACATGGGGGCAATTTCAGCTCTGTCAAAGCCACAGAAATCTCAAAAGAATTGAGAGGGCTTCCTATTGTGGAAACCACTTGGGGAAATTCTTCGTGGAAGCTAATGGTTCAAGAAATCCTTCTCTAAGTTTACATTTGCTTAACCACAAAGGCAAATTGCTGTGATTCAAGAAATATATACAATAATATCTCACATTATCCTTAATTTGTATTCCCTATTGTGGCTAAGTAATCATAGAGCTATGTGTTGGTACTGATGCATGTATATGCAAGTATAAGTATGTATTTCTATGTCTATACATAGATTTATTAACCTGGAAAAAAATCAGCAGAAACCATGGCCTTTTTATTCTGTTTCCACACGGTAACACATATGGCTGTTCTGCCATAGTGCTTCTAGGTAATGCTCACACACATGGAAAACATGAGGAATGGTGGTAATTTCTTGGAATTTTGCCTTGTGTTCTGAGCACAAGAAACGGGGGATGTGTGACAGGAGAGATACTTTTATTTTTTCTTGATCTTAAGTAAGCAGAAGTAAATTTATTGCACAGGTCCAGAGGAGGTCACAAGGGAATTTTTATCTCTTCCATTGACCTCTGAAATATATACCATATGTATTTTTGAAGCCCTTTCTTACAAGGTTTTAAAATGTTTCCTTGGGAGTGTATGGTATTTGTATGCAATGAAACTGAAGGGGTAGCTGTAGAAAAGAACATCTGGCCCTCTTCAGAAGCAGTATTTTTCTCAAAATTGTATGTAATATCCAGTAATGATTTCTGTCTACTGAAAGACTAAGTGAGCACTGATTAGGAGCTGTGTGTATTTTAGATTAATTGTGTCTTGTGGGCAGTGTAGCATATGGTTCAGTATACAGAAGGCTAAATTTAAGGGTACAGAAATTGCCTCTTAAGAGCAAATCAAAGTCACAGGAGCAGAGTGATCTTAATCCCATCTGCTGTCAGAAAAGAGCCAAACATAAGGGAACCAAAATTTAGAGGTCTCCCTGATGACTTGCCACTGGTCCTAGGTTAACAGTTGGACTTATGATCTTAAAAGGTCTTTCCTAACATTAAATATTTTATTATCTTACAATTCTATAATTTCTTGCTTTTTTATAATTGTCAGCTGTAACCAAGTGGTTTGTAGGCAGTGCAACCGCAGATTCTACTGAGTTTCTTCAAAATTAGCTTTTCAAGTTAATAAGATAATCTGATACATGGTATTGTTGGATTTATTATTTCTTTTCCTTCCTAGTTCTCTTTTTTTGCATGTGTGTTTTTTTTCTCCTAATATGGAAAAAATAATATAATTACCTATTCCAGTGATCTGCAGTCTCATAGCCATTTTATTTAATTTATCCAATTTTCTCCTTCTTTTCCATGCACAGAAAGTACTCCTTCCTGAAAAATTCTCACAGGAACATTGAACTTCATGTCTATATCCATTCTGGTGGGAACATTGCAGGCAATGAGTATTGAATAGCTAAGGAATAGCTTATAAATATATGAACAAATCAATAGAAAGTATCTTGTATCATCGGAGATAATGAAAGTTATTTTCTTTATCCTTCAGCTAAGGATTAGCCTGTATTCACATTTGATGGCAGTCTTTATTTTAAAATTAAGTAGAGAGTTCTTGTGGAAACAATCCAAATCACTCCTTTATCCTCAAATTTGGCATGTTTTCATTCCTCCAAAATCTTTGTTTGTAACATGGCTGATTTAAATCAGAAGTAATGCTTGCTGCATTCCTGAGGCATCTAGTGCTCAACTTCAGAGGTTGTGCATATGTTTATTATACTGCTGCAAATGAATTAGAGAAGCCTGTGGTAGTACTTAGATTTATTTATGGCCTAGCTTTGATTATTAAAGTATCTCACCCATTTAGCCTCACCTGACTGAGAGACATCTGTGAGAGGATGATTGAAGTTAGAGCTTGACACATGCACTAGGTTCCTAGAGCAGGTTGTGCAGCAGTGAAGGGGAATTGTGATGACCCTGGGGGGGCTGTTCCTCACAAATTGGAAAGCAGGAGGAGAATGTGTGGTGAGGAGTATTAGTTAGTGTCCCTGCTCTGTAGCTTGGAATGGGTAGCATGTCACACAGTATATTCTCTTGTGATCTTAAGGGCCCATGGTAGAGCTCTGCTGGCGTTTCAGTATTGACTGATGTCAATAAAGGGGTAATGTAGACCAAAGGACACAGTAAAGAGTAGGACTCAACTTCAATTGCATAAATAATCTACATTTGATGCATAAGGATAGAAGCCCAAACCTACAACTTCTCTCTTGGCCCAAGAAATACCTTTCTTTAAGTCCTATCTGTGCCATGTGTAGGAAGAAGAGAGAGACTACAGTCTGTGTCAGCTCATTTTTACTTCAAAAACTGGAATCTTTACAACCCTTTACAACCTTTACTGTTTGTGATAGTATTGAACCACCCATATTTGTTCACTTCAGAGCTCTCTGTCTCCCTCCATCTGTTCACAGATGCAACATGGAGACATGCTTCATCCTATGCATCCTTGGGAGATTACTGAGTAACTGAAAAACAGAGCAATGAGAGACCTTTGAAGTTTTTTAGCTGGATAAAATAAATGTTAGAGCAATTTTTCTTTCAATTCCCAAATAATTACATCTATGATCATTTCAGTACTGAAGCAGGAGAGAGTTATGCCTTATGGCCCAGCAAATACTGGTTTTGCCATAACCAGTGAAAGGCTGTGGGTTTTGGGCTCATGGGACAGTGAAGGCCAGCATGATGTTTGTTTTAGCAATTGTCTAATGGCCAGGTGTCTCACCTTTGTGTGAGCTGGTGCTCCATGAAGAATATGAATTATAAACGTTTGGACTAGGTGATCTTCCATCTCACATAACTCCACAACTGTGACAATGCAGTCAATGAGTGATTAAGTATCTAGAACATATGAATCAAAATTTTCAAATTGTTTTCCTACTGATCACATAACCTATGCCTGCCTCAAGAGTCTGAATGGATACTTAAGTATCAAATGGATTTGGTTTTAATGCATGAACCTCATCTGTATCCCAGAATCTAGAGAATTCAAAAAAAAGTTCATTTGGAGAGAGTCTTACTAATCATGCCACATATGATGAGATCTCTCTCATAGAGAGATCTAGTCCTATGACATAGAGCAGAACACATAAAGATGCTTGCTTTGCACACCTCAAAAACACAGAACACAGAACACATAACACAGAACACATAAAGGTGTGCCTTGTCACACCTCTAAAACTGCCTCAACCTAAATACAGAGATTAGTTATTTTCTGTGTTCTCAGAGCATCATTTTGGATCCCTTCAGGACACAGTCACTAGCTTTCTGAAGCTGTCATCAGGTGAATGGAAGAAAGCATTTACTGAGCCATTATCAGATTAAACATCTAGGGAAGAGTCCTGGAGTTAGGAAAGTGAAACAATGCCAAAATTTGAAAAGGTTTTTTCTTATTGGCATTAGACCAACATATTGTACTCAAAACAAATGTGCTTGGTTTTGAATTTTCTACTCTATGCTGTAATCACTAGAAAGAAAGGAACATTTCAAGACTGTGTTGATCTTACCAATATATTGCTTTTTTAAAGTAACAGAATACCTTTTCATAAACAGTCATGCATTATAAGAAACTCCAGTCACCATTTCTGCATGTTTCACTGCACTAGCAACTCTCTCAGGATCCAGAATCCTGCTTGCCATACAACCTTGTTTCAGTCCTTCCCTGCAAAATCACCCTTTGTATGCACCCAGATGTGAGAATTGGGTCTCACAGCAGTCTTTCAGCTAACAGATGGGCTTGCGATGCTTGTTGGGGGCTATTAACCTGCAGACAGGCAAAATACCCAAACATTGCAAACTGCTGTCCATGGCAGACATGCTTGGTGAATGCTTGGAGAATCTATATTCTCTAAAAGTTTCCATAGAGTAAAGGAATTTCTGTTAAATCAACCTGAATTTTCCATGTAAGGTTGTGGTTTTGATCCCTGTATGGGATCACATAAGAGCTGGGTCCCTTCCAACTCAGAATATTCTGTGATTCTGTGAAATGCCCTGAAATACCAGAAGGTATTACAGTCTCATTTAAATGAAGTCTCTCATTTAATTACCAACAGACAGGAGCTATATAAAGCTTTTTTTTTTTTTTTTCAAGTACTATGAGACAGGAGCTTTTTTCAAGCTTGCAGGAGGGCGTTTTAGACTTGATATTAAAATGTTATTTGGTTGTATCATGTCATGTGTCATATCTTTATTGTTACAAGAATTGGTGAGTATGTGCTGTAGCATAAAAGCTTTCTGGAAGGCAGGGGTTTTTTTTATTAAATGTCCTGTATGCTTTTTGAGAACATTACTTGGTACAAGAGTTTTCATAACTCTTTTGCTCTTCCTTCCTCTGTCCCATCCCTCTCCATTTTATTTTGTTGTAGAGTTCTGGTTAAGGTTTATTAGAAACTGAATTTCAGCTGCACTATATGCTGAGGTACACACAAATTTAATTTCTGTGAGTCTTATTTTGAGGCCAGAGTTCATTCTGCTTTTTCATATACTGCTGTCAGACTGATAACTGTGGAAGGAGACCAGCTTCCTGGTATTCTTCATATAATGGAATAGGGATCTGCATTTGGCAGGAAAAAAAGCAAGCACTTTCCCTGTGCAGAGATAACCACGCAGCTGCCTGCCCTCTGAGCAGACACTGCTGAGGAGTGGGTTTTTTTTGCCTGGGTTCTTTTGGCTTAATAGATTGATCTTTGTCTGGATACAGTCCTATTTGATTTAATGTTGAAACCTTGGATACAAGAGTCAGGAACATTTCCTGTAGCAGTTTCCTGTAACCAGACTGTGAAAATCTGAGTAGAAAACTCTTTACCCTATGGACAATCCAGCCAGTTGTGTCTCACAAGAGCTATTAGAGGCTTCCTCCTGCTAGTCTGAAAAGCCTTTACATAATGGGGTGGAAAACCACTTTGTCAAAGGGCACAAATACCTCTTCAGAGAATTCTGAAAATAGCAACCTTCTTTCCTCATCTGCAGCACAGTAGGGGCAAGCTCAGCAATTACTATGATGACTAAAGTGCTGATAAAACAGTGCTACTCGCCCTAAGGAGTCTTGTAAATAAAGATCTCTAAGGCCGTCCCAATCTTGTGTGGGGTAGCTACAGCAACAATCCCAGATCTGCCAGCAGAATGCAACACCCTCATGTCAGATAAGACTGGAAACATGATTTATATTTACTGTAAAGCCTATTTCCCTACTGTGTTATCCCTAACTTAGAAAGGGCAGAATGCATGTACTTTGAAATGTTAACTGAGGCAAGAGATGAATTGCCATTGGCAAACCATTCTGACCATAGACGTTTATTTCAGTCACTTGAGTCATTCCTGGCTAGGTTTTCCAAGTCCCAGTAAATATGCTGGATGATGGTACATGCTCCTATTGCTGCCTACACTTTTATCCATCTGTTATCATGGCACTATTCCTACTTAGAACTTGGTCAGACCATTACACTTGATAAGAGGTGCCAAGGGAGTGTGGGTTTAGACATTTACAAAAGCTCTTCTGCAGGCTATCTCTGCTCTGAGGTAGGATTGCCACATTGATGCCACATGCTTCCTCACCTCATGACATCTGTTGATGCTGAATTGCCAAAAAAACCCCTGTGTAAGTACAAAATGGACCTCTCTGTTGCTTGTATGTGTTGAAAAATTTGATTGCAACAGATATGCTTCATGAGATCACATTCTTTTCCAAATACAGAATCACCTTGCTGTTGTTTTTAAAACAGCTTTATGACTCATAATGTCAGCCAGTAATTCTATTGGTTCAAGAAAATTTGTATTGATCCCAAGTCACCTAGGCTCAGTAGCTATCTTTATTAAGACATAGGTACCTCAAGGAGCTTGATAACTAAGTCTTGTTGCTACAGATCACCAGCATGCAGTTGTTTGATTACAATTTCATACATAACAGTGTTTTTGATGCATTATACCATATTTCTTATATTTGATTTTAGTTTTTTTCTTGATCAATTCCTCTACTTGATCAGTTTATTCAAACTAATTGCTTGATAAAGTATTAAGTTATTTTAGAGTAAGTTCTAAGATGTGCTCAAACAAGTGATCAGATATGAGTTGAGTTGTAGCAGCTTCACAAACCAAAGATCATCTGAGCTGTGGTACCTACCCATATACTTGAGTACCCACCCTACTCGATGAGTGCACCCTCAGTACATTCACAGATGACTCCAAGCTGGGTGGGAATGTTGATATGCTGGAGGGTGGGAAGGCTCTGTAGGGATCTGGACAAGATGGATCGATGCACTAGCATCAGCGATATGAGGTTTAACAATGTGAAGTGCCAGGTCCTGCCCTTGGATGACAACAGCTCCATGCAATATTCCAGGCTTGGGGATGAGTGACTGGAAAGTGGCCTGGTAGAAAAAGACTTGGGGATGCTGGTTGAGAGCTGTGTGAACACAACCCAGCATGTGCCCAGGTGGCCAAGAAGGCCAATGGCATCCTGGCTGAATCAGCAACAGTGTGGCCAGCAGGACCAGGACAGTGATGGTCCCCCTGTACTCAGCACTGGTGAGGCCACGCCTCAAATCCTGTGTTCCATTCTGGGCCTCTCATTACAAGAAAGGCATTGGAGAGAGTTCAGAGAAGGGTCTGGAGCAAAACCAAAGAGGAGCAGCTGAGGGAGCTGGAGGTGTTTAATCTGGAGAAAAGGAGGCTCAAGAGGAACCTTTTCGTTCTCTACAACTCCCTGAATGGGGGTTTAATGAGATGGGAGTTGGGGTCTCTTCTCCCAGGTGACAAGTCATGGAATGACAAGAAAAAGCCTCAAGTTGCACTGGGGCAGGTTTAGATTGGGTGTCAGGAAAAATTCCTTCACCAAAAGGGATGTCATGCATTGGAACAGGCTGTCCAGGGAAGTGTTGGAGTCAACATGCCTGAAGGTATTTAAAAGATGTTTAGATGTGACATTTAAGGACATAGTTTAGTGGTGGACCTAGCAGTGCTTGTTTAACAGTTGGATTCTATGGCTTTAAAGGTATTTTTCAATTTGAACATTTCTATGATTCTATATTGAATCTCCAGTGTTAAATGGCTGCAAAGAAATTTGTGTGACATTTTAATGAGTTCGCTTCTGTCATCATAGCAGCAGTACTGATGGTAGGACAACTTTATGTGTTACAAATGTGACCAAAAATATGACTGACACATGTTTTAAAAGTCAGTCAGAATTGGAATGAACATTTAGTCCTGTGGTGTGGCTACACTGGAATCTAAGTTCAGCAAGCAGTAACTTGATTGCTTATAACAATATTCTCAGCTTATCCTTACTTTGTATTTAAATGCATTAGAATAAACATTGGTAGAAATAGTGTAATCACACAGAACTACTGTGTTTTAGTTTGTAAGGCAGTGGGCTGAAAGTACACATGCTGGTGGTTACATGAGCTTATCCAAGGAGCGGTTCATTGGTAAGCACCACATCATGATTGTGTTCACTGATCTGTGTGAATCCTTGTATATAAATACTTGCAGGAGATTTCTTCTATAACTTAGGTAGGTTTTTCACCATCACTTCATAAACAGAAGTTGAAGTGGAAATGCAACTACTTTTTACACCGAAGAATAATAACACCTGTGAGATCGCATTTTGGATCTAATTTTCTATTCACTTATTTTCCATCATCATTTTAGGATCATTTCTGGGTCTGTTTGTTCTTATTTTGTATTATATTTGAACCTTTTAACCCAGCATTATTATGATTTTAATTTAATTTCATAAATAATTTGAAGTCACAGATTGTACTATAGTAGATGGGCATTTTTAATACAAAGTTCAATGAAGAAATGGCAAGGATTTTGGATCAAATTCTGAGTTTTTTCCGTTCTGTTCCTGGTGCTCACTATAGCTCTCAAGATTGGATAAAGATTACTATCTCTAAATTTAGTTGACTATGAATAGGTATCCAGCCTCCTTTGAGAGTAAGTGAAGATCCAGTCAAACCACTTGATGGAGTCTGGAGAAGGAATTTGGTATCCTAGACAGAGACCACTAAGAATACATCTTAGTGTGAGCTCTTGATAATGTGAACTCAGAACTCTAGACTAGGATCGAGGTGACAAAATATAAGTATGTTAATACCATTTCAAGCATGTTAGAGTATCATTCTTTGCTTGCATGTTTGCAATACAGAGGGCACAGGTATGTGTAGATACTGGCTCATATTTTCCAGCTCATTTTTTGTGTTTTGGAGTGTTAATGCATGTTTTTAAGTGAAAAACCTCCTTGGTAGAAAGTGGTGTCTTGCACATCTACATTTGTGGCTTTTTCACATTCTGGCAATATGAAGAAATTATATTATTATCATTTATTTTGAAGCATTTTTCCCAAAAAGAATGACTCAAAAAAGTGTTTCAACACAAAAAAACCCCCTGTTTCTTTACATGAACATACACATTGCCCATTCCTATGCAGCAGTTTGTCAGTTAATCTCTGAGCACCACAAAAATATTCCTTAAGTGTCCTGTTGGTTGACAGTTTCTATCAGCGTTAAGTAATCATTCTTTGCACATTGGCTGTCACTGCAGACACGTAAGATTAATCAGTGCCTTTCATAACACCCTTCTGGAAATGGAAGTTCTTAGTGCACTTATCTTTTCCTCTCACTGTTTTCTTCCTCCTTCTTTCTGTGCATGTCAGTGAGAGAGAGAGACTGTCTGAAGACTTTATCTTTAATGGAAATGTTGCTGAATTAAATTAAATGCTTAAATAAACACCAAATAAGTTCTCTAGAGTGGAAGTGAGTTAATATTTTCTGAATGCTGGCTAAACAAGAAAGTAAGATTACAGTTGGGCAGTAATTATAAAAACTACTCCATAGGAACAAAAATGTTTCCAACTTTAGACATGACAAAAACATTGGAGAAAGATTCATTTGAAACTGGGCAAGAAGCCTTTACTGCCTTAATCTCTAGACTTTTACAAAATATTCCTATGTTAGACATTCTGGAACACTTTAGAAGAGTTTAATATTTAATCTCTACCTGATTCAAGCAAAGGTTTATTCTTCAAATTTCCACGAAGTCTGGGATGGATTAATTTATTTTGGTTTTTAGGATTATAATTTTCTTATATAATTAACATTGTAAGAATGAACTGAAATTCTATTTACATTCAAAAATATAAGTGTAGCTCTTTGATATATAAGGCTACATGAATATGTAGTCATTTCTTGATTATTTAGAGCCAGTGTTTATAAACTTGAATTATTTATTAAAAATGTATCACACAGTTTGTTCCATAGGAACTAGAGATATGTTTATCGTATTCTGTTTTTTTTACCCATTTAGAATAGTGTTCATGTCAATGAGTAAACATTTTAGGATATAACACTTGAATGATTCTGGTGGGAACATGTCAGAGTGAGTCAAGCCCTGTGCATCTCCATGAATAGGACAGGGATTCTGGTCCTGGTGTGCCTCAAAGAAACCTTAGATTTCATTTGCCTCTTGCAGAAGTGAACAAGAAATTTCTGTAGTCTGAAGTGATATCCTCTGACCTTATCTCAATAGCAAGAAATATGTGTGAATTACTCATTTAAGCTTCATTAAAAGCATATCAGCAGATGGCTAAAACAGTGAAATCGTGCTTCTGTCAGTCACTTTCTACAGGGATTAAAAAAAAGGAAAAACCTTAACTTGTCTGAGCAATAACAAAGGAGGTGCTAAACATTAATCTCTTCCTAGAATCCAGTCATTTTTTTAGAGTGTTCCCTGTTGAAACTAAGTGTTCTCTTCATAGGAACTACTGGGAAATTTCATTTTGTGGCATGCCAGACATAAAAAACTTAGTGCACTATCTCAGTAAGATCCTATGCACTGTGCAAACTGTTTTCCAAGATGCCTAATCACACTTTCTATTCATCCTGATGTACCTTTGATATGGATGCTGTAAGTGTTACTGGATCCTGCAGGTTTTGTGCTATAAGAGTTACTGTATTCTGCAGGTTTTGTGCTATAAGAATGTACTAGTTTACCTCTGATTTGTAATGGGAATTGTACATTCACACATCTGCTTGCAGACAGATTAAAAAAGGTAAATATTCAAATGTTTTCAGTGTTTATTTGTCTAAGTAGAAAAAACAGTGGTATACTCTAAAAGATATACCGTACAAGGGAACAGGGTAAGGTAGAATAGTAAATTTGGCCATTTTTATTATAGTTTTTAACTTGTTTTTTAAGTATTACTTATGATATAGTTACATCTCTAGTAAAGCCACATAAAATACAATCTGATGCCTCGGTGTCTCTGAGTATACTTGTAAAGCTGATTTGAATTTTACCTTCGGTCAGAATCAATTCTGTTAAAAAAATACAAGGTTGACTGCTCTTCAGTGACCTCTGAGCTTCTCAGTGAACTTCATTTCAATGAGCCATGACTAACCTGACAAAACAGCATGTTGTCAAGAAGGTTGCTATCCTAGAAGAGTTAATAAAAATAAAATAAAACACAAATTCCATCTAGAGAAATGGCTTATGTTACAGATATGTTCTGGGGTTAAAGGCTCGAGGACATGCAAAAATACATGAATATTTCTGAAAAAGAGATTCTAAAATATTGTTTCCCTTAACTTTGCAGGATAATTTGAACCAATGAGCCAATGGAGAATGAAAAAATAAATTTAAAATAATAGCTGTAATTGGAAATTCAGTAATTTTTGCTTTACTTGTTCAACTCCTTATTCTCCACCTGTTTTTAGTGTCTTATGCACAGTAGTTGACACTGTGAAGTGTTTAATCATTGTTTATTGGATTTCTCACTGTTTATAGTTGACAGGGTTTCCAAATTATATGTAGGTGTTACTGAAGAATTCTTCTACCTCTTGTATACTTAGTCAGGCAGATAGCCGAGGTTATCTTATTTTTTCTTCATTGTGGGTTGGTTTTGGTTGTGTGCTGTTTTTTTTGGTTGTTTGTTTGTTTGTTTGGGGGGAAGGGTTGGCTGATTGGTATGGATTATTTTGATTTTTTCCCCAAACAGCAGAAATTCTAATAGAAACTCTTAATTTTGCAAGTTAAATCTAGAATTTCTTCTATACTACAGTGTGTTAGAGAGCTAAACTAATCAACATGGTTTGTGTTTTACATTTGGTACTTCTCTCATAATGTTCTGAATTCCTGAATTTGGCTTAAATTCACATGTGCTAGAGAGAGATTGAGTCCTCAGAATCCAAATCCTGATTTCAAATAGTGGTTCTAATAGTAACAGCCAATTGCAACATTCTGATCCTTTTCAGTACAGGTGCTTAAAATAATGAACTTAAAGATGTGTACTTACAGATCTTACATGAAAATGGAGTCAGAGAATCATGGAAAAGCTCTCACAGACATAAAATTAGATTTTAATTTATTGCAAAAAGTTTTTGATAAGAGTAAATTGAAGAATTAAACAGGATTGAACAATATGGAAATATAAGAACTTAAAATTGAGTACCAATTTGCAAGTTGTACTAATGAGCAAACTGTACTCTTTTAAGAGTTGATCTGAAATGCAAATAATCTTTGCTATGCTGTTTTAGAGCTTATCATTAATTTGAGTCAAATTAAATATGAGTGAATTCATTCTTAGTGTTCATTCAGAATTAAACTCTATTCTTTAATTAGAAGGAAGAATCTGTCTGTTTTTATTTTCAGCTACAGTGCTGAAGCTGGTCAGATATAAATATTCCCTTCAGTCTCTTTTAAGACAGGTTTCTCCTGAATACATTGACATATTTAATGGAATAATAATAATAATAATAATAATAAAATAAAACAAAGTGTTACTGGTGTATTGAAATTATGTTCTTGCCCACCACAATGGATATAATGAGACCATAAGCAATATAAACTATTGGCAAACTGATTATGAGTAGTGGAACAAGTTATAGAGTGAAGCTGCTTGCACTGTTGATCACTAGAATGTTTCCTGGTATGTTTTTAGCACATAACAACTTATAATGATACAGGTCAGTTGATGGTCATAATTTGCATAATAGCTTGCAAAATACTACCCACAGCCAGTCTGGATGGAGTGATTCTGGTTTGGGCTGAATTGCATTTAGGGGAAAGGGCTAGTAAAGCTTTACAGACAGGAGCTCTGCTGTGCTGCTTGAACTCAGTTTTAGAGAACAAACATTGACCCATTTGTTTTAAGATGTGGCCATGGAGCTCTGCCCATTAGGGAGATGGATGGGACAAAGCAACATGACTTGTACCTTGAGGGGAAATGCTGTAATATCTAAGCAGGGTGCAGATTTAAAATCTAATTTTCTCTCTTAAAATGTTTGAGGCCTGTGTTATATTAAAATTTAAGACAGATAAACAAGACAATGACTTGTGCTCATGAGAGGCATGCTTCTTTCATACCCTGCAAAGTTAGTTGTACCTAGGTCAGGTATATGGTCAGGTGCTTCGAGTTAGGTAAGATTAATGTCCCACTGACCTCCATTTTCTTTTGTCTCAGATGACATTGGTACACTTGAAGAGGGGGAGATAGATTTGCAGTTCTGTGGTTCTTTCTTATTTTTGGTATTTTCCAGTAGAAAGGCTGAACAGCCTTCTAGCATTTTCAAATTATTTTTTTCCATCATCCTTTTTATTCAGTACTAAAGTGTGATCTGCTAAATTAACTATTTATAAAATTGAGTTGATTCTAATTAAGATTATGGTGAGTCCAAGTATTAAAGTAGAATATTTCATTTTTCTGTCAAGGTTGGGTGGTGAATACTACTAGACTACAGACCTAGAATCTTTAAATTTGCAGGTAAACAAACATACGTACCCACACACAAAGCATGTCAAATATTCTCTTTAGCCATTGTGGGCTGAACAGATCTGATTAGTTGAAGTCTGCTATATTCAAGGAATAGAAATAATCTTTTTTTTTTTACAGGTTCTTCACAGGAACAATTTGATTACCTTAAAACATTTTGTATCTTAATTTTAAGTCATCTGTTTAGGATGAACTTCAACAGACCTACCTTAAATCACAATGAATATTTAACAGTTCAGAATTGTTTTGTACAGAACACATAACCTCGAGATACCTGTCAGGATTTATTGGCATTTTTTTCCAATGGCAATTATTGATGTGCATTGAAGCACATTAACAGTTTTTAAATATTAAAACAGTCACTGCTGTGTATCTCTTCTAGATGTGTGTTGCATAAGTCAGCAAATGCTGTTTATCACATGAAGTCTGAAGAGTGTTTATCATCTGTAAGTCTTTTTGGGAATAAAAAGGGGGGAAATAATAATTGTATTACAACATTTTTAGAAAGCTAACTGGAGTTTGTGCAAGTTCTTTCTTTAACCCTAGTATTTAGAAGGGCCACATTGTCCCCATGTAGAATTAAAAAAAGGCCTTAGTAAGAGTCATATTCATAGATGAGAAATGATCTATACATTTTTTTTCCTGCCACTTTTCTGGAACACCATAGAGTGCAGGAGTTTATAACATTTACCATCAAACTTTTGGGACATTTCTTTACTACACATATAAAATTTTAATTTCCTCAAAATTAGTGTGGGCAGGGAGAAAGAGGAAATACAGATACTAAACCAAAGGTCAGTTGCTGGGCTTGTGTCTGGCTAACTAAACAATCTAAAATAAATCATAACTTCTCCAGTTACACTTGGACTATTCCACAGAATGTTGTAATGGTTCTTTTTCTTATGAGCATTGTGAATTAAAGTCTGAGCAGGACTCTGACGTCCTGAAACAAACGAACTGTCTAAATGCAGCATGTCATCCTATGTGTCAGACAGAAGAAAGAATGGTGGAGTCTGAAAAAGGAGGAATATTTTAGAAAAGATAAAACAGGTCTGTGGAAACTGAGTCAATCTTATAACAAATAGGCTAGATCAGACAGAAAAGCTAAGGAAGAGGGAGATAAATACTTATTTGCACCTCACCTGTTGTGGCAACAGATTTTCTGGGTTTTTTTCACATCTGAACCCTCTAGATTAGCCTCATCTTTACTTCTATCTGACATGACATTTGCATAAATTGGCAAAGGTCTCAGTTTTACCGAGGACACATGCAAATCTCACCAGGTAAATGTGAGATTAAAATCAGATACTCTGTACCTATCTAGTCGATCTGTGCTCAGAATGATAAACTGTCAGCCATGAATGCTGGTATAATTTATTCTTGAAAAAATGATTGTAAAAGGGATAGAAAATAGTAAATTCATAGTGCCTTCTTGTCATATAGATTGTAATGAGAACGGAAAATACCACAAACTGATTTTTTTCTGGTGAAAAAAAGCTGTAATGAGAACAGAAAGTAGCATAATGAGAACAGAAAGTAGCACAAAATATGTACCTCTTCTCTGAGCTTCCTGAAATGTAATCTCTCTGTTGCCCTCAAATGGCATTTTCAAGGTTCTCTTGGTCAGTTCATTCTACAGTGTTTTTTTGTTTTTTGTTTTTTGTTTTTTGTTTTTTGTTTTTTGTTTTTTTCACTTAGCTGTTTCTAAGTGGCTCATTAAAAAAATGCACAGATTATAAGAATGTTGTGTGGTTGTGCAGTTTTTTCACAAGATACTTTAGAGATATTTTATGCCTTTCATCATTGTAAAAAAATGTAACGTTATGACACTTTCCAGCTAAGCCTGGAGAGTTTAAACCAAGTAGAATCAATCTGGGTCTGCTTGAAGAGGGTTGTGGGGGTTTAGGGTAGCAAATATAAACTTCATTCCTTATTGAGAGGGATTCAAGAAAGAAACTTGAGTTTGAAGTGCTGAATTATATGTAATATGACTTTTAATATTTTCTAGAACTTCATTTATGAATTTTATCTCCTTACAGTCTTTTTATTAAGACTGAATATGACATATTTTCTTATCTCAAGAAATTCTGGGAATTTGGTGAGTTAATTTTCTAATCAGTGGCACAAAATACTATGAAGCACACATCCTCTGGGTAGTCCTTTTGACAAAAAGGTTTCATTTTCTGACATATTGATTAAAACAGATTCATATTAAAAAGAAGCTCTTAAAAAATATATTTGGGCTCTCTGATTCTGTGATAATTTTTCAAACCTGCTTTTGCAGACCGAGTCCTTTTACAATAGATCAACACTCACATGTTTTTCAAATCAAACTAACAAACATAACTTCCCAGAGAATTGATCATGTTTTTGAGAGAAAACTCTAAAGGCAGATTAGCCAGTCCTACAGATAAGCCTCTTTCTTTATATGTGCTTTTACCATACTTACTGCTGTTATATAACACAAAGTAGTTCCCAAATCATGATAAATAGAGCAGCACTCATTTCCTCTTTTTTAAATCATTATTTTTTCTGAGAAGGATCGTTATTGATGGAATGAGAGTGAAGTGTGTTCTCTGTGAACTCGCAGCCACCCAAGTCCTCTGGGTTGTGATGTGCTTCTTCCTCCAGCAGTTGGGTTTCCCAGTTCTTTTCAGTGATGCCTTTATGTGAGCATTCATCCTGTCAGGCCTTGCACTGTGGTGCAATCCTTTTTCCACAACTTTCCTAATTATTAACTTTTGCTGGTTTATTCAGTTTCTGTTAAACTCTTAAACCACTTCCTGCTTTTGTTTGTGTGTCTGCTTCTTAAATCAGCTCATTTGGTTTGCTGATTGAATTCAGGGAGCGCTTTTACGTAAAACGAGACAAAAACAGGCTTGCTTCTTCTTTGTCTTCATGTGTTCAGCTCAGTTTATTCTGCAATTTCCTAGATAAAATTTTATCATAAAATTTTTTATCAAAAAAGTCAATTTTGTTGCAGATATGGCTTTTTTCCCAACTCGCATGATCAACCTTGTCAATTAAAGTCATTAATGATAATTGACAGCAATACTATTCCCATAAGTCATTTCTAAGGAATGTTTTGTCAATATTATGCACTATCTACAAATTAGTTCTGTAAGATGCAATGGCCCATGAAGAATTTATTGGGCAAATACTCTATTAGAAAGAGAGAACTGAAAAGATCTGGTACTATCTGAGTGAGCTACAGATTTACTATAATACATTATAGTTGTAATGTACATTTTTAACTATGATGGAAAAGTTATAGTTAGCTATAACTAACTATAACTAAACAACTAACTAAACAGTTATAGTTATAGTTTTGTTTAGTTATAGTTAGCTATAACTAACTATAACTAAACAAAAGTTTAAGCTAATGAAGCATTAAAGGATAATGTTTTTTCTAAGTGCCAATGGAGCATAATCAGGGAGATTGAAGCAAAATCTTAATAAATGAATGAACCAAGACAAAATGGAGATTGGTACATATTGGTTACACAGGTAACTGTTCAATCATCAATAAGATATCTTACAAAAACTAAGAATGGCGAATTATATGAATCTTGGTAGGCATTTTGGATATGATTTCCCTTCCCAAAAATCACCATGGAATGAACAGTCAGCTGAATTAGTATTTGGGCTCTTTTTTTTTTTCCAGATACCAGTGTAACATAGACACTTTTCTGTTGCAATTATTTTTTTTTAATTGGCTTACACAATTCTAAGTTTATCGTAATCATATCTAAAAACATAGCACTATTTTTTTTGAAAAATAGTCTTCTCATTGTTTGTGCATAATAATTAAAATGATTGTACCAAAGTGCCATTTTAAAGAAAAAAAAAAACATTTCTGAAGTTCTGGGTTTATGTTAAATGCAGATTATTGGAGGACATGATTTTAACTGCTTTGATGTACAAAAATATTCACTTCTACACACTGGAAACTGCTTCCAGATCTGCCCTTGAAGACAGATGTGAACTTTCCACTTCATTGCCTAGAGATGTTTTTTTGAAGAGAGCCCCATAAATGGTTCCTTTTACAAGCAGACTGCATATTATTCTGGTGTCAAAGGCTTGGGAATTGATTACATGGACTATAATACAGATATGATAATTTCTGTCGTGTTTTAGGATGCAATTTGAATTCTCTGTGCCATACATCTGGAGTTATGATCTCTGTAATACACTCTTCATGCATTTATATCTGCAGCTCTCCATAACCCATGTCGACAAAGACTCTTCCTTTCTGAGGTTACTTAAAATTTCTATCAAATTATAGTATAATTGATTTTTTTGCTTTTACCCACGCAGATGTGAATTTTACTAAAAGGTTTGGTTGAAAAATATGATTGAAAAAAATAGAATGTAAATGGGAATTCCTAATTTGAGCTATGTAGTTGCATAAATTATGAATAAGTTTCTATTCTAAAGAGGTCTTTCTTTAGAAGAAAAAAACCCCAAATTATATCCTGGTTTTAGAAATTATGAAGTAAGGTGACAATTAAGTAGCTATATTGTTGAGGTGCCAAAAAGCCAAGAACTAAAAAAATTATTTTGAACAACTTTACCAAAAGGCTGTTGTGGTTTTTTGCTTTGTTTTGGTTTTGGGGGGTTTTTTAGTGGTGGTGATGGGTATTTTTGTTTGACTGGTTTTGGGTGGGTTTTGTTGGTTGGTTGGTTGGTTGGCTTAGTTTTTTTCATTCATTTTTGGAGGTTTTTGTTGAAATTGTGATGTTTTAGAAAAAGAAGGAGATTAGAGATCACCAACAAAATCCATTCCACTGTTTTGTTTTGAGACACTTGGAGTTTTTTTTGTAAAATGCTATTTCGTTGGGTTTAGACCATTCCTTATAGGAGTATCCTGAGGTGAGTGGAGAGATTATAAATAGCAGAAAATAGTCTCTGAAGAAGAAGAATAAAAAAACCAATAAAAGTGATTGTAACATGTTTTGCTCGGGATCGTTACACAGAAAAGTGGAGGTGCTACCTGAGTAAGACCTTCACTTTAATCATCAGAATTCCATTGGCCATGTCTGGGCTTTCACAGCCTAGAGAACAAAGATTAACACAATTTTTCATTAACAGTCTTCTTCCAGAAAAAAAAAAAAATATACTGTTCAGCTTCTTTTCCGTCTCCTTCTTTTCTCTTTCCCCTCCCACCCCCATATGACTAGAGAGAAGAAACGAAGGAAGAAAGTAACACAAAACTTATGAAGGAGGAAGTTTTGGGCTTTGGAGTGAATTTTTGGGAGTTTTTTGGGGGATTTTTGTTTAGTTTTTTTTTTTTTTTTACTTTTCACTTTTCATCAAACCACTGAGAGCTATTGACTTCTTTGTCATTTTTATCTCCAGATGTTTGTTCTTGACTTATAAGAGAACATACAATTAAATTAATTAGAAGCTGACATTAGTATCACTCATCCTGGAAGATGGAGGATTGAATCATGTTATCTATGATGTAAACAGGTCCTTTAAAGAGTGTTTCAAGTATTGAGAAAATGCTTCAAAATTAATTAAGACTTGAAAATTGACTTTTAGTGTGGAAATAAGATCAGTCTATTTTGAATAAAAGCAACACATTTGACAACATAAAACTTCAAATGGATGTTGCTCTTATTTGTTTATTTGCTATTTATGTTAAGGGTTATTTTTTGGCATTTTGAGCTTTTTAATAAGGATAAAAATACAGAATTCAGTCCATGGTTTGGATAATTTAAATGTTTGTTTGTTTTTGTAACAGATGTTAGTATTTAGGTGTAGAAATAAAGTAAGAGATATTTTTGCTTCTGAAATGACAGAGTGGAAAAGAAGTTAACTTTGAAACCCAGTAATGCTTTATATTAAAAGTATTTTAAAATATTTATGAAACACTTCAATAATTTTCAGTTTATCTAAAATTTTTACGAGGGACACTTTAGCATCAAAGCCCCTTTTAAAACATGGTTCGACAGGCCATGCTTTCAAGAAAAAAGTTAAGCTTCCATGCAGTTTCTGCTGACATTGTAAGAATGATACAAATATTAACATTAAGTTTTATGTAGTTTAAATCAAAAGCTATTTTCATGACAAAGTAACTGTGATACTTGTTTGTCACAGCCAAAGGGGACTGTGAGTATAACACCAATTTACAGTTCAGCTACAGGGTGTGGGGAAGTGCTGAGCTTGTATCACATGCATCTTGGTCTTGCATCACTTCTTTTAAAGATTATATTTTTAAAGTTTTAATATGCTTCTTTAGAAAGAGAAGTATAATTAAAATTCATATTGTTTCTAGATTTTTCTGTATTTTTATGCCAACACATAAAAAAATTCAACAGATAGAGAAATTATTGGAACAATAATCTTTGAAGAGAGAGAAGTTTCCACTCATAAATTTGATTATCTTTCTAAGAAATGCTGACAGGTTGAGAATAGAAAACTCTTGGTGAAACTAGAAGGATTTTGGCATTAAAGAATCAAACCTGTTGAGAATAATGGCCCCTTCTGGATGTAAAACTGCGAATATATTGAGTGAATTTGTTTGGCTTCCTGTGTGCTGCATACAAGTGTGTATGTGTGGATGTCTGCCTGTGTATCACTCATGCATATATGAGTGTAAAATTATGGATTTGCCCTTTTCATGAAAAACTTTTGAAGATGTACGAAGGCATCCTTAGTCTTCTCATCAAGGGGAAATTCTGAATCAGATAAACTATATAAGTAATTGTGTAATTAGTATTAAACCTGAGCTGAGTAGTTGCTTTGAGAGGATTCTTTTTTCCTTCTCAAGATAGCAAAAGGAAGTGAAAGTGCGACTAAGGAACGTAAGGAGATAATTTTGGAGGCACTTCATTTCACACTGTGTAGGTTTTTTTCCCACTTTGTAGTCATTAAAGCAGTACTGTGTGTATTTTGAGACATGAAAAACTTAATTTTAGAAGGATAAAACAAATAGTTTTCAAGCATGATGTGTCTATTACTTACATTGCAAATCCATAGGGAAATTACGTACTCCTGCTGTAGTTCAATTCAATATTTTGGGACCTTGCCCTTATTTCCAAGGAACTCTGACAGATTTATTGACACTAATGAGACAGAAAAATAAAGTCCCCACATTTCACAGTTTGTTTTTTTTCTTTTTCCTAGCAGTTAAGATCTGTCTTTTCCTCTTACATTTAATATTTCTATTGAGAGTTAGCAGTACTTTTGTTCTGGGCAGGTTTACATGAGTTTAGATGATTTGGTATTTTCTTTGCATAATTTTTTGGTGTCTCCTGAAAGTAAACTCAAGCTTACTATGTGTGATTGCTGGAGTATATAAGATTTATTTGCCCATTAAACACCAAGAAATATCTGCTTTAAGTCATACTGTAGCATTACAGTATGTTATGCTTTTAAACAGATTGAACTCATGTTTCTGTACAAAATATTGAGAAGAATTTTTAATGAATATTGGTCTGAAGTTTCCCAAGAAAAGTGTTTTATTTTTCATTCTTCTTGTGCATATTTGCCAAACTATGGGAGAACACAGCATGCTCCCCTTATTTGTGTTACAATTTTTGACAGTATTTTCTTGCTGACTAAATGGCGTCTTGCTTTTTAAGACAATTTTCCCAATATTTTTTATCGTGTGGCACAAGGGCAAAATTGTAGGTAGGAAAGTGCAAGGTCAAAACAATGAGCAGGACATACAGAAAATATTATTGCCCCTTAAAGCATGTCACCACAGTCTTCCTGAGAGCTGATCAGCAGAAACCTCAAAGGAGGATGAAGCCAGGAGACTAAACTTGTTTTTTTCCTTTTGCACCTGCACCTCATCTCTCCCTTCACCTTTCCCTTGGCTTTGTACTGCATTGCCTCAAAGCTTGGGAATTTGCCTCTTATCAGTGAAAGTTGCCACACCTAATGATGAAATGTTATTTTGCCCCGTGTGTTGCAAAACCAAGAAGTGACTATTTCTGTGTGCTCGTGTATTGCTAACCCTGAAAGGATTTCTTTAGGGTTCTTGCAGCCTTGAATCTGTCGGAGTGTTTTCAGTTTGATAAAATGTAAATATCGCAGCTGCTCTCTTCTACATGTTGCAGTGTTTTCGTCTGAATATCTCAGATTGTTTTCGTCTTATCTCTCTTTGGCCAAAGAGAAGAACTTCTATTTTGGGATTCGTTTTCATACTTTGTATTTGTACACTGACACTGGTTCTGCTCTGTTCACGTGGACACAGACAGACAGAGAGGATCCCAGCAGCCGAACAGGCTAAAGGGATTCTTCTCCTTTACTCTCCTTCTTTTATTGTAAATATCTAATCTAATTATCAATTCATATTAAAGCCTTTTGATTTCTGATCATCAGTCAATGGACTCTGAGGTTTTGTTGGTGAGGCCCTGAGAACAGGGCAGCCCTCAGCAGCACTCGTGCTCTGCCATCTCTGCACACTGCCCAGGGCAAGGAGGTCAGTATGGTTTTCACCTCCTCATTTTGGGTGTTTAGGAGAAATGTCCATTGGGAAGAGCTCAGGAAGCTGCTGGAGGGCCTGTGTGCTTCTCAGCATGTACCATATCACACAAAGCCACAGTCATTCTGCACAGATATCATATCTATTTCCTTTGTTTGCTTCTTTTATCTCTTTACTGCCCTGGCAGCTGCCAGTGTATAAGATAATAGTTACGTGCAAACTTCTTACTGTATCTGTAGCTAAAATTAATATAATTTTCCAAAGCCAGGTGAGGCACTTTCCTTCACTTCCCGCTGGACCTTTATGGTGCTCCTCAGGAATAATGTGTTTCCTTGACTATGAATTATCCTCCATTTTTTTGTCTGCTTGTTTTTTTGCCTGGCCCCCTCATTTTAATGCACCTAAAGGATTCAGATATCATTCACATGACACTGAAAGCAAACATCATACATAAATCATTGCTAATAAACTGAAATGATAAAGCCATGTAAAATAAACATAAGTAATAAAACAGATATGTACACTGTGATTCTGATTAAAAAGATGAAGAAAGGAACTGAAAAGTTGGAGTCAGTGGAAGTGTCTTCAGCTATTTAGAGCTTTCAAATATCAGACCATTTAGGTATCAGATTATGGATTTAGGTCCTTTCTTCAGGCTCCTGTTTTAATAAAGGTTTATCTTTGGACTTTAGTGTAGGCTTTGAGCAAATCTCAAATTCATCCTTGAAGTGAGGTCTGTGTGGAGCATGGTTTGCTGCAGGCTCTCTCCCTAATCGGGAATAGATACAATAGTCAGACCACCAACACTGTTCATATCGGGGGAGAACATCCCCTAGTCTGCTGAGTGAGTTTGAGTAGCCAGAGTCGTACCTTTATCTCCTCAGTTAAGTCTTTGAAATTTAGATTAGATGAAACTGGATGGAGCTAGGAGTTAAAAATAAAAAAAAAAAAAAAATCATCTTTTATTCTTTAAGTATTGACATATTTGTTCATAGCATTTTACTTAAAGCATTCAGATCCCTCTTCATAAAACAATTAATGCATTAATAGATAAAATTGAGACAAAAGACATTTCAATCTGTCTTAGCAGAGATTTTGGGTTTGCAAAGCATATTGTTGGAGTGAACTGTACATGTTAGTTTTAGGATTATCTGATTTGCAAGAGGAAACAAAATGCAAAATGACTTTTCAGAGGAATGATGTATATCAGTTTTCTCTGTATTTCTATTGGTGATGACCAAAATAAAAAGGTTTTACAAAGAATGTTTAAGGTGTTTGTATAGATGACCCATTAAGGTTCAGATAGAAAAGTTGCATTTGTAGTTTATAACTAAATATATATTGTGGCATGTAATAAAAAGAACAGTTCTCCTTTTTGCAACAGAACCTAGTTCTATAGCTAAACTCTTTTTTTTGAACAAAAACAATTTTCTCTAGACTGTCTGTAAAAGGTCAGCCTTGAACACAGAATTGAATAGACCACAAACTCTTCAGGGAATGGTGTTGTTTGTTGTTTTAGTGCCTTCTGTGACACTGGACATTTTGTCAGTTCAAAACAAATAATTGCAATGATGGGATGGGAATACTCACGTATTCTGCTGACCAGTTGTGTGGGGAATAGTGATTCAGCTGCCAGGAGACACAGAAAACAGTTACTCTTTGAGACTGTTGCAATAAAGGGTACAAAGGAGTATAGTGAGGCTTCTCAACATCTACATATAGCCAGAAAGGATTACAATGCCTAATATTTTTAAAGCTTTGACTAAACTGCTTTATAAAATAACTATTAAATAAAACTGTATTTCTACCATAAAATTATGACTTTGGACACTAACACAACCTTGGATTTCTTTGGTCTATATGATCTACAGACATTTTTAAGAACTGCAATTCTTTCAAAGCAAGTTAATAATAGCATCAGTAGAGGTCATACATTATTCATTAAAGTTCAACAGTGTGGTGATTTGTCACGTATGGTAGCAAACTGAAATTGTTTCAGTCATTTAATTGGGAATCTCCTTAAAAGAACCTGTGAAAGAAAATGTCACTGTAACAATTTTCATCTGACTCTGATTGTCAGATATAAACTGAAATATGTTTATGAATGTAACTATGAATGTAACTATGTATCCTAAGCAAGTAAATTCTCTACCTAATTTGACTTTTATGACTGAAATGAGATACCAAAATAATATTGAAACCACTCTGAGGTGGACTTTGGAGATAAGAAGATTGCTTAATAAGAAGAGTCTATTGTCAATTATGTGTAAGAACAGTAAGCTGATTTTCATGTGTATTTCGTTGTAAAAATCAATATTAAAAAATATCTTAAAGGTTTAACAACAGATTGGCCTTTGAATGATGCCCATATCCACTTTATTGTTTTTTCCTTCACTGAGGTTGATTTTGCCATGGTAACAGAGGAAGGGGTCACCAGGGGTAGTAAAGTAAAGCTCGATGGGAATTTCTCTGTATAAGACTGAGGAGGAAGGGTCATGCCTTTGTTTTGGGCAACAGCACCCCTAGAGCTAAACCTGCCAATACAAAGGAGGACCTTTACTCATCTTGTTATAGTGATGCATGAAATAAAAAGCAATAAACATACTATGATGTTCGATGCAGAGTAAAAACAAATACAGTGATGTTCCCTCCACCTCAATAAAAAAGCAGTTATTTTTCCACAGCTTTGGTTCTTTTTCATCTGTGATGGTGTATATATACACTAGGGATACATTATTTGTGCATTGACAGCATAATTCTAAGCCTCTAAGGGACTTCAGCAAAATAACTAAAAGAAATTAAAGTATACACGGTCACTATACACATAAAAATGCCATTATCTATTAAATTTAATTGCTAAAATAAAAATTCCCATACAACAGAGCAGTTGCTGAAAATACACAAAATTTGAGCATTTTCTGAAGGTGCTAAGATGTATCTTGAAGCAAGATAAGGGTATGCATATTTCAGAATTGCCATCACTTGAAGAATTAGGTCATCTTTGTGTTGTCATATTCTGTATTTCATCTGTACTTAATTGACTGAAATATCCAGCAGTCCCAACCCTATTAAAGTTAAGGTGCAGATAATTCCTGTCACCTGGGAGAAACACAGATTCCTCTGAACTTTTCCAGTAGTCTGCTGTAGTATTTACAACTCTCTTCATTTATCACTTGGTGTGGAAGAAAAAGAGTTCATTGAAAATCACTTATTTTATTTCATAGTTGTGATGTCTTATAAGTAAACATATGAATTAGTAACAATAGTGAGTGGCTGAGATAACTTGGTCTTCCTCAATCACATCCTGAAACTCTTTATCTGAGAAAAAGATAAAAGGTGGTATTTTGCATTGTTCAGATAACAATCTCATTTTGCTTGCAACTTCAGTAAATAAGAAAAGCATTCTTAAACTGTAAAGGTAATCCCTTCCTCCTCCTGTTGACAAACTTCTTTATTCAGGGATTTTTACAGTTGTTTTTTTCTTATTTGATGCTTTAAATTCAGCTGAACCAGTTTTTGGGAATTTCTGTGCTCTCTCTTTGGTGGCCAAAAGACACCTTCATGTTTAAAGTCAACTAAATACTGTGAATGTATTTAAAGCATTCTGCTCATGAATGCTGTTACAGAAATGCAGCTTTTAAAACTGATAGGATTTCATGAATCATTGGATGATTTTGTTGGCAATCACATTGTATATTGAAATTAACTGTGTTTCTCTGTACCACACTCCTATTGTATCATACTCCAAACTTCAAATCACTAATGGCAAGGAAGGTCTTGTAATTTTAAAGCTAAATTTGTCCATGGACAATTAATATCCATTTGGTTTGCAGCCAATGTACCTTTCCTCCCATATAAGTCATATTTGTGGGATTTATTTCCCTGGGTTAAATTAGCCAATTTTTTCTAACCTTTTCTCAAAAATCAGCCATCTGACTAAGCATTTGTTTGCACATCATTTCTCCACTTGGGGTGGAATCCAAAAATAAGTTTAACTTCCTAAATGACGTTCTAGACAAAATTTATGTGTAAATTTGGGAGAATGAGCCTGGAAAACTGCCTGTGACCTCTACAGACACTGTATCTGTGAAAACCTTTCTGCATGTTTTCTAATTCTGGATGCCATAGAGGCTCCACTGTGGACCCTGTCTCTGCCAAACTGTCTGCTTCTAGACAGTTACCTCCTGCCTGCCTGCTACTGTTTGGATAGAGAAAATGTGGGGTTTTAGTATTTTAATTTTGTATCTTTTTCTTCTCTCAGATCTACTGTCTGATTTGGTGGTCATGTTCTGAATATTTATGTTTCTTTATCAGTCTATGCAACATCGGTGATAAGATTTTTATATGTAGGTCTAGCAGTTTGAATATTTCCCCCCGAGGTAAGAGATTTAGGTCCTCATTATGTGTGGGGTTTGAATTTGTAAATCACACATCCCAAAGAAATGCTTGAGGCCAGGATTCCCATCCTAGATGGGAATGTAACCTTCCCTCTCTCCACTGCTTTTTTCGGGCAATGTCTGCCATAGGTGGAGGGACACAGCAAGGAAGAGGTACAGGATTGGAGAGTACAGAGTGATTTGTGGATGAATGCACACAGCAGACAGATACCAGTGAAGAGTTTTTAATATTGTAAGAGTCACCACCTCAGTGAGGCCCTTGGATGGCGTCTGCTGGCCAGAGAGTCACCAGTCAGGTCAGCAAGCATCAACTTCTCCACCTCCTTGGAACATACTAGCCAACCTTTGTGATTGCTGGGCTGTTACCATACACTTCTCTGTATTTTCCTTTTGGCTTTGTACCTCTTCATGTCAGTAGATTTTTTCCTGACTTTTTTCCCTGTGGCACTATGTGGTTTTTTTATTTTTTTTATATTTTCTTACATCACCTGGGTTTCTCTAAAATACCATTTCAGCAGCCTTTTTCTCTGTAAAACTGAGCTGAGGACTCTCAGCTGTGCTGTACCAGCCTAGGCCTTGAATCAGACACCTAAACTTCTGAGCTGAGCCTTTCAAGAGTTCCTTCACTCCTTTTGTTTGCAGAAAGGGCCAGTCTGTAACAAGCAGGGCAGAGC
>VZTN01010002.1:2701-39221 GCA_013400515.1 Erpornis zantholeuca
CAGAGCTAATTCTGGCACTGGTGCCAGCATTCCTACACCCAAAGCCTCCAGCTTATGCCAATACATTATTTAGTAGCCGTACAAAATGACAGGGATGTAAAAGGACACACTGTGTAGACATGAAATGATTGGGAGTGTGAGAAAATTCCTCAGTCAGCTCTAAGGTACTCCAAAGGCAAACAGAAAGGATGCAAGAGGCATATGAAAGATGACTTGCATTCTAGGGCTTCCCCAGCATACAAAAAGTAGATTATAGCCGACATTTCTACACTTTTCTGCAAGTCCATTTACAATAAATATTTAAAAGCAAGAAAAAAGTATTCAAGAAACAAACCCTGAAGGAAAGAGATGGATTCATAATTCATCATAGGACTGTATCTTCCACACACAAGATGTGTGCTCTGAATGTGAATTGACAAATATCTCGCCAAATACAATGCATGGTTGAGCAAGGGTAATACTGAAAAACACTTTGTGTTGAGTTAGAAGACAAACATTATTTCTTTTAATGATTAGTAAAATTCACTGTGTTTCTTTACTTTTCTCCTTTTTTTTTCCTGGGTACACAAAAATGGTTTCCTCTCTCTTGTCAAAGACATCATAATGTTTTAAGACTGAGTAGCCTGTCCTATTAAAAATAAACTTAAAGAAAAGGCTACACTCTTCAGTGAGTTACTTATACAACACATGATCAAAACAATACTTCTTCAAATATTTGCCAATTCACAAGGTAGCTCCTCTTCCATTTTCTTTCAAAGAGGATTTTTGTTTTCTTACTGAAGGGATTGTGCTTTGCAATATAGTAAACAATAACTGTCAGATATCAGCTTTCAAATTAAATCTAATTTCCATGATTGACAACTTGTGGTGGCTTTCTGCTTGGTTAAGTACAGAATCTAATGTAATCTGTAATCTAAACTAAACAGTCAAAATCAGCAAGAAGAAAAAGGCTCTGATAGTCTTTGGACTCATGCACAATAAGGATGATATATTCAGGGAGAACAGCACTTCAGAGGAGATATATAGTTTTTTCTGCTAGTGTTCAGAGTAGGAGAACCTGGGGAGATTCCCATGCTGTACTTTGGGATTAATGAAGGATCAACATGATTAATTAAGTATCAACTGAAACAATGCTATAAGTGGAAGGTGATCATAGTAAATAGAAGCAGAATAAAACTAGCAAACAACCAATGCTGGATATTATTCACCCACAAGTCTAAACAGTACTCAAGGATGAAATAGTACAACTATAGATCCACCATGTATCTCATCTACTCCTGGCATCTCAAGATTTGAGAGTGGAAAATATTGTGACAATCTTTGAAAAGAAATGTTTCAGAGGAACCTAGGGAAGTCCAGTCCTGTAAGCCTGCTGGAAATAAAGCGTTAACACTAACTGAGACCCAAATAAAAGGAAGCTACCGGAGAAAAACCCAAGTGATTTCCTCAAAGGGAAGTCCATTATTACAAACCTTTCCAATTCTCTGAAGAGGTCAAAAACCCTTGTGGGTAAGGATAATATACTTGGTATGCGCTGCTTGGATTTTCAAAAGGCTTTTCATAAGGTCTTGAGCAAAGCTCTTATGGAGAAGGCAGTCAGAAAAGGCAGGTCTCAGCATTGGTAAATAGAGGGTTAAAATTAATAAAAAAGGTTTAAAAATAATTAAATGTTACATACAGGAAAGTTCCCCGTGGTTTTCCACAATGGCTGGGACTTGTACCTGCAAAAGGTAACGAGAAGTGATATGACCATGTTTGCAGACAATAAAGGAATTCATGGGTCAAAGGACTTAGAGACCACAATTTCTTGTCCCAAGCACTGTTACCACAGGACGACTTTGCCACGAGATGAGCACAGGATGAGTGACAGGATGGAGCTGAATCCAGGCCTGGTGGAGGAAGATCTGGTTAGCATATCCTGGGTAATGCACCCACATAAGAATTCCCGCTGTGACAAACTGTATAAAGAAGGAACTGCTCATATGCATATCAGTGGTGAAATAAAGATCACCCCAAGTTATGGGACAGATGGAATCTGCGACCACCAAAGTCCCTCCCCTGAATATGCCTCTGTGGATACCTGGAACTTGGACTGTAAATTGAGGCACCACAGTGGGAACTTGAGATAAAATAAAGGTGGTACTATTGTCCAGGTGTTATCTCAAACCGAGGGGGAGGTAAGCAAAGCTTGGGGAGAAGAATACATCACTGGTAATGGACAAGGAAAGCCAACACAGCAACAGTGATGAAATCAGCTCAGACTGAGTGAAAGGTAATTCTGTCAAGGGGAAGATCACAACTCACCGACTCAACAAATGCACTGACTCAAAAGAAGAGAAAGACTGAGCATGGGACTAATTAGCAACAGAAGTGAGGGGATCATTTAACTAACAGAATAAGACAATGAGCATTAATTCCTTTGTTTGCAAGAATGTATAGTGAAACATTTTGAATTACCTCAGGAATTTGAAGTGCTGCTACCAAGGATCCCAGGGTGAAGAAAGACCAATGGAACCAAGGGTAGTGACTATCTCCTGCTTGATCTCTTTCTCTGTCTCTCTCCCCCCAGCCCCCTTTCTATTTCTTTCTATCTCTCTACCCCACATTTACTGTTAAATAAAATCTGTATTATTGAATTGGTATGGGGTCTCATTTGCACATTAATTTGGGAAGAGGCATCGCTCACTAGTAGGATTTTTACGTAAGGCAATAAGTATGAGGGCTGACTGTAAAGAAATGCAGCCTGTTCTGAAAAAAATGACTGACTAATAAAATAGCAGATGAAATTTTAAAAGAGAGTTTGTTCTTTTTGTACGTAGGGTAAAACAAACCAAACTTCACATATAAAATTATAGGGTCTATGCTGTCTGTTGCCATTGGAGTAAGCCTTTGTGTTTGTGACAGATGAAAATATCAGCTTGGTGCTTGCTAGGAGTGGAAAAATGAATCATATATTTGAATTTATGAAGAAATGAATAAAGAAATACAAAAGATCAAAATTATGCCACTGCACAAAATCACAGTTCATGCACACTTGATGTGCACAGTTCTTGTCTCCTCAAAAATGGCACAGAAAAGCTGGCAAAGGTTCACAGAAGGTCAACAACTATAATATGGAATAATTTTCTTAGAAGGACTAAGAAATTACTTTGAAGGAAAAGATAAAAATCATGCCTGATGTAGAGACTGTGGGTAGGGATTTACTGCTCACCATTTCTTCTTATACAAGAAGAACATTGTATGAGGTCAACAGAGGCCAGGCTCAGAATGAGCAAAACCCGTGGGAGGGTTTGCCAGGGGAATTTTGGAGGCAAAAGGTTTGCATATGTTCAGAGTAGACTGGACAAAGAGTTTGATGGGAGATCCAGTAAATGTTACTAGGGAAACATACCTCTTCAGACTCAGAAAATCCTCTGAGATGGAAATAGGCAGAAGCTAGGGGAAAGTGTCACATATGTTCTTCACCTGCTGTCTATTTATAGGCATGTGTTCACACATGCTTCTAATATGGAGCCATAAGAGATAATTTAGATGGGAGCAAGATTAGACACAGCTTGAAGTTATTGGCATAACAATACCACAGGCTTTTGTTTCTCAAGGCAAAAGAAAGTATTGACATAATTTAGATATGGTTTATGTACCTGACTGTAACAGCATTTGGTAGGAAATATCAGACAGCTTTGTAAGACCTCACGTTGTACAGTTTCATGGCTCCACTTTGCTTCATGCATTCAATTATGACAGGCTGAACTCATCTCACCTATTTGCAGCAATCTGGAAGTGTTTATTCTGAACTGACACCCAGATTCTCTGGGTGAGAAAATGGGAACTCCAGAGTATGAGTCATTCCATCTTAAAATAGATGTTGAAGAACTCATAAGAAAGTGTAAGTCTTGCTAAGTTAAAAAACCCCAGAACACCAAAACAAAAAATGCCTTAAACAACTACATTTCTATACTACTCTAACTATGATAATTCTGGTTGGAGAATTTGAAGTTAGATACACTGCCTTGAGTCAGGTAACTACCACAGATCACCTGAAAGAAACAATAAAATCCAGACATTTCCTGGCTGCCAAGAATTTGTTCATCTGGCTTAAAAAGTCTCTGTGTATGTATATCAGGCATCTAAGTGACAGCCACAGGAAAGCTGTTCTTGGCGTCTGTAGCTAACAATAGCTAGCCAAGAGTGAAATTCTATTTCTACAAGTGTTCACAACCATGACAAATCTTAAAATCTAAACTTGATTTTCAATGCATTTAAAAATTATATTTAGGCAAGTGAACAAGGTATTTCAGCACATATTTAACTCCCTAAGTGAGAAAGCAAAGTATGTTTCTGTCTTAAGACTTCATTGCATCTTAAGACTTCGAGGATATAACACAAGGTGAGAATGTAAGCTCAGCATTGCCACTCACAAATAGAGTAAAATAACATTGATAGTGTACTGCATTTATACTAAAATATTAATGCCACTGTAGCTAAATACTTATTTTATGTAGCGAGCATTATTTTTGAGAGATTACAGTCCATTTCTGAAATTTCACCTCCATTTACAGCCTGGCACCCAAGGATTTGGAAGAGAGGACTAGTGCTCAAAGATATTCCTTACTTTTTCATTTATTTCTAAGCTTTAAGTGTAGCATAAATTTATGAATTTTGATTTTCCTCTAATAGATTACATTATCAGGGAAAGTGAACAGAGGCTTACCATGAAGAGTTAATTATTCAGGTATGTTTAGAAGCCTTTCTAGTAAAATTTTTCTGCACAAGACATGATTATTAGCCTTCCACCATATTGACTAAATGGTAAATCATCACTTGTGAAAGTTGCAGTACAGCTGTAACTAAGGCCCTGCAGTAGCACTGCATTCCTTACTGGTGATGTTTGTAAGTTCATTCAGGTAAGAGCTAGAATGTGATACCAATAATAGCCACAGAAATGGCTATTAGCAGCAGTAATAAATACCACATTATTGTTTTAGCACTGCTATAAGAGGAGCAGAAACAGTGATATTAAGAGGATGAAATGGTTTCTTTCTTTCTTTCTTTCTTTGTGTGTTAACATGAGTCACAATTACATTGTTACTTCTGCAAATAGATTTTTCAATATTAATTTCTTTTTTAAATTCAAGTTACTTTTGTCAGTTATGATTTGCCAAAGTGAACTACCTTCAAACACACTCTGGAAAAACAATGTTGCTTTTGCTTTGGATGAGGACTATGACTTAGCTGATGTTGTTTCTCGAAAGGAAGAAATATAAACAATGCAATCAATGCAATTTTATGTGCCTTGATATAAATTCCTTGGATTGTTGGGGATTTTTTTAGAAGGCATTTTTAAATGGTAAGAAGATTTCTGTCATAAGCGCAGTTGCTGTTGTTGTAGGTAGAATCCTAATACAAGGTATCCAGTTGTATATCATTACAAGTTGTCTAGAAGCTTAAATATCTAGAGGATGATTCAGCTATTTAAGAATAGACATAATAAGTCATTAGATGCCTTGCAGTATCCTGCTTAGATTCCAAGTACAAATTTAGGATACCAATACCTTGCCAGATATGTGCTGTTGCTGTGTAGATGTCTGCTCCAAGCCAAAAATCTTACACCTAATTTGATGCTCAGATAACCATACAAATACCATACTTGGTATGTGTTGAAATCTATTGTAGTGAAGTACACACAAAACCTTCTGCTGAGCCAGTGAAAAACCATGAGCTGGCAAGTTACTGCTCTCTTGTCTTCAGGCAGGCAATCCAGAATCAAAGGAAAGAAGAGTTTCCCTTGGTCAAGAAGGATTGGGTTAGAGAATACACAGACACCCACAGGACACCCACAGGACACCCATAGGTCAAAGGGGCTCTGATGAGATGCATCCACGAGTGCTGAGAGACACCTGGCAGACACCACAGACAGGCTACTCATAGCCATCTTGAAAGGTTGTGGAGATCCAGAGACAGGTCTGAGAACTGGAATGAAGTAAATGTCACCTCAGTCTTCAAAAAGGGCAAGAAGAAGGATCCCAGGAACTAACGTCCAGTCAGCCTCACCTCAGTCCCTGGAAAGGGGATGGAGTGTCTCACACTGAAGGCCATCTCTATCCACATGGGTGACAAGAAGGTGACCAGGAATAGTCAGTATGGATTCACTGGAGGTAAGTCATGCTTTACCAACCTGATGGCCTTCTACAGTGGAACAACTGCCTGGATGGATGAGGGGAGAGCAGGGGATGTTGTCTACCTCAGCTACAGCAAGGCCTTCAGCACTGTCTCACCACATCCCCGTGGGCACAGTCAGGAAGTGTGGGCTGGATGGGTGGACAGAGAGGTGAATTGATAACTGGCTGGATGGCAGATCCCAGAGGGTTGTAATCAGTGGCACAGGCTCTTGTTGAAGACCTATCTCCAGTGGGGTCCCCCAAGGGTCACTACTGGCCACAGAATTGTTTCACTTCTCCATCTGGATGAAGGGGCAGATGCCTCCTCAGCAAATTCCCTGATGACACAGACCTGGGAGGAGCAGTCAATACCCCAGAGAGCTGTGCAGCCCTTCAGAAGGGCCTCAGCAGGCTGGAGAGATGGAACTGTCTGAAATTCAACAAGGGCAAGTGCAGGGTCCTGCAGCTGGGGAGGAATAACCCCAGGCACCAGCACAGGGTGGGGGTCAACCTGCTGGAGAGCAGCTCTGTGGAGAAGGTCCTGGGGGTCCTGGTGGACAACAAGCTGTCCCTGAGCCAGCAGTGCATTCTTGTGGCCAGGAAGGCCAATGGGATTCTGTGGTGTATTAGGAAGGGCATTGCCAGCAGGTCAAGGGAGGTGATCCTGTCCCACTGCTCAGCCCTGGTGAGGCACATCTGGAGAGCTGTGTCCAGTTCTGGGATCCTCAGGACAAGAGAGACATGGAGCTCCTGGAGCAGGTCCAGTGGAGAGTGACAGAGATGGTTGAGGTACTGGAGCATTTTTACATGGAAAGGCTGAGGAAGCTGGGCCTGTTCAGCCTTGAGAAAAGATGCCTGAGATGGGATCTCATCAGTGCCTGTAAGCATCTGAAGGGAGGGTGACAAGAGGATGGATCCAGGCTCATCTCAGTGGTGTCAAGCAATAGGACAGGAGGCACTGATGCACAGGAAGTTCCATCTGAATATGAGGAAGAACTTCTTTACTGTACAGATGACTGAGCACAGAAACAGATTGCCCACAGATGACATGTAGTCTCCCTCGCTGGAGATATTCAAGAACCATCTGGACACAACCCAGTGCAGTGTGTTCCAGGATGACCCTGAGAAGGGAGGTTGGACCAGATGACACACCATACTCCCTTCCAACTTGACCCATTTTGTGATTCTGTAACAATCAAAAAAGTGAAATTTTCACAGTAGCTGCCTGACTTGCCTGGAAATCAACTAAGACAAATCTGTAGAAACTTTAATTTGGCTTTTTCTGTGAAGAAGTAACATTTTTTTTGAAATATAGCTAATATACCAAATGAAATTCAGTGTTCAGCCCTCAAAGGGCCAAAAGGCCAAAGAAAAAGGAAATCTGAAAATATTTTTTTTTTTGCATTTCAATATTGAGCAGCAGCTTCTTGAATTTGTTGGTTTCTAGCCTCTTAGCAGTCAGTGCTTTCATAGATTTTTTTGAGGTACTGGTACAGATAACAAAATAAATCAATTGAAAGCAGAAAGCCATCATCAAAACATTAATGAAAAACTCTGTAGTCTGTAGTCCTAACTGTTTATGTAAGATTTAATTCTGAATATTTATGCAAGCAGCATCAAATACAAATTGAAAGAGAGCAAGTCCCACAGATGCAAAGCTGACTGCAAAGGCCCGTAGCATCCAGTGCTGCTGAACAGATACATTCTGCTTTTATAAAAGTCAGCAACAAAACCTGACACATGGAAAATCCATGTGACTCAACATTTGCTCAGAAAAGAGAAAAACGACACATGGCAGCTAGTTTCCCAGGCAACTCTGAATCTCTGGAAATACATCCTAAAGAATTATCATTCTCAAAGTCTTTCACAGGAGAAACTATTATTATGCAATAATAAGTTACAGAATGCTTTTCTGTTTCAGCTTAATTAGATAATTTCCACAGTTTTATCCCAAATGCTCCCCAGACTAATTAGGTGGGAATGAGTTCCTTAGGGGTTTCACAGGTTCCTCCAGCTTTTCCAAAATATTTTTGTTTCATTTTGTCTAGTTTTGGTAGGATGAGATTGCCCTCCTACCATTCTCTCTCTTCTTTTTGTATTTTTTTTGCTTCCCCAGAAAACATGTATTGAAGAAGTCTCTGATGGTGATGATGCTGTATTAGTCATCTCTCTGTTAGAACCTGGTTTAAAAGAGCCTCTGAGGATATTTTGTCTCATAGCTCCAGTGAGACTATGCTTTTCCCAAAGGAAAATGAATTATAAATTTTATAAAAAATAAAATTAAAAAAACCCTAAAAATATTTTAAAAAAATAATAAAAAAATCACTAAAAGAACTAGTCATTGCTGCTTAAGCACAGGGAAGAAGATGCTCCGGCTGATAAGAATATGTACTTTTTAGATTACATTTCTAGGAAAAATTTTGCTTGAAAACTGTCCTGTTGTTGGCAAATAACAATGCCTATAAGCCAGTTCTTGTTGAAAACCTAGGTGGATACATACACACACACACACACACAGAGTACTGCTACGACACAGTACAAGTGCACTGAATCTGACTTGTCTCAGGAAGACCTGACCAGCAACACCCTATATATATCTAAGAACACTTATTCTAGACAATAATATCATGAGAAATGGAATGCAGGTTGTTCATCCAGAATGAGAAGATGTCTCTGATGAAAACACTGATGCTGTAGGTCTACACCAGTGGGCAGACAAACATCACACAGTCACTTGGTCACTTCCCTCACCACCTCCATTGGGCTGAGAAACAGAGCAAGTGCCTGGGTGCTCTGCAAACACTGTTCAGCAAAAGCCAGATCATTAGTGCTTATAGCACTATCTTGGTCAAAAACCTAAAGCACAGCACCATACTAGCTGCTATGAAGAAAACTAAGCAGCAGTAAAAAACATTAAGTAGCAGAAAGCTAAGGAGCAGCCAGGACCACTACATGATGAGTAGATCATTCATGGCCAGAAGTCTTGCTTAAGCAAAAAAGAATAGCATATATCCCACTCCCAGGATGTCTGTTTCCATACAGTTGCATGAGCTATTCTACATTTGAATGGTTCAGAACCAACTGGTTTGGGGGGTTTTTAACAGGAATAGGTTGGCAGGACATTTTTAAGTATTTTTCAATGAGCTTATTTTTGCCTACAAAGACACCCTACTGTGTAATTGGAAAGAATGTTCATGGAAAATTTGATTAAAGGCACCTTGTTTTTTTTTAAAAAATAGGTTATTTTCCCATTACTGAAAATTGCTCTTGTTTTTCAGATTTATCCAATCAAAGGCACAGAAGCAAATAAAATACCATTATACAATAAAATACTACAATTTTGAGTAGTCAAAATAAATGCTTGCAACCTAGCAATGGGACAGCAACACCTTTCATGAACTGTATGTAGAAATTGCTGTAAAGAATTCATAATTTGAAAAATGAAAAGGAACAGCAATCTTTTGGGTTTTTTGAGGGATAAATTAACATTTTTATGGTGGTATATATCTTCTATATGGAATTCTCTCAAGACCATCAATGCAAGTTTCTTAGTACAGCAAATTTAAAGGATAGCTGCTTTTTTTTCCATTAAAAGCAAACAAAATAAATGAAAAAAAAAAAAAGGTGGTTTATTATCTGCTTAAATGCATTCTCATTTTACCATAGCCTATCCAGACTGAATACTGCATAAGCAGTATCATGTTTGTAAAGACTGAATCATGGCTACTTGCTCACCAGTATATCTGATCTGATAATTCTCTGAGGCAATCTCTACCTTTAAATGAAATAACCTAATGTTTGCTGTGTCAACAAAGATATGTCTGAGGAGTAGAAACTTACGTGGGATTTCTTCAAGAAAATGCATGTTTTAAGTACATCTATGAATTACACAGTACTACTTTTACCTTTTTAGGGGGGGATTTGTTGGGGTTTTTTTTTAATTTTTTTATAAAAATAGCATTTTTTCCATTCAGGTTCCTATATTCTTCAGTCAAAAAGAGTCATATTGCCCAGAAATCAAATATGGTGGAAGTAAGTAATCCTACATCTTACCTGGCACCCATCAAACCTCACAGAAAAATTAAATTCTTAATTCTGTAACTATAACATTTGTTTTCCTCATCCCTTTAGAGTAAATTCCAGCTTTAATTGTGCTGGGCAAGATAAATCAAACTTGGATTTTAGGGTATATGTACCTCTGTGGGTATAATAAACCCCGAAACTGAATATGTAGGTAGCAAGGTTCCCAGAAAGCAATGTGGGCACTGACTAGGTCAGTGCCTGGAATCTCTAAAGGTTGAGAAATTCAACAGAACATTAGTTTTCTCCATGTAGACATCATAAAATTCTTCTTCAGAAATGAATAATAGTTCCTTCATTTCTCATGGTCCTTTTCAGCATTTGACTATAATTCAGACTCCCCTTACCCAAATGTCAGTAACAACAGAGGGCACTGCACACCATTTAAGGACTTGTTATTGTGATATTCAGTTTATGGAAGGAGTTTCTGTTCTTTTTAATATTGTATTTTGGAGGAGGTAGCTGTATAAAATAGCTTAACTTTGAAAGTTTAATTTACTACATAAGTGCCAGATTATCCATATTTCATAAAAGCAGAGATATTGCAATGGCATTTGAAGAAAAAATCATGGTGGGTGGTAAGCAAGGGTTTTTTATATTTTATATTGGCCTTCTCTGATGAGCATATAAGAAGTCTCACAGACTTCAAATATTGAATTTTATGAGATTACAGAACAGCATTGCAAATTATTATGCCCTAGTTGTCTGATATATGAAACAAACAAACAAAAGTTTCAGTTTCTGTTGAAAAAAATGGTTTAATTTCTTTTTTCCAGGATATAATGTCCTTTTTGACAAGCATTTTTTAAATTTCAGCTCTCCTCAGGGATAGTGTATTTTTTGCATAGATATATCCTGTGCTTGTCTTGTGACTTAAAAGAAGAAAATATGTTTGGTAGGTAGATCTGAGATGCAAGAATAAAATATGACATTTCAAAAACCCACTTGTTTTAAAGGTTGATCATTATTAAATAAACATAAAACTATTAATTAACACAGTCATACTTTCCTGAAATGCAAATTATCACTGAACATTGGCAACTGAATAATTTTAAGATGGTCAAACTTTATATCAATGACACATTTCTAAATAGTTCACTGAGATTGTAAGAGAAGGTCAAAAGCTATCTATTTAAGCAGTTCCTTTTTAGAGTCAAATAGATGAATAGTTTGATCTTAAACGTAGCTTTCAAGACACAGTCAGATTTCAAGCCACAGTAAGATTAGGGAGTACATGTTTTCTCTGTAAAATCCCTGTAAGATTTGCTATAATAAATAATTAGTAAATCATAAAAAAATGTATAAAATAGCTTTTCACATATTACATAATCTGCTCATGTGCACTTATTTTTCAATTTCATTGGATAAATCATCTAAACATAGTGCTCTCCAGTGGACTCAGTTTACATATATTTTATAGGTACAGGGCACAAATGCAATCATTGGAAGAAAAACATGTTTGAGGTAACTGCCTAATAGCACAGGAGCTTGAATTTCTTGTATAAATAGATCCTCTGCTTTGCTTTACAGTATTACTTTACAGTTCCAGTGTTACTAGCTTTTGGTATAGAAACAAATGCACAAGATGGCAACAGATTTAAGTACTCTCAGGTTTGTTCTTTCAACATGTAAATACAAAGAAGCTCAAACACAATAAAAAATAACCTGCCTTAAGCATGACACCTCTGCCTTATACTAGGTTGCTATTCCCAGTGACAATGGTTATGCTGAGACAAAGTCAGTACAACAATTGCTCTGGTGAGGCCCTGGCAGCTTCTATTAGCAGAAACTTGCAAAATTCCCATCAAGTGCAGAGGTTTCTAATAATTCCTAAGACTTTATGATCACATATATTCTTTCTGAGAGAACCATCATTTGGGCTATGATTTTGTCTTTGTGAGTAAAGAATCGAGGTTGTTCCAGTCAGATGGATGGCATAATGCTCTGCACCGAGTTGCTATCAGATGTACAGATAGGCTTTTCCATGTAAAATACTCTTTTATCTCACATCCAAGAAAAACAAAATTATTCCTAGTCCTGCTACAACATTTTAAAGCACTTGGCAAAGCTAATGATTACAATAGAGGTTTTTCCGTGCAAAGAATAAGAAGGAAACATACAGAACCTATCATTATTTTTATCTAACAGGCACCAGTTACATTTAAATGCTTAAAACTTCATCAAGACTTGTATGTATATCCACAGCTAATAAAGGTTAACCACTCAGCTTTCATTATGCATATAAATTTCCTCCTGAAGAAAACATCATCTTTGTTAATTATCATTTACATGGTTACTGTTGACTGGTGAAACCATACTGCATCCACACTGCATTCTTTGAAAGCATTTTCTTCAACCAGCTGGCACCAGGAATGGTTTAGAAGAACCCATAACAGAGGTATCACTGGCTGCATGTAGAGGAACACATGCCAGAAAAGACCAAACAGTTCCCATTAAAAAGGCAGATGACTTTAAAAAGGAAAGAAAACATGAACCTGCTGGAGTGACACAGAGAAGGGTCATGAAGATGCTCAGAGGTTCAGAGCACCCCTCCTATGAGGATAGGCTATAACTATCCCCCCAACTGAGGGAGTTGGGGCTGTTCAGCCTGGGGGAGACAGGGCTTCTGTGAAACCTTTAGAGCAGCTTTTTCATAGCTAAACAGGGCCTATAAAAAAACAGGAGAGGGACTTTTTAGCAGAACCTATTGTGATACCACAGGGGGCAATGGTTTTTAACTAAAGCCATTTGATTTAGGTAAGATATAAGAAAAAAGTTGTTTTACAGTGAGGGTAGTGAGACACTGGAGCAGGTTGCCCAGAGAGGTGGTAAAACACTTTCCCTCCCTGGAAGTGTGCAAGATCAGGTTGAACAGCGCTCTGAGACACTGGTTCTAGTGGAAGATATTCCTGCCCATTGTAGGGAGATTGGAGTAGATGACCTTAAAACATCCCTTCCAATCAAAACTGTTCTATGATTTTTCAGCTTGTATTTACTAAATGTCAAAATTAATTAAAAAATACTGAGACCACCCCATCCCCCAGTGTAAGAGAATTTTTGGTTTAAAAATATGAAAGGGCTACTGTTGAAAGCAAATCTGTCAGGCGTTTCAGACACCCTAATCAGAAAAGACCCCCACGTTTTCTAGAATTAAAAACAAAAATCCAGAAAAATACTGCTGAGAGATGAATTTGCAAAATATGCCATTTATCCTGGACAAGTTGTCACTTGTGACACATTAGTAACATGCAGAGACTGTAGTGTGTTATGGAAATGGTCCCCTAATTAGTTTTGTCATTAAAATTCATTTTAAACCATTTTGTTCTTGATATTTCTTAATTATTCCAATGACACATTCAGATGCCTCCAGATGGTTTGGAGCAGGATAAATAGCACTGAGAAACTTCCCTAATAGCATCCTACTCTGATTGTTAATATCATTCATGCAATATCCAGTTTCTCTACATTAATTTCAACATAATTAAATAAAAAAAGGCAAGAAATTCCTTTGGTGATGTTTTGGGTTTGGAAGAAGCATCTTCAACTGCAAAGATGTGCAGTCTGAAAAATCAGCAATATCAAAGTCTGAATAGAGAACAAAATTTCAACTGGGAGGTTTGGAAAGAGGCTTCCAATACATGAAGATGGCTTGATTAATTATTTCCATATTCACATTGAAAATTTTAAAGTGATATTATACTATTTTTCTTTCAAAAAAGTTTTCAACCAACTTAATAACCATCATACTGAAATGTTGAACCAGATTCTATCAGGCCTGTTAATTTTGCAGCACTTATCTTAAGAAAGCTACATCTTCATTTCAATAAAATGAAAAACATAGATGAAAAATGTCAAGATCACACAGCTGAGACACTCTATGTATCCATAAGGGGAAAAACACTACTATTTTTATGAAATTGGAATCAAGTGTGTCATCAGTTTCCTATAGGAAGAGTATTTCCCATTTCTTTCTTTAAATCCAGTAGTATTTTAGATTAACTATGGCAGTATTTAAAAAACTCCTATATGACTGGGAATCCGTCAAAAATCTTAGCTTCTGTTAGTCAGACAGACTGATTTGGTCACCACTTTGATGTGCACACAGGTACTTTGACTAATGTAACCAACATAAGGTAGATTTAAACTGGTATATGCACTGTTAACCAAACTGCCTTTCTTTCAAATCCTTTCACATCTATCATTGTGTCTATACTCTATCCCAGGATTGTCTGTGAGACAGGAAGTTTCTCAGAGTACTGGGAAACGCATTGATTTACTCATTCTTAAAAAGAGCTAGAAGAGAGGTTGAGCTACAATTTTCTTATTGTTTCCCATGTGCTTCAAGAAATGAGTCATCTATATGAGGACCTGATTCTGTACCTTCCTCAAAGAAAGATAATAGTGACCTCAAGTATCACTGTATTTGAGAGCTTTCAGGCTGAATAATTTCAATAGAACACCATTTGTTGCCTGAGCACAAAAGAGGATTGCAAGTCTATGATTCTATGACTTCTGCTCTAAGCTTCTCATAAAACGATGAGTTTGGGAGGAGTTTCTAAGAAATTACAACTTGAAGAAAAAGAGGCAATTTTAGGATACACACAAAAAAGAAAGCAACAGGCTGATATGTTTTCTGATCTCATTTCTTACCTAACACTTTGTAATTAAGACCTGTCCTTTGCATTATCTAATTTTCTTTACAAACCAACAACCTAATATTTATCTCAGCACTTTCCAGGAGCTCCAATACCCCATTCTAGGAAAGGTCCCTTTTAATGATAATGTCAATACACACCCAATCTTCAGTTTCTCAGACATGGTTCATCTGAAATCCATGAGCAGCCTCCTTTCCAGTCAGAGCAAGCCTTTAATATCTTGTGAACACATAGTTCTGATGCGTTTTTCATGTCTCCTCAATACAGAATCACATAATTATTTAGGTTGGAAAAGACCTCTAAGAGTGAGTCCAACTTTTGACCAATCACCACATTGTCAACTAGACCATAGCACCAAATGCCACATACAGTCATTTCTTAAATACTTCCAGGGATGGTGACTCCACCTCCTACCTGGAAAGCCCATTTCAGTGCCTTACAATCCTTTCCTTGAAGAAACTCTTCCTGATGAGTGAACCTCTTGTCCAGTTATTGCATGTCTGGGAGAAGAGGCCAATCCCCACCTGTCTACACCCTCCTTTCAGGCAGTTATAGAGAGTGGTATGTTCTGCCCTGAGCCTTCTTTTCTCCAGGCTAAACACCCCCACCTCCCTCAGACACTCCTCACAGGACTTGTGTTCCCAACCCTTCACCAGCTCTGTTGCCCTTCTCTGGACATGCTCCAGCACCTCAATGTCCTTCTTGCAGTGAGGGGTCCAGAACTGGACACAGGATTTGAGGTGTGGCCTCAGCAGTGCTGAGTACAGGGGGACAATCACTGCCCTGGTCCTGCTGGCCACACTACTGCTGATACAGGCCAGGATGCCATTGGCCCTCTTGGCCACCTGGGCACACCCTGGCTCATGTTCAGCTGCTGTTGACCAGCACCCCCAGGTCCTTTTCTGCTGGGCAGCTTTCTAGCAACTCTGCTCCCAACCTTATAGCACTGCAGGGGATTGTTGTGACCCAAGTGCTGAACCCGGCACTTGGCTTTGTTGAACCTCACACTACTGGTCTTGGCCCAGTGATCCAGCCTGTCCAGATCCCTCTGCAGAGCCTTCCTGCCCTCCAGCAGAACAACACTCCCATCCAATTTAGTGTCATCCACAAATTCACGGAGGGCACACTTGATCCCTGCATCCAGATCATCAGTAAAGACATAAAACAGGACTGACTCCCATACTGACCCCTAGGAAACACCACTAATGACTGCCTGGCAACTGGATGTGACAGCCATCATCATCACTCTCTGGGCCCAGCCATCCAGCCAGTTTTTAAACCAGCAAAAATTGCACTGGTCCAGGCCATGGGTTGCCAGCTTTTCCAAGAGCTGTGGGAGACAGTATCAAAGGCTTTGCTGAAGCCGAGGCAGAAACATCCACAGCCTTTCTCATCCACCAGGTGGGTCACCTGGTCATAAAAGGAGATCAGGTTGGTCAGGCAGGACCTTCTTAAACCTGTGCTGGCTGGGCCTGATCTCCTGGCTGTGACCTTGTGACCACAAGGTCATGTGCCTTGTGACCACACTCAAGATGATCTGTTCCATAAAGAAACATACTTTCAAATCTGAGTCCAAATGCACCTTAAAAACTGGGTCACTGAAGAATTTACCCAAGGGTTACATGCAGTGACACAAAATGAGGGATTGCATCCAAGGAATCTTGTTTACATGAGTCATATATATAAAACATTCAGCATAAAAGGGATCCCTCAGATGCCTGAGAAGGATCACAGCATGTGACAAAGGATGGAGAAATACTTTAACTGAATTTTAGGGAAGTACAAGAAAGAGAGGGAAAACAGAAAAGTAGACACATACACATTTTCATCTCAGCTTTCCTATTAAAGTTCTATATGGATTTATGTAAAAGTCTCATACTCCACATTGCAGTGAGTTAAAAAGTGAAGACTACTGAACACACACACACACACACACACACACACACCCACCCACCCCAATGAGATATTACCTGCAATAATTTTTTTATTTAATTATGAAAAGAGGTTAAGAGTTTAAATTTACAAGCAGATGTGGTTTAAGTATACTGAAAGAAAAGGTAATAATCATAAAAAAGCTAATTTACATGAATAGAAATAGAAAGAAGGAAATAGTGAGTAAAATAAGTGTGGTGAAAAATGTCAAAGACTGGTGGATATTGTAATGAAAGTAGCATATCAGCTCTGAATCTAGTATGTTATAAAGATGATATTAATATTGGGAGAGTTATTCTAAACTGCACAAATATTTCATGTTCTGGATAACATTTAGCAGTTTAGGGCACAGACCCATTTTTGACATTTCTTTCAAGAATTTAATAAATAAAATAAAAATACGATGCAAGTCTTCTGAAAAAAAAATAGAAGAATGGAGATACAAATGACAGACTTCAGTAATTTTAATGACCAGATGAAATAAAACTCCTGATGTGGAAAAAGAAGCATATTAAATAGAGAAAAAAAATTGTCTTTTTCATGAAATTGAGGTTTTTTACAGCCTATGGGGCCACAGCTACATTTTCCGAGTTTCACAATAACAGTAAAATCTGCATCAGTTAAAAGGAAAAAAGACAGAGGAAAGTAATCAGTGGTGGGAAGCACAGAATATAGTGAACCTACAGCTAACACCCATCTGATTGACTACATATTTGAGGTTATCCTGACCAGCTCTAAACCCAAAGCAGTGCTCTTCTCTGGTGGGTCAGGAAGACCCAGAGGAATCCAAAGGCAAAGAGTTTTCTATATTCTCTGCTTCAAAACATTCATGAACTCATCTGAGACCTGCAAGATACAGAGTCAGGTATTAAGTCAAAGAGTGAGTCAGTGGTAGAACATATTCCTCTAAGAAGTTTTAGGCAGTTACTTTTCACAGAAAGCCTTAGAATAAAATGACTGGACATTTCATGCTGGGTTTTGTGTTTATTATTTGACATGCAGGCTTCAGGATGTGATGAGTTTCCTACCATGCAAAGAATGGATCTTCTTAAAAAATCTTAAGCTCTGATACACAGCTACTTATTCAAGTATCTAAACTGGAATTTTTTGAACAAAGACTATTCTTTTTTTCAGCAAGAACTACTGAGACACAAGTTTCCTCAGGATTAATGGCAAATTAATCAGATGCAGCACCTGAATTCTGGAGCATTTTATAGCTTACAAGTTATTGATGTCCTCAAAGCAATGGTGACAAAGTTACTCCATTCAAGTATAAACTAACATTTTGCCATTCTTTCTCCAGCTATGAAGAATCACAACAAATAGAAGATTTTCTGGAACAATGGAAGATAAAAAATGGTCCCTCATCTGTCTGAAACAAAACATTATACCTGGAAAAGAAGCCCAACTGGGTAACACATATTTGAACTAAACACGTGAGAACCCATTCCACCTTTCCAAAACCGAGCATCTTTTCTCAGAAAGCCACTATCAGCCTCTCGACTTCTACATCAAGTACATCAAGTCTACTGCAAAGCAGAAGAGCTAGAGCCAGATGAAAAGCCTAGAAATTTTTAAAGATAATAGATTCTGTTTTTTCAGGGAAAAAACAAAGGTTTTTTCTATGAAATCCATAGAAAATTATTTGGGCTTTTTTTGCAGATAATTGTTTTGAAAACTAAAAATGTTATCCAATCAGATTTTCAGATTTTTCTTTTTTTGGTGAGATGTAATGGCTCAGTACTAGTAGGGAATTAATGAGGTCCAGTTAACCAGCTAAACCACACCTCAGTTCCAACATGCTCAGGATAAACAATAACTATAAGAAAGGGCACCTAATTAATCAGATACTTCTGACATTCAGTTGCTAATGTAGCTATGCAGGCCAAGGTTTGTTAACCGGTCTCTCCCAAAAATTTATTATACCAGTAAAGGAAATGAACGAGAACAGATACATTTATATTTTTGTGCTTTGTTTTCCTTTTATCTGTTAAGCTTGTAAATATTGCAGACTTCAAGAGCTCTACTTAAGCAGGGTTGGTGGGGAGATGAGGACAAACAAAATAACAACAAGCTCAGGGTTATTTTTAAGGCAGCTTTTGGAAACCACCACCTTGCATTTGCAGCTCTGACTTGTGTTTCCATGGAAGCAGGACTAGACATGGACGCAGTCACTAGCAGATGAGGCAATTTCAACTGCCAGTTTCTGGTTCTCAGCTCTGTTTCCATGGCAACCAATGCTGGCACCCTGAAAAGGAGGTGAGGTATTTAAAACACTACAGTGCTCTTAATAAATATCTGCTGCTGTACATGCACAACACAGACCCCTTACATCTCCAACTACAAAAACACTGCTCAAAGTAGCAGTGAAAATACATCTTGATACCAACTACTACCATCTCCCTGGGCAGGTTTCAAGGAGAAAGAATGGGTGGTTTATGAGAGCTGACTCCATCCTGATGTCCAGCAGCCATGGGGAAGGGTTTTTCTCTTCTTTCAAAATGGAGATAGATAGACAAAGATGCTGTGCTAAACATATGTTATTGTTTCAGAAGAAAAACGGAATATTTTTCTATATTTGGTGTCATTTTGCTCTAAAGAACTAACCAAAGCCTTCTTGAAAAAGAGACAGTGTGGCAGAAGTGAGACCAAACAACTTAAGATGGTTCTCAGGGTGCACAGAAATTTTGGGGCAGCAACTGCCCTTTTCTTGGCTTAAATTTTTCACACTTTTTGAATAGCTACATATGTCTTTGTTCTTGAGAAGAGAGGTGTAGGCAAGGACCAACTTCTTCTGTCTGCACTCTTTGGAGAAAGGGTACAGAGGCATCAGTTCTTCTGCCAGCAGGGACATGTCACAAGAGACAGCTGTAGACCAATTCTCATTCTAATCCTAGCTGCAATTTGAATCTGTTCCCTATCCCTTATAGAAAGCACTTGAGATAGAAAAAATTAAAAAAAAAAAAGAGGGAAAAGCCAAATTTATTTATCTTGCTAAGAAGAGAAACTTTAATATGACACCTCTGGGAATAAGGGGAGGTGGATATGTGCATGTAAATTGCTATATGAATGCAATAATTTTGCACATATAGCAAATTGTGTAGAGGTTGTGATGTCCTGTCTCAGAAATATGAAAACCCAAAGGGTTCATACCATTCCTGGTGCAATTTACAGGAAAAGGAAAAAGAAGAGATGACATGTTGAATAAATGTCACCTGTAATGCAAGCCTATAATACCTTAGAAACAACATTGTTGCCACTATATACTGCATACGCCAAGAGAAAATGCTAGAGGCTTGCTCTCGGTGATGAAGCAGTGAATAAGTAGACAACTAATAAAATTGGAATAAAAAGCCTTAAAGCAAGTATTAAAACCAGATTATCAAAAGGCAGCACAAAATTCAGTACCAGAATTAAGACCAAAGCTGTGCTTGTCTTCCAGAGGTGCCTAATTATCATACAAGGATGACAAAGGTGAGTGGAATTAAGTTTGTCAGTGATCTCTCACATTCTGAAAACTTCAGATTCAGGCTTCCATGATATAAATCAAACCTACCAGTGACTCTTACATGATGAAAGCTGATAGGATAGGTTCAAAAATTAATGAACCCATGAAGTCTTTAGTTCAATCTTTTATGAATACCCACAAAATATACAGTAGTCTTTAAGAAACTAATTACATTTTAACAAAGGAGTTTTCAAAGGTATCGTGTGTTCAGTCAAGTTAATACAAATATTTGCTTTGTATAAACAGTTGGAAATGCATGTATAATATTTATTCAAAGAAATTGACATTTGAAAAATTGGGGCTAAGAATGGACTTCCTTTATTCCTACTTGAAAATTGCCATTGGCTGTTGCACCTGCCACATAAGGTTGGTACTTCAGTCATGGTAAGAAAACCTGCAAAGGATTCTGAAAACCTACCAACTCAAGAACATCAAAATATTGGGAGTATTATCAATGTTAAGAATGTATTATTTGATTTGCCTAAGAAATAAATCACTGTGTTTTTGCATGTCTGTACAAAGGACCATCCTGCCCTGTGCCAGTCTTAGACATATTTTTCAATAGGCATCCTACGTTTGAGTTCCCATGCCATACCCTTGAAATATTCCAACAAAACTGAATAAGCACAACAAAAAAAAGTCATGATTTTTTTTCTTTATGGTATTTTTAACTTAGCAGAAATAATTTTTAAGATTATCAGTCCAAGCTACAACAGCTTTCTATCATGGGGAGAAACTATTTTTGATAATTAGGAAAGAATTATGCAGAGAGGAAAAGTCAGAACAAAGCATTAATTTTTTAGAGAGTGAAAAAATTCCAGTTTAGGAGCCAGGTCCTTAAGAATGACAAGACGGCAGTGAAGCCAGAATAAGGTTGAATTGTGCTCTCTGTTAGTATTTCGAACTGCACAAGCACAAAGCCTGGTGATCCTTGCATTTGCCTTAGAACTTGTATATGTGCAGGAGGGAAATGCATCCACAAAGAAAAGGTCAATGCCCATATCCTGGAAATAATGCTCCTAGCCTTGCCTTCAGGCACAAGCAGGCTGAAAAAAAGCCTTAAAGCACACTGCAAGGAAGCCGCTGCTGAGTATACCAAGCAACAAAATCAAATGCTATTGATTCAGTGGTACGGAGTGAAGTCAAGACTACTTGGCAATGTCATTTGGGGTAAGTAGTGTAGAGTATTACTTTACTACAACACAGAAAGATCTGTGGAACAGGGAGCACAATCATCACCATGAACAGCTTTACAGCTTTGACAGAAAGCTCCAGGAAATACAGAAATGCACTGACCAGTTTTATGAGTGCAACTAGAAGGAACAGTTCTGGCTCTAGTTTTTGCCAGGTCTCCAAACATGACAGTCAAAAAAGGTTTCCCACATGCTAAACCAAAGATAAGCTGTGTATGACAGTTAGCTAAATTGTTTATATGGGATCAGACAGAAATCTCAGAAGCCTGAAGTGCTGCATTTGTTACATCTGCCCATAGAAGCAGGTCCATGGAGGGCACGTGGGGATGAGTCAAGCCTGAACATGAGCTAATTCAGAACCTGCTCTGAGGCAGAGAGAGGGGAGGTTACACAAGAACAAGAATTTCATATTTGACTCATGGTCTAGGTCAGAAGAGAAAAATTTACTGCTACAGTAGATTGTACTCTTGCCCATGATTGGTTATTTCTTCAACTTCTGAAAGGTACACCATGGGAGAGAAATTTAAAGCAGGAAATTGAAGGAATGTGGGCATGAATTTCTCTCTGTAAAATCAGAGGTGCAAAGTGGTAATAGAAATTATTTCAACTAAAGTCACAGACAAATTGAATCAAGCAGGAAATTATTCTGGCCATGTTGGATCACTTCAGAACATTTTTCCATGTGCCAGCTAACAAAACACATGTGCTAAAGGGCAGGAGACCCATGTTTCACTTTCCCATAAACCCCTGGCAGCCATGGAGAAATGCCATTCTGAACAAGCTGGTTGTCACTGCTTACGTAGAGCTGCAACTAAATCACCAAGTAGTTACAAAAGACCAAAAAAAAGATGGTCACAGGTCACAGAAGATTACTGCAGGTGATTGTAAGTTGCAAAATCGAGTCAAAATTCTGGGGAGATACACTCCTTCAGGCATTTTAAGTTAAACCTGCTCAACAATATATGAATAAGAGAGGTAGAAGGCAGATGGAAAACCAGCTTATTCTCAAAACTGAAGAAGTGGAAGACATGAAATTTAAGGAAAAGAAACAAAAATCATATAAAATGTGCAGCTGAGTTTGGGTATATCATTGCTGTTAGAGATAAATCAAAAGTATTTCTGTTCACTTCTGAGTCCAAGGTAGATAGAGCCACAATTTAAAACTGTGGCAATAATAAACATTATGGTCAAACCTTTATTATATCTTTTATTGGTATGCACAAGCAAGAATATGTTTCTTTTGACTCATATGTTGTAAGTAAGTACTGTTCCAGTGATCAAAGAACATAATTTTAAACAAAACTACTATTAGCCAAATGACCATGTAATTTTCAGTATTTTATTTGTCCACTATTCTTTTAAATAGCATTCTAAAATTCATATATCCCAATTTTTGCATTCTCTTCACTGAATCATAAATAGAGGAACAGTGCACTAAAACTACAGTCTTTCCCAAAAGAAATGACAGAAAGAATTTTAGAGTTTTCTCTTCGCTGTCATGATTGAAAGCAAATGAGCAGCTGTTACCATCCCAGACAACATGAAAAAGCATAATCCCTTTATTAAACCAGATATGTGGAATTCTATGAGTTAATATCAGCAAATTCATTCAGTAGATCTTTCGTTTCAGTAGTTCCTTATCAGGTATCAGAAACCAAGCTGCCAGAAAAGAATTATTTTTGTAATTCAGTCAGTATTTCTGGTGGTATCATGCTGAAAGGATTACTGAATATTAGTCATCTAAAGAGAGCTTTAGGCCTCTTTCCTACGTGGCAATACCTAGAAGTAGGAGCTGAGTCATTTAGCCACATCTTCTTGCAAGATCATCGAGTCCTGCAACTTATGTTGAGTGCCTTTAAGCCCGTGGCAAAAGAAAAAGGCTCCTTTATCAGGAAAAGCAGTGGATTTGAAGATTATTCTTTTCTGTCTTAATCAAAAGTAATATCCTAAGTTGGTAATTCTGGGAAGTAAAATGCTTTCCTCAAAAAAGCTTCCATACTATAAAAGAATCATGTGTATGTCTCCCCACATCAAAATTTCCTTCTTTCTATGGTAGTTTCAAGGCAACCTCAGACATTGTTATGATTTATGATAGGACAAATTCCTGTAACAATGTTTCCAGAAAACAATGATTTTCAATGAAAAAGATGGATTTCTCAGCATCCACATATCAAATTTCTATATTTGAAATAGTTAAAATTTCATATTATTCATAGCAAATATTTTTCTTTTCTACTTTGGAGATGATTGTATTTTGTTTCAAATATTCCTCTAATTTTATAATTTATTTTAGGAAAATTATCTTCAAAACTATTTTCTTTCTATTCTCAGTAGTTTTATATTTTACTCACTTATAATACTTCACTCACTTTTATCAGTTTTCCATTTTCCTAGGAAACTCAATTTTTTTTGGTTTCATTCCTAAGCATTATGAACAACCTTATTTTTAAAGATAAGAGATTACAGTGAACAGAGTCACTTTTTTGTCCATCAGTAATTTCTTCTGTCATCTCTCTGTTAACCAGCAATGCTCTTTAAAGAGAAATTTAACATGGCCTAAGAAAGTGTCCATACCTAAAATATTGTTAAATGTCCTGGTGCCTGTCATTATTTTTATTTAACTTTGATCTTCTGCAGTCAGTTTTCTAAAGAGAAATTTTCCACCATGGTAATGGTCAATCAATTAAATGGAGTTTTAAACCTGCTGCTATTTTAAATTTGTGTTTCACGTATGGACAAATCTGAATTTCATTACCTAAAGTTCTGAAAAATTATTCTGGATACTTTGCAGAGCAGTTCCCTTGGAGATATTGTTTCCTTCCAACATTTAGACCTCTATGGCTGATATTTCAAGATATCCAGAGCTGATATTCATTCCATGCTAACTATGAAGCAATATTTTTTACTTTAAATTTTCATGGGAAAAAACAAAAGACTCCATCCCAAAACAGCCAGCAGTTTTAAAATATTTATGTAGTGGACACAAGAGCAAATCTCTGCCACGGCCAATTCAAAAGAAAAAATCTCCACACTTTTTCATAACGCCTGGAGTTTTCCAAACCCGTGAGTGACTGCTTTATACAATGGACTAGATCTAATGAGAACAGTTTCTAATAAAAACTGTGCATCTTTACACTGAAAACCAAGGTTCAAGGCTCCTACACAGCCTAAGGGAAGGCTGCAGCCAGAATGTCACTGGCAGACAGATAGAGACCCTTTTCTCACACTGCTGGCATCTATTTTTGATTTTGCTCTGTAATTCCATCCTACACTTGGGACTTCTTTTACTATAGATTCTTTTGATGTTATGCATTTCTTTCGCTATCACATTCCTTCTGAAATAAAACATGAAAGGGAGAAAAATAAGTACAACAGTAGAAACCAAAAGAAACCATTGCTTTAGTACACTTAAAGCCAAATTACTCCACATAAGGAGGTCATCTAGCTTACAGTGAAATTAATCACACTTTCAGTATTTAGTAACAAAAATTCATAGCAAAATGCTTCATTTGTGATTGCCAGGCTATGATATATTCACTGGTTTAATTTTATTTTATGAAAATAAAGCCTATTTTGAATAACTGATTTAAATATATTAAATGGATATTGTTTGTATGTGATATGGCATATTAAGAAATTATGATCTTCGATATTTCATATGACTTTAAGCATGAGCTGAAACATCACAGGTATTTATGACTGAATTTTTGTAGACTCCATAAACCAGAAAGAACAAAAGAAATGGAATACAGATTTGAGTAAAGTTGTAATTATTCAAAATTTTCTTCTAATGAAAATCGATTGTTCTTCATTGACATAAGCAGCATCACTTGAAACACAGTAACACTACTTTTCTCTTGAGAGCATTTTAGAAATTTCTGTGGAACCAAAAAGAGCTCAGACAAGGAGGTTTCTGGGTCACCGACTTCAATTCTAGTCATTGTAAGCACCTATAGATTATAATAAGCTTTATAAAGATAAAGGTTTCATCTAAAATGTGTTATTCTTTTATTACATCAGATCGTACTTAATTGCCCCATGCCCTCCATGGTGTAATGACTTTCTTTTAATTTCCAACCTACCTCAATTTATTGAGGGAATTTATATCTATTTCTTTCTGTGTTATTGCAATTTTTATCTAAAAAGGTATTCTCTCTCTATGGTGCTTATCTTCCTGGTGTATCTTGTAAACACTGAGAAGAGAGAGCATTTTAGAATACTCAATTCTATGCTATAAGAATGAATGCCATATACAGTAAACAGAGTATTTTGAGAGTTTCTAAATCACTTGGTTGTAGAAAGTTCTAAGAACTCTTAACTCCTATTAAAAAGAATCAGGATGAGAAAATGCCTGTCCTCCTGCATAATCAAACCCTCTGAGAGTACTAAACACGGAGTTGAACTGCAATATTATATACAGGAGAGAACTACACTGAAATGCTTCCAAGTCAATAAAATATTTGCATATGATATTCCAAGGGTACTCTATTCTCATTTGTATAAAAAAGGGTTTAGAGTTCTGTAGGAAACATAATTTGTCTTGAAAAATGTTTTTAGAGTTAAATCACAGATGTTTACGTGGTTTTCGTGGATGCTTCCAGCTCACTACAGAACTTTCTTCTGTGGTGTCACAGGTACACACTCAAAGCCACACCAGCTCCTGCACAGGTTGTCATTGTGACTCAAGAAGTGCTCCTGCCTCATGTTCATTCCCTACCCTCCTCCTCCTAGTTCTGGCTACACTCAATTCTTCTCTGTGAGGAACGATGGTATCTGCGGTTGTATGGAGGGACCTACAGTGTGTGTCCAAGGGTCCAGGCATAAAACCTAGCACAAGGCAGTCAGACTTGCAGAAGTTCAGGGAGGATGTGGAGAAAGGCAGATTGCTTTCTGATCAATAAGTACAGAGATGCTCTGCTCTCCCAAATGTAGTGCTTCCTGCCAAATTTCCTTTGCAAATCCTGCACTTTTGTAAAAACAGCAACACATTGCAATGTGTCGACACAGGGTAAGGCTTTAGAATATATGAGAAGGAAAACTGCCCTTCCAGTAGTTAGGAAACACTCTAGAAACAGGAAATACATCAATAATTAATGTTTTTATTCCCAAAGAAAGGGTTACCATCTTAAAAAAAATAATGCTGCCACTGTGAAAACAACTCTTTATACAAAGCAGGCTATCTGTCTTAATGAATTTTGTCATTGTAAATTCAGATCCAAATGAACATCTCTTTGCCGTACTGTCTTTTCTGCAAAGCTCATGAATCTGACATACAAGTCCCAGTGCCCTTACTGAAAATTTCCCAGTTCCAGCTCCTTCTCTGGCAGCCTCCAAAGGAATAACTCAAATACTGTTGTTGCAGAAACATCCTCTTCACACACATCAATTATATTTACTGAAACAGCAGTTTGTCCCTATGTTTTTGCATATTCTGTGCAGTGTAAGTAGGTAAGAAATTATCAGCAAAGTGCAGAGCAGTATCTTCATAAAAAATCCCTAGTTAAAAAACCCAAAATTTCTGCTGACAATTACCATTCTCCCGAGAATCAAAATATGTCTCCGTGTCTTCATTTGCAAGTTTATAAACTGAGGAGGTACTGTTTCTTCTGTTTTATTTTTAATTTTTTTTCTAGAGATATTTTTTAGGGAATTATTTTGTCTTTCCTTGTAAGTGGATTACAGCTGCAAAAAAAAAGGGTTTATTCTGCAATGTTGTTTGCTTTTGGCTTTTGACAAATAAAAAAGGCAAGAAATCCTTCAAAGTATAGAGGATGCCCAGCACTGATCCAGAATGCATCCTATGTCATTGCATGCAGCATGCACAGCAGAGAAACTTACATAGGGCTATCCACCAGTTTTGGAAATGCCATGCACTTTCTGTTGCATATTCCAAATGTATCAGAAACCTCATAAGTTTTCAAAAACAAATGAAAACCCAAAGCAATTCTGGCAGATGACATCCATTAAATTAGAGCCAAGCCAGTCAGAATTCAAGGGAGTTCAAAGGACATACACAGGAGAGGTGTCTTTATTCTGGACAGGATCAGAAAAAAGACAAAAATATGTGTGATCAGAAGATGATCTGCTCAAATGATATATTCTCCTCTAGGATCAATGCTAGTTAATGGAAAGGCCACAAATTAATAATAGCTTGTCCACCATAACGTGTTCTGGGGAGCGTTTCAGGAAAGTCTGAGGGAGTGTCTCTCACACACTATTCAATCTAAGACATGTATGTACATGTCAGGATATTTAACTGGATAACAAACCCTCTTGAGAAAGAGGAAGGCAGAGTGGAGTGACTATGCCACTTCAATTGATGCTTTGAAGGCAGTGGCCTAAAAGTGCCACTTTTACGAGTGGCAGACAAGGCTGTATCCATGGTTTGCATCAGGCATTTCACTTCCTCTTTATGAAAGAATTGTGTTATGTCCCCCTCTTTGACAGCCATTACAATACCAACCATATCAGGTAGCAAAGCTACATAATCTCGGAAATAAATTCAGAAAACATTATGTAACCTGAAGCATAGAAATGTTGGCACTACTGGTACAGGGCACCTAAAAGGAAGTGGAGGGAGAACGTTTAAGAAATATTTGCAAGTATTACAGATAGGACATTTGGTATGTGTAGTCAAAGCTAGGACATTATATATAAGAAATTTGTTGTATATTAAATAATATTAAATTGTATAATAAACAATATGCCATCTGCAATGTATTCTGAAAATACCAACTTTTATGTTGTGTTTCATCAGAAAATCTACACCATAATGTGCCACTGTGATCATCTTGTCACACCACTTATGCAAGTGGGCTTGCATATTCTCTCAAAGTAGATGTTCTAATCTTTAATTACCCCAGAGCATTTACTTCCAGTGTTGAAATAACTTCTGTATTCATTCACTGAATCTTATTATTGGTTTTCTTCAAGGTTGAAAAGTTCCTCTCAGCTCTCTCTTCTGACGGTGAATATATGTAACTATCAGTCAAGTCATCTCTCAGGTTCCTCTGTCATACATTGTTAATAGACTGTTAATAAATTGACTTTCCTTTTTAAAATACTGAACTTTTTAACTTTTGAGACTTGTCTTCTAGCCTTTGTTTTATTTTTGTGGCTCGACAAGACCGTTGATACAGATTTTAAACTGAATCAAGCCAAGGATGTTCTGCTAGAAATATATCCCACTAGAGAATGTCTAGCCACTTACTTTATAAGGTCTCTGAGAGTAATTTTCCTGTTTGATATGTAGTTACTTCATTGATTACAGTGCAAGATCTCAAATCAAAAGTCCATGTGATAGAAAATTGAGGAATGCACTATGATCCTAGCAGCCCTTATTAAGTGGACTTATCATTTTGATTTTAAAAATGTTGCTTATTTTTTTTTAAAGACCACTTTTCTATGAAATCATGGTGATTGGAATTAGCTATATTTTTAGCAATGAGTCTTTGGTAAGCTAAGGTACATGGAAATAAAAGCTTAATAGAGCTGAACAGATGATTACCTCAACATCCTCCTCCTTTTTACAAAAATAACCATTCTATAATGCTAGAAACACTGTGTAATCCACAGTGTTTCACAGGTCAGTTTTCCCAATATTCAACTTCATTAGAGATGGAAAACCTGTAAAAGAAATGCATAAGGTCTACACTGATGAAGGTTAAAAGTTGTCTTCCCAGGAAAGTTCCTAAAGATATGCTGTTTGAAACTGTAGTGATATGCTTAGTAATTCCAGGGGGCTACAAATCAGATCCAGGAATCTCCCTCTTTCAAAAATTTCTGTGAAATTACTGAAGCCACACATTGCATAGAAACCTTTAGCCAACGTGAAGAAAAATTCATCTTGCCCCCTGGAAGAAGCTATTTTTTCTTACAAATCTGTAGACTCAGTTTTCCTTACAATTCCTCTACGTATTTCAATAGAATTGATACTCTGATCAAGAAATTGGACCTTGTTCCTTTTGTACTATCTGGGACTTGGAACAGGAACAGCTTCCTTCTATGTCTGTGAGAAGATGTTGAAGGAAAAGAGAAGCAAGAAAAGTGTTTTCTTACTTCAGTACTTTATTAGGAAGTTGGAACTGTTAAAGTCAGAAGGATGGGAATTCCTTCCTTATGATCAATCAGTCTTTTTGGTAAACTAGAAAGCATAAGAAAAGACTGGCTGCTTTTAAGAAGTAAAAGTAATTCTATTTATTTGGTTTTGGTTTTAAAGGCTTCAGAAAGTGATCTCTTTCCAATCCATCAGGAACAGCGTAGTGAGTGATGTTATATAATGAAAGGGTTAAAATCATTATACTAGGGCATGTTTTGGCATCCTGGGGCTAGAATAAGGTACATTGTAACCAATGTAGATGCTATTTGGATAATTCTGCAAGAGACAGGGAATGAAGATTGCAGAAATGAAGGGCAAAACTTTCTGAAACAGCTATCAAGAGTCTGCACATGCCTAGGAAAGGAAGATGAAAAGCGCAAAGCGAGGAAGATGCAGCCTTCACCAAACGAGCACCAGCACGACCACCGGGGAGCACTGCGCCTGCGCTCTGCATATGCTAGTGATAATCATGAGCTCTAAGAAACAGCTCACATAACCACACCTTTTCTAGGGAAAACAATGAATAAGCATAAATCGTAACCATATATTGTAAACTGTTGTATGCCTGGGGGGTGTGTGTGTCAGGAGGAATGATCCCCCACGCACCCAGCGCGCTGAGTAAAGCAAATACTCACTTCTTGGACCTCACTTCTTCGCCCTGGTTTGGGGCGAATCAATAGCCATGCAATAGTCAAAATCATTCTGCTCCTCCTCACTGCTCTGGTGATATCCCACCTGGAACACTGCATCCAGCTCTGGCATCCCCAGCACAGGAAGGACAGTGATCTGTTGGAGTGAGTCCAGAGGAGGCCACCAAAATGACTGGAGGGATGGAGCACCTCTCCCACGCAGTAAGGCTGAGAGAGCTGAGGTTGTTCTTCTCTGGAGAAGAGAAGGCTTTGGAGTGTGGCCTTCCAGTACCTGAAATGAGCCTAGAAGAAGATGGAGAGAGACTATTTACAAGGGTTTGTAGTGACAGGGCAAGGGGAAATGGCTTGAGAAGGGGAAATTGAAAGTGAGTAGGTTTGGGCTAGAGATTAGGAAGAAATTTTTACTGTGAGGGTGGTGAGGCGCTGGAACAGGTTGTGCAGAGAAGTTGTGGATGCTCCATCCCTGGAAGTATTCAAGGCCAGATCAGATGTGGCTCTGAGCAACCTGGTCCAGTGAAAGGTGTCCCTGCCCATGGCAGGGGGGTTAGAACTAGATGATCTTAAAGGTTCCTTAAAATTCAGGGCATTCTATATGATTAGCAGGAAGAAAAAAGCCTAGGAATAGCATTTGGTTTAGGAATCCCACCAGTGATCATAAATCATCAGAATTCTGAATTGCTCATCACTGTGATGCCAATAGCTAAAATACCAACTCACCAAAGCCATTGCTTTGGATTAACCAATTCAAAGAAGCTTTTCTCATTTTAAGTGAACATTTTTTACATTTTTAAGTCTGCTCATTAAGCTACCTATTACTCAGCATTATTTCATTGTTAAATACTAGCAGTATGGCAAATGTAACAGTGCATGGTATGACATCCATCCACCAAAGCACCTAAATTTTAAATAATCTGTAAGGCAGAGAAGGACAAAAATGTGATGGGGGTGGGGGGAGGTCTTAATCCATCACTTACTTCTGGTAAGACATTCTGTTACTTAAGAAAAGAAACATGTCAGGACAAAATGCAAAAAAAAGGATATTTTAGAAAAATGTGCACATTCCCAAATGGAGTAATATGGTAAGAATAGTAAAGGCAACTTTGAATGCAGTATCCTGGATAGATGATGAAATCTAAGATAGTATTCTTGAATATTCTTTATATTGATATTCTTCATATTCTTCAAGTCATAACTTTCAGTGAGCCATTACAGGATACATTAAATGACCATTTTAAGAAATTCTTTTTCTGAGTATCCCATACTTTTTTTTCTGTTATATGTAAGTTAAATAACTTTTAATAAATAAGGACATAAAGAAATTATAAGCCATATATGAATGAGACTAATACCAGCATTATGTTCAGGAATCTATGCCAACAAATTTTTATTTGTGTAAGTTGTAACTAATAAATACTTCAATGTTATTCCACAACAACCATTTACACTAAAACAGAAAAAAGTCTCCTTCAAAGATTAATGTTTTAGAACAATACTTGCATAACTAGAATAAAATAAACTAAAGCTATTGTTTAACTAAATCACAGCCCATATAGCTTTTTAAAAAATTATTATTTGGCTTTCTGGACTGCCTTGAATAGCATAACATGACATGCAGACTTCCTAAGGCTTTCTCTGACTTCCAAGCCATGTGGTTCCCTCTCAATATCCCTCCATTTTCTTGCAAAACTTCTCATATTTCATACTTTGCACTCCTCTTCTAGACCTTTAAGGTTATACCAGAACCATAAAACAATCTATAATTTAAATAGAAAAGAACATTCAGATATCATCTAATCTTTCTTCTTGCTCAAAACAGATGTTATTAGATCAAGCTGCTCAAGGCAATTTCTAGTAAAGACTTACAAGGATGGAAATTTCATCACCTCCCTGAGCAATGCATTCCAATGTTTAATCACCATTAAAGCCCTGTGAGACTTTCAATTTGTTGTCCCAAAATTTTTTTAGAGTCTGTAATGACAGTACTCTGGAAAGGCATTTAAGAAAATTCTTTCCTATGGTATTGGTTCAGGTGTTGTACCCGAAGAGATGTGTTTGCTAATTGGTTTGGTTTTGGGTTTTTTTTTTTTTATATTGGAATGCTGTAATGTTAAATAGGTTATTTATTTAATATGAAAATCCATATTTTGAGGCTTAAAAGCAGCCAAGAAAAATCTTTTCAAATGTCTCTGAGGACAAAGTCTGTTATATCTGCCAAATACATTCCTCAAAGCAAGATGAGAAAAACAAAGAGTTAGTTAGATTTTTACCTTGTGAGGATGCTTCCTTGATTTTATGTACACAGAACATTTTCTACCTGTTTTCTGCTGAAGTAAACCTAGAAATACTTTTACCAATGGATTAGACTCAGACCTAAGAAATGTGTGAAATGCTAACTGTTCCCCATCTATTCTCACTACATTATGACCATCAGTAGCAGAAAAAAATAACAGGAATTAGACCAAGCATGACTTGATTAGCAGTAAGTCACCTTTTCAGAGCTCAGGAACCTTTATTAATTCTCTATATCTTCTCCTCTCACTGCACTATTACTGGATGAGTGACACCAATATACTTAAACATAAAGATGCCAAAGAATCAATCAAATGGAAACTTGTAAATTCATTTTATAGTATCTGAAATTTACTGAAGTCACTGGGAAGGTCAGGCCCCATGTTAGCATTTAGAAGAATGAATTGATTTAAATGCTGTAAGGTTAAAAATCAACACTGGATTTCACAGGCTTTACAATGGTGAAGATAACTGACACTAATTGATCCCCTCATTATTTTTTTCACCTTAGCCAGTGTACTTTAACTGAAGGAAATTATCTTCTATCCATTCCAAACTGCTTTTCAACATCCACCTCTGTTTTGTTTTTATTTTTCTTCTTCGGCTAGGATATCCTTCCATAGGAGAAATAAATTATTTTAAAATGTTTTTACTACCACCTTTCTTGCAATGCTACAACACATTTCCAGATTTATTGCAATGACAAATAAGTCTTTAAATGGAGAAATTAGTGAATGTCTTTGCTGTATAGGCAAGGCTTCACTACAGGGCATTAATTTGTTTCTCACAATTACACATCCTGCAAGCAATATAGAAAGCTATTAATACAGTCCTTTTCAACTGCTAAAGTAATTTTTAGCTTTATCATTAACATAAATAATATGATCACTATGATCTCTATATTAATGCAGATCCACATATATATATATTCCTACTTTAATGCACTCTATTTCTATTTGTCTAAAGTAAAATAATATTTAAATTTGCTCACACTCTTTGAAGCACCAATTTTAGACAGGCCCATATTTAAAAGCACTGAAGAAATAACCATTATTATTTTAGTCTCTTACTACATTGGTATCCCACTCAGATAATAAGGTATAATTTATAACCAGTATAGAATACTTCTTCCATCACAAACTAAAATAGGTTTGACATTTTAAAGGAATATAACTTCACAGTCATGTGGTGTATTATTAACATCCAAGTTGTTGTGTGCTCAAAAATCCCAACGATTTACCTCAAGTTGCTGTGTAATTATGGTAATTTCACTCAGGCATGGACAACCAGTCAGAAGGAGTTTACCACTTGTTTCAGGGCACTGCTGGTGACTCAGGAGCTCTGATTTATCCTGTACTCTCATTTTGCTCCAGTGTCACTTTTTCTTCCTCTTCTATCTTGTTTGCTTCTGGCTCTGAAAAATATCTCAGATTTACAAGGACAATGCCCACAGCAGGCAGTGAATCAGGGACCAGATTCACTGGCACCCGAGACCATACCTGTGCGGGCAGACTTGGATTGATGAGGCTCTTAAATTTACACCACAGTCCCAGGCTTGGGGTTGTTCTATGTCAGGTATTTTTCCAGATAATTTCTTGATGTGGCTTGGAGGCTACCATGGGCCAGGACACTATGTGATCCATTCACTGTACGCCACTTTGACTGAGTTTGCTTGTTTTGGAAGAGGGAAAAATATGAATACTGACAGTTTTTCATAGTGCTGGAGAAAAGTGCTAGTAATATAATTGAAGTGTTTGTAGCTGGAAAGGCTTAAAGCATTTAACTTTGGTGCAATTCAAATATCTATATTGTGTTAAAAAAATCACCATAGTAGTTAGATGCTGAACAGCCCCAAATGCCTAGAGCCCAGGCTTAGTAACTGTCTGATATAAGAGGAAATACTTTGCTTTTTACAGTAGCTTCACACTCACTTGAGATCCTGACAAGAATAAAGAAGACATGGACACATCTTCCTCATCACAAAAATTCACTGCTTTTTCCACCTCAGAAAATTGCCATAACCACTGACAGTTCAATAGCTTGGAGGGAGAGCCACAGCACGGCCCCATGTGCCATCCTGGAAGGTAAAGAAATACGGGTTTGAACACCCTCCTTGTGAGAGAGGAATTTAACATACCTCTGATTTGGAGGTGATTGCAAAGGGAAGCAACATGGCCAGCTCCTTGCTCAGCCCACCACAAGCACCTCCACCCAGAAAGGTGGCTGGGACTGAAATCTCAGATTCATTAACCACTTTTGCACAGGGGCAAAAGGTAAAGACAAGCTGTGAGGCACTCTCAGCTGACCTAGGCATTGCATACTCTTCAGTCCTAGGAAATGACATTTATAGATCATGAATTTTTTGCTTAGGAAAGGAAAGCAACTTCAGGCTCATGAATTCCCTTCCTGGAGACAGTGCTACAACTCTCAATATGATAAAGCCTAAATAATTTGTAAATTTGAGCCTAAATTCTCAAGGAGAATTGGGAGTCCTTGTTTATGTTAGCCTATAAATTAGGCGTGAAGAATGCTTGCGGCCTGTGAGGCAAAAATCGTGGAAAAAATAATAGCAACCCATAGAAAATCAATGTATCCTGTCAGGTGGTACAGCCTGGCCATAGAAAAGTTTTCACTGTGTCTGCCATCAGCATTGAAACACACTACAACAAATTCATTTTGGTTTAAAACCTGGGTGTCAGGACAATTTGATCTAAGCAGTAGACTTAAATGTGCTTTTAAATGAAATTGTTATGTCCTTAAACAGTTGAAGTCTTTAGACAGCTACAAGGGTAAAAAGCAGGGGAACAGGGAGTTACAAATAAGAGTGGCATTGAATACTGGGCTTCAGCAGCTAATAAGACTTTTAGGTGTTATCAGGTTTGCCTCTGCTTCCGAGGACAGATTTGATTTCTGACAAGGGATTCAACAACGAGGATCTGGTAATGTATCTTAAAGTACATAAAAAATTAGCTTTGTCACTGTATTTGCAATTGCTGCAATAACACAAATGTCTATGCAGTTCTGATATATAGTTTTTTAATGCATTCATCCCTCAGCTACAAAACTCTGGTACGATGATTTTAGAAGATATTCTATCTATATAAAGTTATTGGGAAAAATATTTATGTCAGTAGGATTCTTTTCCCAATTCAAACCAGTTATGAATGAAACATATAATAAATATCTGAATCATAATAATTAAATATTTCTTAAGACTTATATGTGGCTGAAACATTATTTCTTCCCTGTTTGTCTATACATATTTTTCCATAGGTGCTTCCTGATTGTCTAAGAAGCAGAATAACTATTTATTGTAGCTAAGATCAAGGCATACAAACAGTTTATGGGGGAGATTTTGGTTGTTCCAGGTGACCTCATTTCCTATTCCACTGCCTTTTCCCTGTATCATGCATAATGGGCAAGAAAACAGTCATGCAGAGTCTGGCACAAGCAATGGGATGTAACAGCAATGGGATTCCAGAAGGCATGTGTGTCTGTCCATATTACATCAGACCACTCAAATTGTTAAAAGTTATATTTTGTTCACATTTTGTTATGGAACAAAAGCAGCATGTAATCTTCCTATTCCATGCTATAGTCAAAATGCAAAATTCACAGTCCCTCTTGTGAACCACAGGTTCACAGGTACACAGGTACCTAGGCTATCTAATGGTGTTTCCTGGAATAAGAGAATTATGGATTCAATCTCTTTCTCCCCTCATACTGAGCAGTGTTTGGAATCCACTTCCCTGTCCTTTTGCATGTGTTGCCCGAAAATTGACCTCCTAGACAGAATGTGGGTATTTCCAGAGAGAACTAGGTGAAATGGAACTTAATGGAGTAGGGTCATACATTATTTCCTGTTAATTCGATGTACATTCGGTGGTACATAGATTCATCAACTTTATCTTCTACAGTGAATGAGGCAAGAGAGAAATACCTCCAGACAGTGATCCA